>JABMIG010000167.1:27500-341820 GCA_013187285.1 Cyclotella cryptica | reverse complement strand
AATATTTTGCATTTTCACCGTCAAAACTCTTTGCACCATGGCTGATTCATTTCTTCAGCTGCACCCGGCTCTCTCATGGCAGTCTCTTTACATTTGACAGATTGCCACAACAGACACTTTTTAATCTACATGCTAAAGCTATTCCATGCAATATTTTGTTTTATCATAACACAAGCAATTTATGTGAGTTTGAACATGATTGCCTGCATTAAGCATCCTTATTGACTTGAACTCACTCAACTCTTTTGTCAAATGCAGTTCAAATTTTCCCAACCATCTGATGCACTGATTGTCATCACTAATAGAAAAGGCAAATTGTTAAGACATTCAATTGAGAAGACATTATGTGTGAGTTTTGGTTTTGTGTCTGTTTAAAAACATTGTTTCTCTAACATGCCCTTAGTGATGTTACTAACTCCTTTTCAGACAAAATTAATGGATGGCTGGGCACAATACATCAAAGTCTAAATAGAGTGGATCGATTATTGGATTGGCTAATAATTTTTGCCACAGTAGTTTCAAAATCATGTGAGTGCAAGTTTTATATGAACCCAATGATGATAGTGTTTCACAACCCCACTGTATCATAAAATTCCATACATTATCTATTTTCTGCTGTTTTGCACCAACACAGAACAGAATTGCATCTGATATGGACTGGATTGGGAATAAACTGCATGTTGTCCATACAATGATTGATCTGTGATCTCTAGCTTAGTGGTATGGGGGGAAGTTGGCTGCCAGTCTGCTTGACATGTTACGGCTAGTCAATCAACAGCATAACAATAATTACATTAATAATACAACTATAATTATTGGATCAAATAACCAATATCACTGTTGAGAGCATAACTGCATTACTATAAATTAGATAATTGATGCAATAAATTGATAGTAAAATTTCTTCGACTTGTAAAAAGGATCAATTGAAAGTTCTGTTCAACGCCGTGCTGATTGAGATTTCCTCCAACTTTTGAGCGGTTGATTGTTGTGTGGTGGTTGAAGGAGAAGGCATTAATGTTGTGGCTCTTTTTGATTCTCATGTTTTGTTTTGTTTTGTTTTGTTTGAATAACTTTCTTAGATAAAGCTATTACTCAATCCACACTTCTTTTGCATAGGCGACATAGTCGGTTCTTCTCAATTTTTAATATCTTTCGTGGTGGTGTAACCAATGGCCAGTTCAATGTTTTTGTGTAGTCAAAGCAGGTCAAAGCACAACTTCAGGTGTCATTGCCTGCTGCCATGCCCTTGGCCTGAAATATTTGATCTCATGCTTCTTGATCATAAAAATCCATCGCGCAGTTGAACGAAAGAATAATAGGGCGGCGTGGCATATTTTGAGTGGTGACGATTGATTATTGGGGACGACGACGTGAAGGGAAGTGAGGGTGGTCATCCGAGTCCAAAATCGCCGACTTAGTCTAAAATTTTTCGTTGAGCTGCTGGTGGTGATCTGGACCCGAGTAGGGTATTGTTGCGTCCGGTAAGTCCGGCGCTATCCAGCAAAAAATCCGATCGTCAAAACTCCGGTTGGTTGTTGAGTTACGGACGAAAAATGGCTTCGGCGGCCATGGTGGAGGGGTTTTGGAGATTTTGGATCTCTTCTGCAAGATACAGGATTTTGTCATTCCTTTTAGGTACTTCCTCTTTTTCTCGGAAGAATACCTTTGCTTCTTATATCATTTTTGGGGTCTAACAAAATAATTCGTACTCCATCTCGTTTACACGAGTCAACTTTTTTAGCGATGAAGTAGGACTAGTGCCAATAGTTCCAAGTAAGTCCAAATACAGTTCCATCTAGTGCCAAGTAGTGCCAACAGTTCAGCCGATCATGGCACTAGATGGCACTAGATGGCATTAAATGGCATTAAATGGCATTAAATGGCACAAGATCTGGCACTAGATGGCACTATTTGACTACGATGGAACCAGTACGATTGTTTAGGATGGAACTAGATGGCACTAGTTGGAACTAGTTGGCACTAGTGCCATCGTTATGTGGTACTAGTTCCAACGAGATGGTACTAGTGCCATCCTACAGTGGCACTAAGTGGCACTAATTTGCACTAGTGGCATAAGGTTTTTGTGTGTTCGACATGCGAAGCTAGATTGGCATCAAAATTTTCGAATCGCCAAATTAAGTCCCATCACTGTGTCTTGTGGTTTCGAAATATTATAATGTGTAAACGTATTGTCTAGAGGTACACAACTTGTTGAAGTATGACACTACCTTTCAATTTTATCAAAATCCAATATCTTGATGGCGGACAGAAAAAAATTCTGTGGGGCGTCCGTTGAGAAAAGGGGCGTGCCACTTCCTAGGCCTCAATAATACATGTCACAGGGAGATGCGGGAAACAAAAGTGGTTAGCATGGATTGTGTGGGGAAAACATCTCAGAAGGAAATCCAGAAATGATTCTTATTCACAAAATATCTCATCTGAAACATTGCAATGACACTTGTTTAAAACATCTCTGTAGGAAACAAAAATCTCGGTAGGAATCTTCCCGGAACAAAAATCTTGGTAGGAATCTTCCCGGAACGAAAATCCTAGTAGGATTCTTCTGGGAACAAAAATCTCAGTAGGATTCTTCTTAGATAGAAGGTAATCACCTCGGGAACAACATCTATTATAATGTCATCGACGCCACCCGCACCAAACTCCCCTTCTCCCTCTCCAACCCCCACATACGTACGCACAATCGACAATTGGGCGCGCCTCTTTGCCCAATCCCTCGCCGTACAACATTCCACCCCCCTTCGGGTGGCGTACGTCCTTCCTCCTCCACCGGCCGTTGAACCTCAAGAGGGTGCGGATGGATCACCCCCCAACCCCGCCGACATGTCCCCCACCGAACGGCATGGATCCTTTGCGTTGGAAGGATTATGACTCGTGGAGGATGAATTGAATCGTGTCGGCGATCCCTCGACGTGCTCCGTCCAACCTCGAGGGACGATGTGGGAAAGATCCTGCACGCACACACCTCATGCGACCACGAGGCGGCGGCGGTGGTATGCGATATGCCGCCGGTATCAATGGATCGAGGGTCAAACGGCGCCCCTGTTGGAAGGCGAGAGTGTGCCGGTGTATCAGGTCGATGCACATTATATTGTTCTGGTGTGGATGGCATCGAAGAAGAGGGAGGTGGGGGCGAGGACGTTGCGGCCTAAAATTCATGGTGTGTTTGGGAGGTATTGTTGTACGTTTCCCGAGTTTGTGGGGAATGCTCATTTGGAGGGCAAGGAGAATGATTCGATGGGGCAGGAGACGAAGCATGATTGGGAGGGGTATACGGCGTTTATGAAGTTGGATGAGAGTATAAAGAGTGTGCCGGGGATGAAGGCGGGGAGGGAGGCGGCTATGGCATGGTGGAAGGAGTTTTGTACTTCGAAACAGCAGGATCTGTGAGTACACCACGATTTTCAGTATCTCATTCACACTGTTGTCTGTCTCTCACCATGACAAACATCTCCCATCACAGCAAAAACTTTGACACTCTTTGCAACGACCCCAATTACTCCGCAGTCTGCACCAATCTATCCCCCTAAATCAACCACGGCCAAATAACCTTCCAACGCCTCGCACTCGAAGTCCGCGCTCTCGAAAACACCCCAACGGAACCGCCGCCTTTATACAAGAGGGAGTGGTCCGTCAGGAACTCAGCGATTATTTCGTGTACTCTGGACGGGTATGATTCGTTGGAGGGGGCGACGGATTGGGCGAGGGAGACTTTGGAGTTGCATGCTCAGGATGAGATGGAGCATTTGTATACCTGGAGGGAGTTGGTGAGGGGTGAGACAAATGATGACTTGTGGAATGCGGGGCAGTTGCAGTTGGTTAGGGAGGGGGGATCGCATGGATTTGTGAGTTTGTTGTTGTGTCTACTTTTTTGGTTGTCAACCAATTATTGTTCAAAATTATTGTTCACCTCCGTACCTCGTGATAATCAACAAAGATGAGAATGCATCGGTCCAAAAAGATACTAGAATGGACCATCTCACCATCCTATACCCTAGTGACTGCACAATATTTCAATGATCGATATGCCTACGATGGCAATCATCCAAATGGCTTCGTTGGCGTAGGATGGTCCATCATGGGAATACACGACATGGGTTAGGAGGAACCACCCATCTTTGGGAGGATTCGGTATATGAATTATGCGGGGTGTAAGTGCAAATTTTAAATTGATTCATTTGTTGCGAGGTATAAGGGTGCTAAGGAGAATGCCATCAAGGTAGAGAGGGCTGCGGCTTTGAAGAGAAAGAGTGGAAGTGATAGTCTAGGTTCCATCGAATCTCATAAACAATACGAATTCTTTTCATATTAATGATCTATATTATCACAGTTATAAATTGAAATCAACCGCATCCGAACGCATCCATTCATTGCTTCCTGCCTTCTGGGCACTCACCTCCTCATCCTCCATAAGGTCCGCCTTGAGTTCATCCGCGTCAGTCTTTTCACCAACATCACCATCCTTCCCACAGCCCACCTGACGTATGTCCACAGCGCTAGCTCCAATGAAGTATCCACAAGACGTCCATTCCAACATTTGACTACTTATGAATGGGCTGTGTATCGCCCAGTCTTCGTTCCCTTTATATTCCCACATTAATTCGGCATGTTGCGAGGTCGATTTCTCGTCCTTTCGCGTTGCTTCGTCATTAGAAGATGTAGTAGTAATGTCACTGAAGTAGTCGTGACAAGCTTTCTTCAAGGGTAGAGCACCGCCTATCACTTCGGGAGGTGGTGAACTTTTTCGGACTGATGCCTTGGTTGTTAACGATTTTCTTGTGATTTTGAGGTGTTCGGATTTTCGACCACTATTGCCTTCGGTTATGTGATGTAGATGTGATGTATCGCTTCGCTTTGTGATGATGGCTTAATGGAGGCTTAATGGTTGATGATGGTTGCGCGCAAATTGGCACGCATAATATTTTGTTTCACAGAGTTTCACATAGGTTCCCTCTATCCTCCCGCTTTCCATTTCTCAACACTTTTTATCATTTAATTCTGTTTAATTGAACTTCAACTCGCCACACATCTTGCCACCGAAGAACCCTCGTCCCCACGCCTTCAGTTCGTCTGTGACGCTATTCCCTCCCTCCCCCGGCCGCGAAGATATTGAAGCAGTAGAGAAACGGTGAGTTTGCTTTGAGTTTTCAATTTACATTCAACTCAACACATCAACTCAACACATCAACTTGGTAACTACGAACCCTTGCCGCTCGGCCTTCAGTTACTCTTTGTCACCTTCCCCCCCTCCCCCCGGCTGCTAAGGTTTATGAGCAGAAAGATGGTCCCCCTCTCCCTCTTGGCCATTCCTCAACACATTTATTTCAATTTGTTTTCAACTTCCCACAAGAGATTTGTTCTTTTTTCATGGCCTCCTGCTCTGTTAAGCCATTCCCCCCTCCCCACGGCCTCCAATTGCTCTGCTAAGCCATTCTCTCCTCCCCAGCCGCGAAGATATTGAAGCAGTAGAGAAATGGTGAGTTTTCGTTGAGTTTTTTTGTATTCCCCCCCGTTGTAATTAACACATTTTTTTTCAATTTACATTCATTTCTACACATCATCTCACTACTCTTCGTCACCATCCCCCCCTCCCCCCGGCTGCTAAGGTTTATGAGCAGAAAGACAAAGGTGAGTTCCAATTTATTGTTTATTTGTTCCCCCTCTCCCTCTTGGCCATTCCTCAACACATTTATTTCAATTTGTTTTCAACTTCCCACAAGAGATTTGTTCTTTTTTCATGGCCTCCAATTGCTCTGTTAAGCCATTCCCCCCTCCCCACGGCCTCCAATTGCTCTGCTAAGCCATTCTCTCCTCCCTAGCCGCGAAGATATTGAAGCAGTAGAGAAATGGTGAGTTTTCATTGAGTGTTTTTGTATTCCCCTCCCCCCACTGTAATTAACACATTTTTTTTCAATTTACATTCATTTCTACACATCAACTAGCAAATGAAGAACCCTAG
This sequence comes from Cyclotella cryptica, assembly GCA_013187285.1. Taxonomy (NCBI): domain Eukaryota; phylum Bacillariophyta; class Thalassiosirophyceae; order Thalassiosirales; family Thalassiosiraceae; genus Cyclotella; species Cyclotella cryptica. Next base: position 335,840 of record JABMIG010000167.1, on the reverse strand, counting down.
CCACTAGGCCTCCAGTTACTCTTCGTCACCATCCCCCCCTCACCCCGGCTGCTAAGGTTTATGAGCAGAAAGACAAAGGCGAGTTCTGAATTATTGTTGGTTTTGTCCCGCTCTCCCTCTTGGCCATTCTCAACACATTTATTTCAATTTGTTTTCAACTTCCCACAAGAGATGTCTTCTTATTTCAGCGCGAGGATATTGAAGCAGTCAAGAGATGGTGAGTTTGGATTTATGTTTTTGTATCCCCCCATTCCATTTCTCTGCACCTTTAATTTTTCAGTTTCTATTCAACTCTCCACATCAACTAGCAAACGAAGAACCCTTGCCACTAGGCCTCCAGGTACTCTTCTTCACCTTGCCCCCTCCCCTGGTCGCTACGGTTTATATGGTTTATGAACAGCTAGGTAACGTTGAGTTTCGGTTTATTGTTGATGCGGTCCCCCTTGTCCCAGGAGTCCATTTCTCAGCACATTTTACTATTTAATTGTTATATCTAGTAGCCACTGAAAAGCCCATGACGCTCGGCCCCCTGACACTTTTCATGGCCATTCTTGTTCCCTTGCCGCGGAATTTTATAGCCAGAAGCCGACCCCTGCCTATTACTTTAAAGCATTTACATCAACACTGTCGACCAGGCGAACCCTTAGCCCCCAGACAATTTTGTACACTGCTACCTTCCCAGTAGTATAGAATATTAAACAATGAAATGTTATTTTCTTTAAGCAACTAATTCTAGTATTTCTATTTTCTTTAAGCAACTAATTCTAGTCTATTTTCTTTAAGCAACTAATTCTAGTCTTATTAGTATTAACTTGCTCCATGGGAACGTAAGTCATAAATCCCATAAGACGAAGAGATCTGAAGTCTAAAATGTGTTAATTGAAGCCTGGGAACGTAAGTCATTAATCCCACAAGACGAAGAGATCTGAAGTCTAAAATGTGTTAATTGAGAAGTTTTTCTCTAGACATAAGAATATAAATCTTGACGGTTTAATACTGCTATTCATTCACAGTCAGAACGTCATTACTGATGACCCACAAAAAGTACATTGCAGTCTGACAAGAGCACCACAGTTAGTCACTCTTGTCTTGGCATTCCTTTTTTGCCGCATGCTTCCCCCTCACATTCCAGACAAAACCTATCTTTTCCAATTTTGCAACTCTGTCTTCACAAAGCTTGCCAGCGGTGTAATTAGACCTCTGGGTTGTGATCCATCGGCCTAGACCATTTTCATTGTCACGACGGCGAACGTTACAATGTCCGTTTTTTCCTTTGTACTCTTCTAAAAGTTTGAACATCTTATCCCACTCAATGTCCTTGCTCAAAACCCATTCGAATCCCACTTTATTGAGTGTTTCAAAAAGATCATTATCAATGTCTCCCTTTTTGTACTGAGCACGGATATTTATAACCCATATAGCAAGGCTCTTGTTGTCACTTGCCGTCACATTAGTATGACCGTGCTCTTGTTTATAGGCTTCAAGCTGATTGAGATTATTGTGAATCCTAGTAGAATGGCTTTTGCCAAAGGGGAAGTTTTGAACCTGTAGCAAAGCATCAAGTTGTTCTTTTGGGACTCTTGACTTTTTTCCATTTTCAATTCTCTTCATGCTGTTTTGTTGCTCTTCGACCCAGCGAGCGAGGCGTCGTTCATCAGGGTCTTCGCTCTTGTCATCAGGATTAGCTTCCTGGCCGTGAATACTTCGGTACTGAAGAAATGCATACAAATTTTGGAGCCATTCAGTATCAGGCGGGACTGAAGCTTCGAGAGGGAGAAGGTGAGTTAAAACATAAATTTGTTTCAGAATAATTTATAAAACTAATTACCTTCCTTTGAGTCCATTTCAGGAACACCCTTCATTTTTTTCTGTTCAATTGATGAGTTCTTGTCACTTTGAATTCCAGACCCATTAGCAATTTGAATATTTTCTTTAGAAGGGGAAGCCACGTAGGCTTTAGAAGGCGAAGGCACGTAGGCTTTAGAAGGGGAAGACACGTAGGGTGCATTTTTGTAGTTTTTGATGTTCATTGTTGTCTTCTCATTACATTCCATTGCTCTCACAACCGCTCTCTTCGCATCGTCAGTTTCACAATTACTCCAGTGTTTCGCAGCGCGTTCGCGTTGCTGTCTCACAAAATCCGCATAGGAGGCATACAACCTACCATTTCGGCAGTAGCCTGAAGAGGAGGACTGTGGTCTGGAGGCGGAGCCGGACATGGCACAATCTTAGTTTTTGAAGCAGTTTTTTGTTTTCGGGCTTGCTGACGGTTTAGGTACCTATCATGTGAGAAGTAAGATATTTTTACGGGATTAAAATAACCACAATGTTCCCTAACATTTATCCATCAAAAGAAACAGTGTCTTACTTCAAAAGGTCGCTGTACAATCCAACATCATACAGGTGGCCGACAAGCTGCCTACAAGCACCCTACAAGCACCCACAGGTATCTAAAGGATGAGCTTGCTGCACAGCAATTATGGTGTCTCCCGTTTCCCCCACTTCTGCCCCACTGTGCTGTGCCTGGAGATGTCGCGGCCATCATAGATTGAATAAAACGTTTTCTTTGTCTTGTTGAATCCACACCACCATCACTCCATCCACATTACACGATCTTCTTTTTCGTCTGAAAATATGACATTCAAATTGCCCCCAGATTGCTTCGTCAAGGCTGCAGAGCCTATCATAAGAAAGTCAATCATCGGTATACTTGAAACTGATGCAGCTTATCGCCGGTGGATGTCTTGTTTTGGTGCACGTCCAGAAGTGATGGCCAAGCTTTGGACACTAATTGATCCAGTCGACACAATGCCAAATGGTGCTGAGCCCAAGCACATGACTTGGGCTTTTTACTACATGAAGCAGTACCCCACCGAAGAGGTAACAGCAATAAATGTTGGGGGCTTTGATGAAAAAACTACTCAAAAATGGATATGGCTTTTTATTGAAGCCATATCATACCAAGAGCACAAAGTGGTGAGGTTTAATTGAGTTTTCTCTGCCCATCTATAGCTTGATATCGTTTCCTAATATTCTTTCCCAAAGATTGTTTGGAACGAAAGGTTCTTAGGTGACGTCGGAAATGATGCCTTGACTACGATTGACGGCACGGACATGCCTGTGCAACATCGTTTTGACAAAAAGTTTTATTCGCACAAGTTTAAGAGTAACGGGCTTAGGTTTGAGGTTGGGGTGTGCATTCAGACAGGCCATATTGTTTGGCTAAATGGCCCTTTTTGTGCAGGAAAAAATGACATAACTATTGCCCAACAGGCTTTGATTAGAGCTCTTGATGAAGGGGAAATGGTAGAGGCAGATGGGGGATATGCTGGAGAGGAACATTACATTAAAGTTCCTAAGGATGCAATATCTCGGGAGCAAAGCAAGATGAAACAAACCGCAAGATCACGCCATGAGTCTGCCAATAGTCGTTTAAAGATCTTTCAGATATTGAAGAAAGAATTTCGTCACAAATTGATGAAACATTCTTCTGTCTTTCGTGCTGTTGCTGTGATTACGCAACTAAACATTGAAGATGGCTATCCCCTCTTCTCTGTTGAATACATTGACCTTGCAGAAAATGCATCGTAAAGAAAGGGAATCTTCAACAGAATTTTCTAGTGTCAAATTGTAGATAACTATTTGGCTAAATCAGTTAAATTGTATAAAACTAATTGGCTAAAACAGTTTGCCAAACATTCAATACTTAGAGGCAAAATCATCAGAAGCAAACATGCAACTACTAAATACATGAAAGCAGTTGTCAATATGTTGCTCATTCCAATTGACGATAGTACTGAATAGTCTATTCAACAGTTGTATCAAATGAAACAGTATGCCCATCTTTGTCTAAATACTTCTTTGTCATTGATTCTCTGTACAAATCAACAAAAAGGAATACTGGAGTGAGAACTGTCCTAGGGGAGGATGGGGTTACTCGGTGAACGAAGACACTGCTGTGACCGCTGATGTGAGGTGGTGTGAAGTCAAACCCCAGTTCATCAATAGGAACGGAGATAATGACAATGTCCCCTTCATTGCTTGCCAATTGACGTGCAACTTGATTTTTGAGTGCAAGTACCTTGGGATGATTGCTGTCAAGTTTGCCAGCATGGGTATGACGAAGAAGAGCAGCTGGGTTGTGGATGGTGCGACGGATCTTGAGTTTGATCCTTAACTCTGATCGCATGTTGACCAATTCCACGGTCTCAGGATCAATATCAGTAGGTATGTGCCCATCCGGAAGATGAACAATGACATGACGACAATCATTTCCACAGAAATCATTCCATTTCGTTTTTATCACAAGAGGGCAAAGAGTGAGAGGAAAATGTCCTGATGGTTGTGACATTCTAGGGGTGTTTTTGGTAGAAGGTGAGGTTGTTTTCGTCGCCAACAAAGGTGCGTCGGGAATGCTTGAGAATTCGTTACGAGTTATTGCTTCCGCTGCCTGATGAGAGAGAGAAGTCTGCGGCTGAGAAAAATGTCAAAGAACAAAAGTTAGGTAATTTGAATCACATATTCTGTTAAAAACATAACTTGATTAGCTTACAACCAATTCACGGGATAGTATCCACTCAGCTGCAGCACGCTTGAAGAGAAGAAAATAGTGATCTTGATCAATTGCCTCAAATCGACGATCACAACACTTTGTGGACAGAACTTTAGCTTTCACCAAGTAAGTTGGATCACACTGCTTCGTGTCAAAAAACAATTGCTTGATAAGAGTGACAAAATCTTTTTCCTCCGTTCACTTAACCATTGCTTTCCGTGCTGGCACGGTTGTCCAGAGGGAGCAGAAAAATAATAAGGGAACTTCATAGTTGTTGTTGTTGGCACTGTGAGTGAACAGTAATTCCAACAACATGTGTTCCAAATTCAAAAAAGAGAATGTCAATTGTTGGCCCTAGTGTGAGCAAATTACAAGTATTTTGGGGGATTATATTCATTCCCCTGTGAATTTTAAAACTATACACATGTACCTGTATGAAGGAAAATTTAAAACGGCCAAAATTTAAAAAACAGAAGGTGACATGTCTACAGAGTGTGTAGGCATCCAAGAATTGGAGAACTGGTAGTGAGGTAAGAAAATTAGTTTGATGTTGAAGGCTCAAATTGATTCCTATGTGAATTTTTAAATTATATAGACATTTACCTGTATGAAGGAGAAATAATTGCGGGCCACTTCTTCTGGCTTGTATCACACACCAATGCTTTTGTCTTGCCAACAATCCTTTCAGGTCAACTTACCATTCATTGCCTGCACCCACTGACCAAACTTAATCTCACCAGACTGAACAAACAACATGGCTCGCAAACGAAGGTGGCTCAACGTCCATAGGCAATACGTCCTCGATCAATTCAATATTGATCTTACAGGTAATAAACACACTGAGCATCCGAACTTTCCGGACCACTTGGAGTCAGAGTGCCACGGTTGGAATCCAAAAGCTGACAGTAACCAAATCACGGAGTACTATGAAAATATCAAGAACTATCCTCCCTTTGCTAGTGATGAGGGAGAGGTTACTATTCCACTAGAGATCTTCAGAGTCCACTTCAAAAATCTGTTTAAAGAATTCTTACTCGAACTCAGCCGAGCAGCAAAACCAGCCAATGTTGAGACAATGGCTGCTAGAATTGCTTCACCAGCCGCTTATGCAGACACTCAGCTCAAGGCAAGTGAGACTGAAGCCGAAATGCCAGGCCTGTTGCCTGACGGGGTGATCACCGTTCCACAGATCCAAGGCACTTACCACCAACTTGGAAATGCCCTTATGCCAGTTGAAAAACTGTACATGGCTTTGGCTTTGCCTTCTGGGTTTACTCCTGATGATGTCAATGAGAGGGTTGATTGGTGGAAGCTCACTGAAGATGGTAACAATATTGAACTGGAATTGCCCTTGTCTCCCTATTTGTTTCGTGATGATGCTTATCGTCGCATATTTAGAGGAGATAAGCTTTTACATTCAATTTATGGCGATATTAAGCACCCCGCCAATGTTGCACTCCAAGTTGAGCTTAATGAGATGGGACTGAAACATAATGATTGTTTGACTGCAAAAGTGCCATTGATGAAGAGTTGTTCTGCTTTCTCTGCAATTGAAAGCCCCCAAGGTTCTCCAGCTGTCCCAAAGGTAAGGCGAAGACAACAATGATGATATTTGTGCTAAGTTACTGCCTTTCTGACTTAATCTGTCGCAGTTTATATGTCACCGCCAAGATGACACAAAGCACCCAATGGGTCTTCTTCATCTTGAAATGTTTGTTGACAACAAGAAGACTAAAACAGCTATATCGGCAGCATTTGGCTCCCCTCGAGCAAGGTTCAGTTCTGGATCTGAGTCATCGCCAGACTCTAAGAATGATGATGAATCTCCATTCAAGTCAGATGTGTCTTCAACAAGTGTTACTAATGCATCCTCCTGTGTTAGCAACGAAGGTACAGAACCAACAACTATGGTTCCAGAAGCGACAAATATTGCCTATACTTTGAAGGAGCATGGGACTCGTCTAAGTTCTATGGAGGCTTACTTGTTTAGCAACGTAAAAACCCGGCTTGAGAATATTGAAGAGGATGCTGAAAGCTTTGCTTTGAGGTTGGAAAATGCTGAGGGTGAAGTAACGACTACAAATGAGGCTATCATTTCTCTGAAGGATGAGACTACTCAGAAGATTGCTGGTGTAAACTTTCGAATTGACGAAGTGGATACCAAGGCTACTCAAGATAACGAAATCCTCAGAAACAAGCTAGACAACAATACTAGCCAACTCAATGAGTTGACTGAAGAACTCAATGTCTTATCATTTGCTGTAGAAGAAGTCAAGTATGATGTCGGTCTTCTCACTCTCAAAATGGATGGATATGATGAGCATAAACAATTTGTGAACTCCCAACTCAAGAGCCTTGACAAAACTATCAAAAATGTTCCCAAACCACAACTCAGGGATAACACTGAACAACAGGCAGAACTTGACGGATTGAAGCAAGCCCTGGATGATGTACAACGTGACGTATGGGCAAAGGTGGAGGAGATTGAAAAAGAACTTCTCACGCTTCGTGACAAGACGCAGCAAGTTGCCGAAGCAGCGAAGGCCAATAGTGAAAATATTACAAGCATTTGTGAGATTGGTGGTGAACAAATTGGTGTGTATTATAATTTCATTTCTTGGGCAGTCCTGTGTCGGTAGTTTTTTAGACATTTACTAATTTTTCCTCTCCCAAGCTGAAATTCAGGAAGGGACGAGAAAGCTTCAGGTGGCACAAAATGAATATAATGTTTTCATCAAGCAAGTTCAGTCAATGAAAATGCGCACAGTCACACTTTCAAACATGACAGCAATTACAACCCGAAACCGTGCTAAGGCTGCTGCTGTTATTCCAAAATCTCCCTAAACTGAAAAGCATTCAACAAGCATAGATTGCTATTATATGTATGCAGTCGTAAACTTCTGAACCCAAAGCAAATCAAGAACCTTCAAGCCCAGATATTTTTCCACATGCTGAGCTGTTGCATAGATTTTGAAAAAGCAAATAATTATAGAGCCTAAGTTATCTTGAAACATGAATGATTCTGAGGAACCAGTATCATAATCCTGACAGTAGCACTGTGGTGCTGGTGATTAAGAAGGAGTACTGTTTCAAAAATGTGTTTTGACTGCTTGGAACTAAAGGAAGTTTCCTAAGTGAGTTGCTACACTTGCTGATGAGTTGTTAGGAACAACTCTAAAATCAACACTTGATAGATTTTCTACCCAAAGGACATACTCATCCGTGGATAGCAAACTTCAGCCCACCCCCAAAATACCTGCTGCTCCTTCTTAACTCTAGAGGCAAGTGTACCCTCAACATTAAATTTGTAGGACATAAGAGTGCCCTAACAGAAGATTTAGCACACAAAGTCGAAAAAACCTAACCCAACGGTGTTCCCCTTGTTTTAAAGTGGCGTAGACGTCACGATTATATAGGATACACTAGTTTTTTAATCAGTTAGACGTGACAACGAAATTGTGAAAATTATTTCAGGAAGTGCTGACATTGAAAACGGCTGATTGTAGCGAATAACGGTGGTCAATTCTCCAGGGAGAAGAGCCAGGTGGACGCGAAGACCTACTAAGGGTGCCTCAATAAGCAATGGTCGATTCTCCCTCCAGCGAGAGAAGATTGCCGGAATTCATTCAGCGTAACTTCTTACAGCTACTCACAGAGTGAAGGGAGAGCACAAGCTAGGTAAGACGACTTATTTCAGGGCGTCCGCCAGAAGTTGCTCAGCGCAGCTTGTCGAAGCGGTCTAATCTCGGGGAGTGCGGAAGTGCCCCGGCTGGATACGAGGACTTACTTAGGGGTGCCTCTGTACGCAGCGGAGAAATCTCCCTCCAGTCAGAGACAAGTGAGGTTATTCGTTCAGGGCAGCTTTTCGCTGCGGTCAATTCTCGAGGGGAAGAGCTCCAGCTGGATAAGAGGACTTATTTAGGGGTGCCTCTGTACGCAGCGGAGAAATCTCCCTCCTGCCAGAGACAAGAGAGGTTATTCATTCAGGGCGGTTTTTCGCTGCAGTCAATTCTCGAGGGGAAGAGCCACAGCTGGATAGGAGGACTTATTTAGGGGTGCCTCCATACGCAGCGGTCCTATCTCCCTCCAGCCTGGCGCCGGGATTTATTTGGGAGCACCTCCACACCTGGCGGAACAGTATTCGCGAGGATAACGGAGAAATGGCGAGAAGACGTGAAAGGTGGAGCGAGAGGATGGATGGAAAGGAAAATGACTACGGAATACTTACGAAGCCGCCGAGAAGACGAGAGGGCGGACGTGGCGAAAGGGCCGAGAGAGATGACGGAGCGAAAAAACGCGAACGATGAGAATGGGACGATTTCTTTACTTACAAGGAGAGGCTACAACGACAAAAACAAGAAGGAGAGAGGGAGAGACACGGGGGCGGCGGAGAGAGATGAAAGACGCGAACGATAGCGGGAAGCTTCCTGTGCTTAGGACGGAAGGCGAAGACAGAGTGGGCGTTTGAGGAGGGAGATTCGATCCCTTTAAAAAAAATTAACTGTAAAGAAAACGGGATGATGATTATTTCATTGTAGTTAGATTGGCATGGGTAGGGGGTCGATAGTTATGGCTTGCGGTGGAGTAGTTGTCCACCACACATCTTGTCTACATGTTATGGTATGGTATGGTACCTAGGTAGAGTGTTGGATGTTGACGTGGTCAGGAGGTGGGTACGTGCAGTACCATTGTGTGTTGAAGTCAGTTTGTTTGGCGCACTGGTAAAACTCGCTGAACAACGATTTGTCCTGATGGCGCGACCGGCGATGAATGATGAATATTAAAGGTATAAGCCACTACACACAGTTGTCATAGAAAGATGCGTGGCATGTATGGTACCGTACAAGTTTAATATCAATCCCCACCCCCAATGACAACCCCTACAACAATTTTCAGGAGAGGAGACCATTCAATCAATAATTATCTCACATCATCTATTCCACCCCAATAATGATCACCTCTCCCCCTTCTCCGTCTGAGAAATCACTCCAATTTCTTCGAAATTATACTGATAGATCGAAGTACTCAGCTGTCGTCAGAGAAGTGAAGCGGATTGCCGAACTAACAGAGAAGGAACAACTTCCTGAACTATCCTCTACTTCTACGACAAAACGCCAACGAAAAGAACCCAACGAAGCTATCTTTGTCCAAGCACCTCCTAAACAAAAGCTCTTGCCAGAAAAATGTAAGACATATGTGTACAAAAAATGGAACAACTCCTTCGAGTCAGTTGACTCAGTGCAGCCTCCTGAAAAGGGGGCAAACGTGGAAGACATTGATGAAGAGTTTCAAGTTCATGATAGCTCTGAGGTGCAAGATTTGATTGTCAATGACCAAAATGGGAATCTTGTGGTTGCGAAGGTCAGCCGACGCAGGGCGCTCTGCACAGGTTCTAACCGGAAATGTAAGCGCAGGAGACAGTTGATGAGGAAGATCCAAAAGGCGAAGCCCAATGTAAAACGCGGCTCGTCTAGGGGTGGAGCTCTCAAGCAGTACATCTGTTTCGGATATCGGAAAGAACCTAAGTCATCTGGAGTTTTGGGGACATATTCCTTTAAACCCAATGTTGCTTCCAGTATTGCTCAAAAGATTGAGTCAGAGGTTTCAGACCTAGCTGAGTCTATGGAATCTACAGCAATGCACTTCGTCAAAGATCAAAAGGAGGAACACAAACAGTTTCGCAAAATGCAGAATATCCTGAGTGTTCCTGTCTTGTCAAATAGTGGCACAGGATTGTCCACTCAACTGAGCATTGGTGTGAATCACTGGAGTGTGGCACATAGGGATTCAGATTACTTTTTCTCCTTTCTTTCCTGCATATCTGGTGACCACAAAATACACGAAGAGACAATTTACTACTTTTGTTTTCCAGAATATAAAATCGCCATTCCACTTAAGTCAGGGGATGTGATTGTGTTTAATCCCCTGACTTTGCACTGTTGTTCCAATTGCCAAAACAACGATTCCTTCATTTGGTCTGCCTACGTTTCAGAGAAAACATTAATGACAGCTGGCATAGGCAAATTTTTGAGTGAATGAATGTGTAGACAACATAAAATAGTAATTATAATCTTAGTAATGGTGTTCAAACAACAAAATATTGTACCAGTTCAATGGAATCAATAACCTTCTCACTGTGACGGGAAAAGAAAAGATAGGATCCGCTACAACCCAAATGGAGAATTTAACATGCCCAATTACTTAATCAGTGAACGCTGCATCCTCTGTAGCTTTCACATGCTATCCTGTGACTCATGTGGATTTTGAGGAGAACTCTGAGAAGAAGAAGCAGGAGATTTGGGCGCCCACCAGAATCAAAGTGACCAAAGCCCTAGCATTGCCAACGAAAAAGAGAGGGGGAAGAGAATACCAAAAATATAAATCCAAACTCACCATGTCTTGACTGCTTCAATATCTACGCAGCTGGGGAAGAGGGAAGGGCTTAACAGAGCAATTGGAGGCCTAGTGGCTAGGGTTCTTCGTTCACTAGTTGATGTGGAGAGTTGAATATAAACTGGAAAAATAAATGAGCAGAGAAATGGAATGGGGGGATTCAAAAACATAAATCCAAACTCACCATCTCTTGACTGCTTCAATATCCTCGCGCTCAAATAAGAAGACATCTCTTGTGGGAAGTTGAAAACAAATTGAAATAAATGTGTTGAGACCTAAGAGTAGTGAGACGATGTGTCGAGTTGAATGTAAATTGAAAAAAAATGTGTTAATTACAGTGGGGGAGGGGTATACAAAAAAACTCAACGAAAACTCACCATTTCTTGACTGCTTCAATATCTTCGCAGCTGGGGAGGAGAGAAAGGCTTAGCAGAGCAATTGGAGGCCATGGGGAGGGGGGAATGGCTTAACAGATCAATCGGAGGCCGTGAGAAAAGAACAAATCTCTTGTGGGAAGTTGAAAACAAATTGAAATAAATGTGTTGAGGAACGGCCAAGAGGGAGAGGGGGGCCAAATAAACAATAAATTGGAACTCACCTTTGTCTTTCTGCTCATAAACCTTAGCAGCCGGGGGGAGGGGGGGAAGGTGACGAAGAGTAACTGAAGGCCAAGCGGCAAGGGTTCGTAGTTACCAAGTTGACGTGTAGAGTTGAATTTAAATTGAAAACTCAAAGCAAACTCACCGTTTCTCTACTGCTTCGATATCTTCGCGGCCGGGGGAGGGAGGGAATAGTGTCACAGATGAACTGAAGGCGTGGGGGCGAGGGTTCTTCGGTGGCAAGATGTGTGGTGAGTTGAAGTTCAATTAAACAGAATTAAATGATAAAAAGTGTTGAGAAATGGATGGGGGGCAGTAAAATTGACGATAAACAATACCTCACCTGTCTTTTTCCTGCGTTCGCTTGGTTGTCAGAGGGAACACATTCTTTTCAGCACCACAGCCGTCCCTTCAACAATTCAACAATAGGGCGCTTTCGATTTACGGCTGCCACCAGTGTTGTTCGTGATGATGGGGACAAGCTGCTGGCGTCTGCATAAGATGAGCACAACTTCTTGAATGCCTGTGCCCGTCCTGGTATTGATGGTTGATGTGCGTACTGAATGATAAGGGGGAGGGAGATTACAATATTATAACTCCTGTCTCGCATGGGATGAAAAAAATGTTAGATCGTTCCTAGTGAGATGGAAAAATGTTGTATGATCCTTTCCATATAGGAAAATCGATTTTTGTTCCACATATGATGGAAAAGCATTAATTTGTTCCCTCTGAGATATTTTTTGTACTTTGTTCCTACTGAAATTCTATACCTGAAACTGATCAAGGCCCCTTTGTTCCAGGTGGCATAATCGCATTCAAAAATCTTGCTCATGATCCACAGCAGGATGTCATCTTGTGGATATCCATATCAGTAAAGGATTCCCGCAACCCCCAGTACAAATACTTGACATAGGCCAACTAAGAGCCCCCTGATTATATGTGCAGCCTGACCGAGCCCCTGACAGCCCTACAGCATGATCACGTAAAGAAGGATTCAAATTAAGAACTATAGAGCGAGTTCAAAATGGCGGGTGGCGAATGGCACGTTGTTCCTCAAAACAGTCGTCCTCGCCGTCACACGCGGGATCCCGACGATGACGGCGGTGACGTCGTGATATATTCCCCATCAAATAGAAGCGCGAATCAAATTTCGCATCCGCCTCGCCGAGGCATTGCGCCGGTGACGCCTTTTGTACTGATTTTAGTGGGAATTCCTGGTAGTGGAAAATCGACGTTCGCCTGTCGCCTGGAAGAGGTACGCGTTCCGTTGTTTGGATTTGACTTGTCCGTCTGACAAATTCTTATGGATTGGTTGCCGGTGCGCCGTCTTTGCCTCTGCTACAGCTCGCTCCATGGAAATATGTACGCGTTAGTCAGGACTCCATCGGCAATCGACGAGACTGCGAGGTCCTAACCCGCCGCATCTTATCCCAGAACAGAATCCCTATTATCGACCGATGCAACTTCAATCTAGAGCAAAGAAAGTATTGGATCGACATCGCGAACGAGGCTCGCGTTCCTTGTGACTGTATCGTTTTTTCCTACGACCCGAAAGTATGCATTCGAAGGTGTCAACAAAGGATCAATCACGAAACGGTAACTTCGAGGAATGCATCTATCGTCGTGAGGAATATCTCTAATATGTTGCAGGCTCCAGTCCCCCTAGATGGGGCAGCTCGACATAATATTCGCTGTTGGGGTGGCGAGGTCTTTCGGAAAATTGAGCGCGTGTCATCTTTTCCCATGGCGGATAATCTTGTTGGAAGATACCTACAAGGTTGATGCAGTGACAGTATTTCGTTAATTGGTTTGATGAACACCAACGATTTCGATCACATGACCACTGAATCTTGACTTCTCACGAATTGTGTTCCCTTCTCATTAGAATTCCTTACGACTCATATTATCCTCCCGAATAAGAAGTTTTATCAACAGATATATAAATCCATATATTAACCACTCATAACTCACACGAACTATCTTCCCTTGCATTGACCTAAGATAATGGGACACCCTACTCTGAAATGCCAATTGAATCGTTGTTATATGCGAAGTGCACTTCTTCATTGTTTTCAATACAATTCACATGATTACGATGTTGACCAGATGAATCAGGCTACTCTACTCCTGTGCAAATGCCAATACAATTTTGATATAGATTTTGTCATATCAAAATGTTGGTTGTGAAGCATTGTGATATTCATAGAAGAACTCCTTGATTGGCGACCTGGCCACAAAATGGACATAATTTGTTTTGGGTTTAGTGTCAGCGAGTGAAATCGCCCGAACTCAACGTCCTGCAAGACCCAACCAAGACTGGTCACCCGAGCGCACCGAAGATAGTCCGAGTGACGTAACAGTAGAACTAAATCATAAAATCCAAGAACTAAACTCGTACAATTAGCTGTTACAGTGCAACTGGGCAAAGAAGACTTCCAACATACTACGTAGTAACTTGAGGAAGTTACGAACCCAAAGATCGAACGAATCATGAGAAAGATGACTGATAACAGCTTGAGCAAGATCCCGTATTGGGATGGAAAGTCGGAGAGTGCTGGGGTGTACGTGAGCAAGATTGAGGCGTACGCGGAGTTCATGGGTGTGGGGGATGCATTGGATCCCATGTTGATGGCGAACTGTCCCACCAAGTCGGAGTTCGCAGTGCTTGACGTGACGAATCCCATGAATGGACCTCTTGTGGAGCTGTACAAGGCTAACAAGAAGCTCTGCGCTATAATCCCGCTGGGTCAGGGAAAGAGTCATGGTATTGCCTTGTTGGGAAAGACGAAGAGTAATGACTTTCCCAATGGATTGGCTCTTGTTGTGAAGGCCAAAAAGGCAAATAAGACCCTCGGATGCTAGTGCGATGATCGAGTTGGAGGTCGAACTGGACAAGCTTCACCTGAAAGTCGCGAGGGATTTTTATAATGACGTGGTCGGAGTGCTTGACAAGTTCGAGGTCACAAAGACTGATCTGGAGTTGTGCATGCTGATGGCACGGAAGAATCACGACACGTCACATGCAAGATTGATCTTGGACGAGTTGAAGTCCTCGAGTCCCAATTTTGACCGGTTGTGCAACAGTGTCTCAGAAATCCAAAAGCTCACAAAGAGCGGGAGTAAGAGGGGTATCAGTGAAAAGGAGGTACACCTCTCTTCCGTTGAAGGCGATGGAACGTTCAAGGCAAAGTGCAGGAACTGCGGCAATTCATAATACTTTCTCTGATTGTAGATTTATGTCAGACACATCTCTCTTACTCGTTGCTCAAACTGTGCAACACCAAAATGCATCTACAGCTTGTCAACAAGGAAATAAAGAAGCAAAATGATTTAAAAACATGATCCATCATGAGCCAATCCTCAACTTAACTGTAACTTAGAATTGAATTCAACAGATTATTACATTGTTTGAAATATTGTTATGTTGCATAATCAGGGTATTGTTTATTTCAATGGAATATGAATTTAATTCATATTATCTTGGCTGATTGCAGATTCGTTATTCATATCACGTACATCTCACTTGCGTTGCTGTTCCAACTTTGCAACATTCAATTCATCCACAGCTTGCCAACGAGGAAAGAAAAAAGCAAAATGATTTAAAACATGATCCATCCCCAACCAATGCTCAACTTAATTGTAAAAGAGAATTGAATTCAACATAATGTTCAATTGTTTGAAATACAAATATGTTGCATACTCAGAGGTAGAGGTTGTTTTATGTTAATTGGCTAGCAATTTAATTCATATTATCTTGGCTGATTGTAGAATCATTCCAGATGAATGTTCAATTACTTGTTGTTTAAATGTTGTTACACCAAAGTCATGCAAAGCTGATCATTTCAGTTTGATTAAGGTTACAACAGAAAAAAAACAATACTATACCAAAAGCATAAAACAAACTTTCTCTTTTATCAAGGAAAATTGTTCACAATTTCGTTATGAAATTGTTTTGCAGCAGTGTGACAATGAAATGGCCATGATGAACATGTTGGCTGAAATGGTACACAGCCTGGACATTCTTATTTTGAAGTTTCAAATTAACAATACTGATATGATAGTGGAATGATTATTTGTTCAAGATGCTTTACAAAGATTATGTTATTGAATTTGATAGAAGCATTTTTATGCCATATTCATTAGTTGATTGTTGTGCCGCTAATCTTAACTAGGTAATTCATAATGTGAATACTGACGGAGGAAAAAAACAACCTTTCCTGCCACCAGTCTGCCATGTCATGACCCATATGAATTTTTTGCATCCCAGCTCTGCCAACTTTCTATTTGACCAAATTGTGCTCCTGCCCCAGTCACTAGTTCACCCCACTTGTAAGATTGTTCCCCAACATTTTCTCTCTTATAAAATGTTGATTGTTGAATCAACATGAGCATCCATAAAAAGGGAGTTGAGTAATCAAGAAATTAATGAAAAATACATTCATTCAGATGATGCAACAATCAACTATTGTATCATTTGCTTGCCTTCATTTGTGAATTGTGTTGGTTTCAAACATCCATAATGCTCTGGGGACATGCTCATGATTCATGATGGATGGGCCATCAGAAAGGTCAAATTGGAGGCAGGCAATCTTTTGTGACGGCTGAGTTGCATATCTTTGGAAAATGGACCCGGAGGACAATCGATCTCAGACCAGACAGCCATGAGTTTTTGCCCCGCATTGCATTCACGTAGTTTAGGGGTGTTGTGCGAGAAATGTTGGGTGGTTGAGACGGGCGAGAGGAGCAAGGAAGCAATGAATTTGACACTCGTTTGAGCGGTATTCATGGTTGTCGTCGATTTTTCATGAGGGCCGTGGATGTGTTATGTCGAGACATCTCTGCGTACCCCCACGTTATGAAACATCGGACCATGCGACACCATTTTCTAAGGATGCCCCCGTGGCATAACATTGGCTGAATTTGCGTTGCTTGTACCCTTGAGGAGCACATTTGAATACAAAGTGGGGTGGGTCCAACAATTGCATTGTTCTTTTTTGGGGGATGTGCACATTGTTTGAGATGCCTGATTGGCAATGAATCTCACTTTGCTGAAAGTAGGAGTACATGTAATATGATACTTTTAAGTAGATAGCATACAAAAAATATCTCAATTCCCCCCTACTTGCAAAGCATGCTGGGATTTTGAATTCACGTCACGTGAAACACCGCAACACAACAGCCTTGCTGAATTGGCATTCCTGTATCTTGCCGGGAAGGTGCACGCAATGATGGGAACCGCAAGAGTACCAGAGGACATCAAGTCCAAAGTGGCACTAGAGGCAATTGCGTGCGCAATGCAGCTTGATGGGCTGGTCGTGGTGGACGTGAAGGGCCAGATGGCAATGCGTGATGTGCACATGTTTGGTGCGAACCCCTCGTGGTCCAATAGGCTTAGAGTATGGGGCGAAGCTGGAGTCATGGCAGAAGGAAAGGACTCCAAGACCAGAGACCGAGGAGCCACGATGATGTTTGTGGGGTATGCAGAACGCGAAAGTGACAGCGTGTGCATGTGGGACATGTGGACTTCTTGAGTCGTTGTGAGTCGTGATGTGATATGGCTTAAGCGCATGTTCTTTAAGGATGACGCGACCGGCATCATTGACCTGGATACCCTTGAAGATCTGGAAACTGAGTTAGGACCAGAGTTAGATACAGGGTTAGGCACAAAAAACGAAGATTACGTCACAGCGACGGGACCAAGTAACAATCAGCCTGACAAGTCGGGAGGCAGAGTGACGTGGGGCAGTCCATTGGTCACAGGACCTAGTACTATGCATACTAGGGCAGGTCATGCAATTAATACCCCTGACAGGCTCACGTACGCACCAGCTGTGGAGCTGAGATATCTAGGAGAGATGGCAGAGCTAGATCACGGCGAGATCGCTAGGACGTACATGGCCTTGAGAAGCATGGAAGTGGCACTCATCAGAGCTGGTGTAGGTGGCGGTATAAGTCACACGAGCCAACTCAAGGTGTTAAATTACAAAAAGGCCATGAGAAGCCCTGATGCTGAAGAATGGCGTAAAGAGATTGCAAACGAGAAAGCACGATTCAACAAGTATAATGCCCTTACTGCCGTCCCGAGAAGTTCTCTACCAAAAGGTGCAAAGGTTCTCACCACAACATGGGCTATGAAGCAGAAATCGAACGGAACACGAAGAGGAAGGCTTAACGCACGAGGGTACAAGCAAGTAGATGGGAGTCATTTTGCATCCAACTCTATTGCCGTACCGGTGACTAATCCCATCACAGTGCAAATCATACTCATGCTATACTGCATGAACCGTACATGGACGTCAGCCATAATCGATGTTGGCACTCCTTCAAGGACGATTCATGAATCGGGAGGAACTCTACATAGAAGTCCCAGATGGATTTCAAGAGTGGTATCCAGGTGACGTGGTCTTGAGAATGAATGTACCGCTGTACGGTACCAAACAGGCCGTGTACTGTTTCTTCAAGACGTCCACAGCGCACATCAAGAACATGACATACAAGCAATCAAAGGCCAATCTATGCCTATACTTTGGCTGGATTACCGGGGATATGGTTGTGTTTGTGGCTTGGGTAGATGATCTCATGGTACACGGACCCCCAGAGTTGGTTGAACAGGTCCAGCAAGATTTAGAGAAGGCTTTCACATGCAAACGCGAAGGGGAGCTCACAGAGTACATGGGTAGCAAGCTCACATTCAATCGTGACCAGGAGGGAAAAGGCACAGTAAGATTCACACAGCCTGTTCTCATAAAGAAGCTCAATGAAGAGTATGAAGTGCCTGAAGGGCCGGTATCGAAGACACCTGTGGTAGCAGGGCAAGTACTGGTCAAAGGGGATGGTGATGGTACGGTGCCCGGTGACATAAGCAAGTTGTACCGGTCAGTGACTGCAACATGTATGTTCATGATGCAGTGGTCACGACCCGATATTTTCAATGCAGTGCAATGACTAGCTAGGCACATGACTGCACCTAGGGAGGCTCATGTCCACGCACTTATGACCTTAATGAAGTACGACATGCACACGAGGCATCGAGGCCTATTGATAGCCCCAAAGGATGTGTGGAGGGTTGACTACAAGTTCAAGGTACATGGTAGGTCAGACTCCGATAAGCTACTAATCCAGATGATTGTAGAAGCATTTCGGGTTGTTGTGTGTTCGTTAATGACGTCCCTATTTCATTTCGAAGTGTCACACAGAAGTTCATGACGCTGTTGGTGATGGAAGCTAAGATAGCAGCAGGAGTCATGGTTGCACAAGACATGCTTTATATTTACAGGCTATTGGAGTTATTGGAGCTTAAAGTGGAACTGCCAATGGTACTCAAGATGGACAATTCCGGTGCAGTAGACATAGCAAACAGTTGGAGTGTAGGCGGTGGGACACGTGATGTGGATATGTGCAACTACTTCTTAAGCGAGCTTAAGGACCAGGGACTCCTGATCATAAGGGACATAGCAGGGGAGTCGAACAATGCTGACATTTTCACCAAGAACGTGACGTCAGCAATATTTGATAGGCATGTGCCACTGTATGTGGGACATGACGAGTATGTAAGTCACTGAGGTTCGAGCGGGGAGGTTGTCAGCAAGTGAAATCGCCCTAACTCAAAAAAGGGGAAGTACAGGAGGTTTTACGTCCTGCAAGACCCAACCAAGACTGGTCACCAGAGCGCACACAAGATAGTCGGAGTGACGTAACAGTAGAACTAAATCATAAAATCCAAGAACTAAACTCAGACAATCAGCTGTTACAGTGCAACTGGGCTAAGAAGACTTCCAACATTAAGAAGAGCTACAAATTACAAAATTGGTGATTAGTGACTGCTTCATTAATTTTATGACAAGGCAAGGGACCGGAAGAAGAAATTTCTATCATACTCAACAACATCAGGTTTTACTGTGTATTCCTTGCTGTTGGAGTATTCTAGGGATTTTATTGCTACTTCGCCTCCTCGTTTGCTTTGGAAGCACCCATTCAACGTGTGCCAAGACTTTGACACCTGCCTAGTCAAGTAGGGAAAATGCTTGGTGGTTCCTGTCTCATGGAACATGAGGTCACCATCAGAACCAGTGTCCAATAGCACTCTCAAGAAGTAGTTTTTGCGACTCCTGGACAGGTGTTTGAGTTTTGTCAAGGACTGACTTCCGGTCACTTGTTTTTGCACAGCCAACACTGCTGTTACTGAGTCCATTGTTTTAAGTGATACAGATGGTTCAATTGTCTCTGATTTGTGTGGGGTATTTGACTCTGAGTTGATGTCCGCATCAAAGTTGGTGGATGAGTTCGAGATGTCTTTGTGATTTTCAAAGTTTGGTCCATTATGTGACTCGAACTATCCTTAATTAATTTTTTTGATTTAAATCCAATTTTTGGCTACTGGTAGTTTTTATTGGACCAGGGGTAGTGTACAGCATTGATTCATGCTTCATTTTAATTTTCTTATGACTATTTTAGTTTCCCCGGTACTACCCAACCCAACGCTTCATGAGGAGTCAGAATTGCTGTCACTTCCTTTGCAACGACAATGTTTTCTGCCTTTTTTGATGGCTTTCTTGCAAGACTTTTCATGTTTCTCCATGCAGCCCAAGACCTGCGCGTAGGACTTCTTAGGGCAACTATCTTTGCAAGACTTTTGCGCGGCTTTCCCGAAAGTACCCAAGTAGAAGTTCCGCTCTTGTTGTAATGATGGCACTCTGCAGTGCTGTGGTTTGTGCGCGCACCCCCATGCTTCTTGCATAGCTCACAGATTCTTTTGATGCGCATATGCTCCGTGCGCACTTGCTTGGGCTTCCTAGGAATGTGCGTGCCTTGCGAAAAAATTCCTCGGGGGATGTTCAACTGCTTGCGCCTTTACAGGCCTAGCAGTCGTGTGCTTCTCATCGACATGGTGGGCCACCTCTATGCACTCAAGAATAAGCAAGAGGGGCTTAACTCCTTTGGGATAGCATTTCTTGAGGAAGTGGTACTGGTCCTGCCACTTCAAAGGGCACATGCGCAAAATGTGGCATGCAAGCTCTGAATCCGTGAAGGAATATACCTGCTTCATCTGAGTGCTTGTGCTTGAGCTGTAGTACAAACACGGGAGATCTTGCAAGTAATTGTTCAACTGCTGCATGCACTGCACAAGTTGACGTACTCGAACCTTGTTGGGCTTCTTGAGGTAATTCGAGATATAGAACCTCAAATTTTTGCCTGTGTCATGTGCAAAACACAACTGGAGGTGGAGTAACTGACACCTCCTAAATGACTCGGATGTTTTGCCCGGTGACTTCTTCCTTTTGACTCCAAAGATGTCATTGAAGGGCGTCAACTGCGTCTGCTCCTTGACAATTATGTCCCAGGGCTGACGAGCCTCTTCTGTGAGAAAGTTGGGGTAGAGTTGAAAAACTTCTAGGGCCAGGTTGGTCATTATTTTCTTCAAGGCTAGTACCTCAGCTTTCAGTGAGATAGACTCTCTTGTCTTTTTCTCTTTTTCAGGCTTACTGAGAGGGTCTTCAGCAAGTTCACGCAGAACAGCCTTCGACTCGCCTTTTTTAGTCATGAGCCTTTTCGGAATCATCACAGGTGGGAATTAGCCCCAATTTCTTGGCAGTACTGTACGCCTTGTTCCTGTGCAGTACAAACTGCTCGTTGGTAGACCATGTAAGATTCTGCACAGATTTGGTATGTTTTGTGCTAATGACACAATGAGATGTTGTGTAGATTCTACATGCATCTGGTATGGCTCTAATGTCATTTGTTAATGACATAGAGCTTTTTGTCCCAAATGGTATTTTTGGGTAATGAAGCAAGTCTTGCTTTATTAGCAAGACTTGGATCTTTGAGGGATATCCAGCCTCTCCTGAGAAATAAAAGGTTTCTATAAGGTTACCTCAGTAGACTACCGTAGAGTAGATAATCGGACTATGTCAAACAAGGAGAAATCTACCAATCAAATGTGTCCAAGAAGATGATTGCAATGGGCTGCTGTAAATTGCTTAGAGGTGAAGGCAATGCACAAGTGATTGCAACAAAGAAGATCCAGCACATGATTGACGCGGAGAAATTAACACAAACCCGCAATCGTGGATCATGGAGATTAGCACGATGGGGTGCTCTAAAGATTCGACTGCAAAGGAATGGCAGAGGCAGTCATGCGGATGCATGACTAAAACTGGACCAACACGGTGAAATAAAAGAAGCAATCACACAATGGGGAGTCAATGAAATGGCCACATCCGAAGGGATTACATTGGATGTATGATCAATGAAGAATGGAAGCATGATCTATTAAAATCAGAGGTACAATGGATGACTGGAAGAACAAGGAGATGAAATGAACTGATGCATACAACTTTGACGCATTGAACGGTCCAGAATGGAGAATACATGTGGGGGTCTTGTGGGAGATGGAAATGGCAAAGCTTCGGCTGAGCTTCTGCTGTACTGACAGAAGTTGGTAGAGGATCCATCACACATTTGCCACAAAAAGTAAATTTTTAGTACGATCCAAGGTACTTAGGAATACATATTGGCTTGGCAAGATTCTAGCAAAATTCTGTTTAACTTTTTTGGTTCGGGTTGCCACAGCAAGGGCAATACACTAATCAAACAGCCCCATCCAAAAGGAAGCCTATTCCAGCAATTTTTCATTCCAACTGAACAAGCCAATATAGTGAATATTTTGCTCTAATACACAAACTATTATGTATTAAGGCTATAATGGGTCCTGAGCCAACAAGGGCTATTGCCTACATTTGTCAGGATTAGAGCCTTAGCTTCACATGTCCGCTGCGTCCGCATCGAAAAATTGTTGTAAAAGACACTGTCCAGGACATGTCCTGTTTTTCCTGTTTTTCCTGTTTTCAAACAAGGCCACAGGAAATCAAAATTTGGACATTTGGGACACCAAGGACACAAGAGGAAATGGAATTTTTACTGCATTAAGGATCATTAATGAAACTTTCAGGTCAGGATGACACGTTTTATTGACAAATAAGTCTCTTATTTTGACTCTGTTTATGTTAGGGTTAGGGCAGACTAAGCAACATACATTTAGTAAAACTGGTAGAATTAATTTACGTGGGATAAGCTGTGCTTCATGTCATGCAGTGGTTTAATAGTGGAACATCACCCAACACAATGAATACTATCATTCAATGTATGGTGAGCAGTTTCTTCAAACTAGATGTCCTATGGATTGAGTGTGATGCACAACACTTCATATGGAGCGTTCAATTTCAATGTGTTTCAAATGCGATGTGGTAGTACAAAACAATTATTTCTGTAAATTTCACCATAACAGTACTAAGTTGAAAATATTTAGTCATTGGACTGTTTTAAATCATATTCATGAAAGAAAAGTCTAACAGAATGCTTCCTTCAGCCTCCCTCTATCAGCACAAAATGATCCGGAAGTGCCATTGGTCTTATGCCAAAAGCAAAGAAAGAATTCGGAATAAGTGGCGTGAAGCATTTTGATTAAAACATCATTATCAGCTGACAAGGAACTGTAAGACAAAACCTGTAAAACTCACCACTTCTCAGCATCCACTGCTAGCTGTTGTTGTTGGCATGGTGAGGAGGTGGGAGGCAGCTCAAACTTCAGCCACATGGCTCGGGGGGGGCTGATTAATAGTCAAAATTTAAGTTATGAGCAGAAAAAACAGGTGTAAATTGGAATACAAATGAAAAGCTCACCTTCTCTTCACAAGTGCAGCTGGCTGCAGAGTTGGCATGGCAAGCAGCTGGGTAGCTGGACACGAGTGTACATTGAAAATAAAGTGAGCATGTGTATGAAATACCTATAAAAGGGAACAGAAAACTCACAAAAACAATGGTGAAAGAGGGGGAAATATTGCACTCCCGATCTTTATGCAGCAGCTGGGGGCTACTGTTGTTGGGATTGATGGGAGGATAGTAGAATCCAACATCAGTCTAGGGCCGATGTAGCAAATCAAGCAGAGTGACAGAAAGTATGTAGTTGAAAACATTCCATTAAAAACATGAACAGCTAAGAATATTATTAAACATACCTTGCGATCGCCTCCACCCTCAGGTGGCTGTTGTCCTTGGTACCTACTTTAGTCTGTGGGCTGAGTTCGAGTGGATCCTGTGGAGTGACAGTAAGTTTTTAATTGAAGAATAACACAAATAAGAAAAATAAGAAACATTTGAAAAAATATGCAAAAAACCTTGCACTCGTGAGCACTAATTGCATCCTACACTTTAAGCGGACCATCAGCAGCAGCATAATAGATTCAGTCTGCGCGTGGGATTTGGAAGACAAAGCATCGGGTGACTAACTTTTAAATTAGATTTCTAATAGCAAAAATCAAAACATATATTGGGGGGTTATACCTTGCACTTGCAGGCTCTTGCACTCGCAGCACCATATCGCCTGTGTTCTTCGCCACTGGACGATGGTTTTCCAGGAGTCCGATTTGGTCTGGGGGCTAACATGTCTTGACAATCCCACAATCCAATGGTGGGTCATTAGGCATTCAAGAGGGCGGGGAGAGTGGCATGAGGGCTGCTGCAGTTGTGTGCATTTTTTAGCATGACATAATAATTATCACATGGTATGGTAGGTTATAGTATAGGTATTGCATCATAAGTGTACAACAGAATAAAAGGTATAAAAATCGTGACTCAAAGCTCCCGACATGGGGCAGACACGTGACCCACAAGTGACATGTGTCCTCATGTCCGCAAAGAAGCTGTGTCCGGGCAAGATCAAGGGCCAGCTGCCATTTTACCACTGCTTACTTTTACCTCAGTTATGTCATATACCTGTGGTAAGCGTATCTTACCGCAGGTAAGCTACCTTCAGCCCTTCCAACTCATTCGACGTTGCAATCCAACTGATAGCCCATCACCCCCAAATAATCAACCGAACGTCCATCACATCATCGCCATTAAAATGGTGGCTACACGCCGCAATCCTTACTCGAATAAAGCCCCAGATGATGCTACCAGGCCTCCCACTCCCATTGACAGCCAATGTGCGGAGCAGCCCCTTCACTCTCCCGGTCGTGATTCAACTCATAATGATGAAGATGATGGCAATATTTTCCTTGCCGCAGTGACCGTTTTGGCTGAGAGGCAGTTGCAGGAAGTCACAGCCTTTCTCGCTTCTGATTTTATGAACAATGAATGCAATGGCAATGGGACAATATCTGATGGCAACGCTGCAGTTGGGGAAGATCTTCTCTCTGCCTTTTCAGCTTCTGCCGGAGCTGCACATCCCACAGACACCATTGCTGAGATCTCTGATGTGCAGGTGACCGACAATTTATCTTCGATTTATTCCAACCCTGATGATGGTGGGGGGAAGGCCTCTTCTGATGAACAGCGATTCCATTCGGATGTAGAGATCAATTTCAACAGGCTCCGAGAGCAGCAAGACCTTGATGAGCTGCCATTGGAGTTTCATTGGAGTAAATGGGATAACGTCCCTCCTCGTGCTAGAACAGTATTCATCAATGAATGCTATCGTGCATCCAGGACATGCTCAGTGAATGTTACTGAGACTTCCCTTACGGCTTTGGAAATAATTCAATCAACTCATTCCCTTCACTGGCTATCCCTGTCTCTTCAAGAAATGGTTAGTTACTATGCAGACAGTGCTGCCGCAATTAAAAAGAGGGAATCAATCATAGACGCCGATGCGATCTCTACTTCCTCCAGTGATGACACTGTGCAGACACCTGTTGCTACCACCAAAACTACACTGAAGAACGTTGCTGACACTGGCCCAATCCCTTTCATTCAATATTCATGGCACAGCCAGCATTACTCTTTTGTTTTTGTGGTAGCCAAGTGCATAAGTGATGTTGTGTCCAACCGTGACGTCGCTGCAGATGGTAGCTGTGGATTCCATGCACTCATTAAAGCCATCCTTCATTACATTGAAACATTCCCATAGGAAACAGATAGGTTTTTTGATAACAGCATCATTGATCTCACTTCTGATCATGAAGGCATGGTTAGGTTTTGTAGTCAATTGCATGATTTTATTGAGGAGCGATACAATGAGGCTGTGGGAATATCCAAAAATAGCTTAAGTTTTATGATGCATGGTAATTTTTTCTAGAAGTTATGATGACGTTATTTTTTCTCTTTTGTAGCTTTGCATCTTTATGGTAGTTGCTTTGCAGTAAATATAAATTGTCTATGTATCTGAATTTAAGTAATATTATAGTAATCTGCGTTCACTTTTGTCCCCCACTTTGGAGAGCGGGGAGACCTGTTTGTTTAAAATGGGAGAGAGAGGCACGACATTCGTATCAGAGTCACATACAAGCGAGAGCCGGTTTGTCTGCCGTGTGCGACTGGATGACCGTTGGTCCTTTTAATTCTGTATATAGCTTATTTCTCGCAGATAAGCTTATTTTGCGCAGATAGCTCGTTTCTTGCAGATAGCACTATAAATAGTGCTATCTGCGAGGATAGCCTTATTTGCGAGAGCATACTATTCCTACGTTAAAAAATAGGCTTATCTGCGAGGATTCTCTTATTTGCGAGCTCGCAAATAAGCCTATCCTCGCAAATAAGCTTATCCTCGCAAATAAGCCTATCCTCGCAAAAAATAAGCTTCTTCTCACTGACGTAAGTAATAGTCACAGTGTGACTGAAAACACATTGCAGTGCGTTTTATTGTGCATCGTACCATAATATGACTGCCAGTGACCGGCACTTGACTGGCACTCGTTTCACTGCCAACCACTCTCTCTCCGCTACACTTTTAACCCAGATGTGCAGATATACTTATATATATGTAATATGGTACTACCTACTATGATGTAAGTAAAAATATTATTGTTTGTTATTGTTTTTCAACACTCATAGAGGTGTGTAACTTTGACTTAAGTAGTACTACCATACTGTTAACATGTCACTTATGATTTTCCTACAGCCTCAATCTCTTCTTAAGTGATGACACTTGTCCCGTCCTTGATTGGTGTGATGAAGCATTAAACAATAGGTACTACTTTCTGAGTGATAAGAAGAAAAAGGCAAGAAAGGGAGTTATCATTGATTGTATTAAACTTCATCTTGATTGGATCTTCAATTACAAACTGTTCCAAAAACTAAATCCAGGTGAATTCATTTCTGATATGAACCGCTGGTTTGACACTGCTCTTATGGGTCCACTTATTGCTTACTGGACCCAATTGACAGTGTTTGGGTACAACAAACTTATATCTAAAGCAAAAGTTAATGGGCGCTATGAAGTATCGGAGAACACATCTATCTTCTTCTACTGTTCTCATGACAACACAGTTATGAAGATCACTATCAATGCTGATATTCACCCGTTTTCCACGAATTGTCTGGTCATATATTACAATGGACGTGATCACTATAATGGGAGCATCGTTAAGATTTCAATGCCCTCATTTAAGTTTCATCCAGAGGGAAATGCTGGTGGTGATGTGTTTATCAACTTAATGGGAGAGGAATTACCCATTGCTGCAATGTCAACAGAATCTACAGTTGATCTTATATCTCCATCATCTGACTCCAAATCCACTGCTAATCCTGACACTGACTCACAAAATTGTGTTCCTGTGAAAGGTTCATTGCCTGATAGTCATCGCGTAAGGGAAGTAAAATGACATGTGATGGTAAAATAGCCATTCATCCTCTACCGATTTCATCTCCTGACCAGAGCAAGATAATGAACAAAACCCCTCACAAACAACATCTGTTATGAATGGAAGACCTTGTCATTGATGAAGTGCGACATGTTAGATGGAAACATGAATCAACAAGTACTCTTGCCTTATCCCCAGATGAGAACCATAGTATGAAAACGAGCACAGCCTGCCCGTTTCCCACAGAGAACATCAGTAAACTTTTTCATATTGTAGGCACACCCAATTGCCATGTTAGCTCATTCAAAATTGCATGGAAAAAGCAAACCGGGAGGTATGGTGGCAGTGATCTCATTCTTTTAACTCTCATGAGTGACATTTCCTTCGTCAATCATCATTTGGAACTCTGCTTTGGAAATGATTGTGTTGTTAGAGCTTTTTCTATGTACTCACCGAACAATGCAGTGGAGAGTGATGATCAGCAGTCCATCCATAGGATTCTAGATAGCAAAGTATGTGATCACGAAGTTGATGGCAAGGGGGCATGCAAGAACAAACAGAGAAAGAGTCGTGCACCCACAAAACTTGCCATGTATAAGGAATGCATCTGTGCTCATCATAAAGATATGAGAGACCAATCTGGCAATTGTCCAGTTACTTGCTTTACTGGGTTCCATCATGAAGACATTGTAATGTATCGCAATGGCAATGCAGTGAATGTGTGTTTACAAGTTTCTCGCAACTGCATACACAAGCATAACTACAAGTGTCAACGTTTGCAGGGACAAGGCCAAATAAATGTTATCAAGACACATTTCACTGACAGCTTGGGTAAGCCAAATGATGCCGCACCACAGACCATTTATGATATACAAAATAGAGCAACAAGCCCTTATGGAGATGGCAATGTCACATCGATTAAACAACTTTATCATGCAAAACAGGAATTCAATCGTAAATACAAAGAGATGCTCGGTTTGACAAGAAAAAACAATGTCACTAACTTCTGCAAATCCATTGCAGATCTGCCTAAGAATGACAAAACCTACAGGCTATCCAAGGGAAATACACTCTGCAACATTGGGGTGTTTGATGTCAAACACCTTGGAATTCTTCATGAATATTCAATCAAATATCCAGCTAATTACGATACGGAGACTACTCCATTGAGATAGGCACATTGTTTGATTATTATTCCGTCCTGTTAAGCCATGTTTGTGCCCAAAGTGGAAGGACAGTATGGCATTTGGATGGAACGGGAACACAAGTTAACTGGGGTGTAACTGTTGGAAGTGGAGAATTGACTGGCCAGATGGTGATGATGTGGCGGATGAAACAGATGTAGGAGTTGCTTGGGTATATCGATGGTTAGGTGTGACACATGATTACTATGTTCAAGGATGCACAGTTAGGAGAACTAGGGAAATCATGAAAACCAATGAGCGCAATGTGGACAGGAGCAATGATGAACTGGATAGGGAAATGGTATGATACTGCATATTACGTTAGATAGAAGCTAAACGAAAGATGAGCTTTTGCCACAGCTAATTTTACAACAGGTAATGTGTTCCGGGTGGAGCTATGGATTAATGATATTGATTGCTGAAAGGTAAATCTGCGCTGAAGAAGGCAATGAAATAGCTGGGGTAAGAATAGCTGTGGTAAACACAAGAAATACACCGAAAAAATAAGCTGTGGTAAAAATAGCTGGAAATGGCTGGGGTAAAATGGTAGTTTCCTGGTATATTCTACATAGGAATTCAAAAGTGAAAATAACTGAGGTAAAAGTAAGCAGTGGTAAAATGGCAGCAGCCGATCAAGGACATTGGACGTGTCCAAAGACAGACATGATGTCGAGGACATGATGTTGAGGACATGTGAATGAAGGCTAAGGAAATCTTAGAAGATACTGGTAATGTACTAGCTATCTAAAATTTTACTACCTAGAGTCTACTAGATACTGAGTTTGTAATAAGATTGTATAATATGCATCTCTACAACTATGTGCCCCCAGGTTGTAGAGTTCATAGGTCTGAATCATCATCCATGCCATCCAACTTAGACATATCTTCAACTACACGAGTTGTGCGCCTAGTGACCTCCTCGATGATACTCCTACCAGAAGCCCTATCAAAACGACAAAATGACTCAGCAATTAGTCTTGTTGGAACAAAGTTCGTAGGCCCTCCAGTTGAGCGAAAACTTACAGATGGTGGAGAGTTAGACGGTCCTAGACCAGGAATAGAGGGAGGCTTACGATCGCCCACTGAATCCGACCCCCCGGAAGCTCGCCCACCATTTCCTCCTACAGCAGGTGTACCAGCAACCCCATCACCGCTGCCCCCGCTAATCCTGTCACCACCACTAACTCCACAAGCGCCATCACAATTTGCACCTGCATGCCTACCAGCTTGACCAGTCCCAGATTGCATGGCAAAACGTGGATTCCTTGGGGAAATGACTCTTGTTTGATCCCAGTTACAATTCTGAGCATTTTTGTTGGACTTCAATGTGATGCGAAGAATGGGGTGCATCTGATGCCAACTCTGTTCAATGTCTGGATCAAGCCAAAACATCTGATACAACAAGTGATCACCCTTATTCCAGATCATCTGCTTGTTGATGTCTTGGTCACAAGGAAAGGGCAGCTTGATGACTTGAGGATTTGTAGACATAACTTCACGAGTACCGTGACATGAAATGATGTCATCAACAACTTCATGATGGGCTGATAGTAAGGTGTCACGGTCACCCTGAAGGGGAATTTCTTCCTCCAACCTACCACTTGAAAAGAAGAAGGTTGGTATTTCTGTGCCAATCAAGACGGACATGCCATTTTCAGCAATATCGACTTGGTACCTCGACTCATACATGGAAAGCACAAGGAGATCAACAACACAGAATCTTCTTCCACGAACAAAGGGAGTATAAAATACCATGAAGGGGTATTGAACATCAAAACAGAAGGGCTGGAAAGAGCTGATTGACATCCCGCCCATTGATGCAACGAGCGCATCATTGTGGTCAGCTTTTCCTCCTCCTGTACCCCGACCTCCTGAAGTTGAACTTGAGCCGTGCATCACAGTCACTGGCATAGCCGGTGCGTCTTCTTCTTCATAGTTTGGGTCCTCTCTTGCTTCTTCTTGGTCCTTGTCTTCCAAATTTCGTAAACAATTTCATCAGAGGTGAAACATTGCATACAGGCACACAACACAACAATCAACCGCTTACAATGACGGGCACCGGACACACTAAGTTCAAGCTTACGGCGCTTGTTCTTGTCCCGCAAGCAACGGATTGCAGTCTCAGGTTGGTGAGACTTTGTCAGGAAGTACTGCTGCGTCTTTTGCAGGAGGTATTCTCTGTTGTTGTTGTAGGGATCGAAGTCATCGTTCCGGTAGCGATACCAGAGCTTGGCGTCATCTTGGCTATTCCAAAAATTGCCTTCTGATGCAACGAGGCAGCCTTCTTCGGTATCATGGAGGAGATCGTCCATTGTCCATCAAAACAATTATGAGCAGAAACAAATGTGATTGTTGAGATGGTCGGTGAAAAGAAAACATGAGCATTGAAAGGTTCACTGCTGGCATGATTCTCTGAATTTCATATAGTTTTGTACCGTTGTTGATTATTTTTTACCATTGCTACTAATTTGTACTGCAGCAGATAATTTGTACTATTGCCGATAATTTGTACAATTGCAGATTATTTGCACAATTGCGGCTTATTAGGGTTAGGATAGTAACTTTTTAGATCTAGTACTATTCCTATGTAGAAATCTGCATGATTCCTAGTGACTTAGTGGATTATTAGTGGATTAGCGGATAACATGTACAATTGTAGATAATTTGTACTTTCACTAATAATTTGTAATCTCGTAGATAATTTGTACAATTGTAGATAATTTGTACAATTATGTACATTATGCATCATTGGTAAGTGCTGTACTATTCCTGCGTGATGGGTACCTACGATATCGAATTACCTCAAGGATCCAAAAGTAATCACACACTTTCTTCAGTTCTCACCACAAAACATGTACCACACCATGTCCAACCATTTGTGCAACAAGAACACCGATACCAACAAGTCAATACCAGGAACCTGCAATACCATGGACACCGATACCCCACCACGCAAACCTTCGTTTTACCTCCTCCGCAGCCACCAATCCCTCTACTATCAGATCCCACGTGCATTTCAACCACACGTGCAGGGTTCGAAAGATATCTTCGGATCAGAATCTGTGTCCTCCATCACGGTCAAGCATGCTGTCTTGTGTTGCCCTTTCATTGGTTGATTGGTGTGTGACTTGTCTCTACAGTGATTGTATTTTTAAGTTGTGATATCTTGCGTGTTTGATGATGTTTGTGCTTCTCTTCCACATGCTTGGTTCTTGTGTCGCTCGTAAATTTCTCGGCTTTGTTTTGAGATCAGTGCCCACAATTATTAATGCAGGCACCTCATCCAAGTGTTCATGATTTTTATGTCACTGCCCTGCCCAGCGCCTACAAGGTCGATCTGGCAAGACGCTGGGCTTACTTCTCCCGGGAGCCCCAGAAGATCTTTGCTTCCGTTCCCACTGCCGGGGTTCCGTGAAGTTGGTGCACACAGCATGGATAAAAATGATCGATCATGGTAATCTCCCACCCTCTTGTTGCAGCCTTGTTGTTTATTTGTCTGCCCTGATGTATATGTTCATTTATCCGACGAGTGGGAAATCAATGTGTGCGATGCTAGGAGAGGTGGATGTCAAGATGATGCACAAGTGCATCGAACCCTATGTGGATGCTCTGTTTGAACTGAACTACGCTGTGGTGAGTGATGCTTCTCTGTTTTATTTCAATAGAAGTCAATTTCTAACTTGTTGTCAATAGATTCATTTTGAGGATAGGTTTGAAGGTGACACCGGCAATGACTGCTTAATGTCAGTTGATGGGACAGACTTCCGAATTGCTGCATCTTACAAGAAGTGGTTATACTCTTACAAGTTCAAAAATAGTCACTTCAATATGAAGTTGAAATATGCATCAAGACAGGTAAAATTTGCTGGTGGAATGGTCCTTTCTTGCTGGGAGATGAGAATGATGTCATGATATTTCAGCATGGTTTGGCACAGGAGCTCGGGCGGGGGGAGAGAGTGGAGGCAGACAAAGGCTATATGGGAAGTGCCCCCCTTTTGACACGTGTTCCAGGTGGCATGGAGGAACCAGAGAGGAGGGGAATGACAGCGAGAGTGAGGTCAAGGCACAAAGCATGCAAAAAACAACTAAAGAATTGGAACATATTGGCGTCTCCATACCGCCACAACATTGTGAGGCACCAGGTTTATGTTGTTGCCATTTCTTGTCTGACTAACCTTGCATTTGAATGTGGCGAGCCACTATTCAATGTAGAATATCATGACTAGTTCAATCATTTATTCCCTGTTTCCCAATTGAATCCTTTCTGTAGTAACATTCAATTCGTAAGTTAATTGTGATGTGTGTAAACATTATGTACAAACCACCTTCGGTTACGTATGGTATGGTACCATGCACCATGCTAAAGTAATGTGCATATGGTACCCAAATCCATAATATTATACTTGGTAAGGTATACAGTAAGATTTTTAGACTATTACAATACAACTCATACTACAATGCTTTCACATCTTCCCAAAATTACGGTGAAAATTGTGGTAAATTTCCCCCCTCACGACGAAATGTAATGACGATTTTTGCATCTCTATTTTTGTGCGATGTACATCACATCACCTAGCTATTGCTAGTTGTTTTCATTCTGAGATTGGCATTGTATAGTATTACGATGATCTTCTTTACGGTATCTTTTCTTTTTTAGCATACAATTTTTACCAACAGGATATCTTTTCTGTTCGCCAATATTGAGAGCCCAAAAGAGAGCTCTCTCAGCCTCTCACCAACCGTAACTTCCCAAAAATAAAATATCCTTTAAAATATTTGCAGTATTTAGCTGAGGTGTTACATAGGAGCAAGGAACCTGAAAATATTGCTGCTTTGTTTTTGTTGTTGCTGGAATGAGACCTTCTTTCTCGTGCCGATATGGTTGTTAATGCGCACATTGACCTGTTTGGTATTTTGAATGATGATTTGTTGTGCTTTGTGGGCTCTAGCAAAACAGACCAAGAGGGTGTGAAACATGCTGATCACCCCTTTCATATGTATAGTTGTCCTGAAAACCCTGTTATCTGCATTGTTACTGCTTTTGCCCGGTTTTTGATTTTGCATCCTGAGGTTTTGAAGGGTGATACGAACATATTTGATGGTGCATCGCAGTATGAACGCTTTAACAGTATCTTCCTTGAAGTTGTTTGCTCTCCATAGCACCGACAATTCTTTCTAGACAATGGAATTACTCCTGAGTATTTTGGCACTCACTCACTCAGTAAGGGAGCTGTGACCTTTGTTGTCTGTGGTGTGACCTCTTCACCACCCATCTGTTCAATTTGCATTTGAGCAAACTGGAAGTTACCAGGTGTTATGAATCGATATGTGAGGTACTAAGGTGCCGGCAACATTACATAGGAAGATGTGTGTCCGGTAGAAAGTGGATGGGTAAGGACTTTGCACTAAGCAATCCATACTTTGATTTTTCGGAGTTGGGGCAAGTAGAGAGGGACTGCGCTCAAGACAAACTGAACTCATGACTCTAGGAACCTGTCCCTGAGGGTGGCGGCGAGGAAGTGTTCGCCCTTTTTAAATTTTGTTTTGCCTCATTTGTCTTCCACCGCCAGTCAGGTTGAATTGACAACAACACCCACGTTGAAAGTGCACTCCGGTGCTTGCCATTGTGGTCCAAGGATGTACCATTTGTTGACCATTTGAGGACTGCCTACCCTTGGATGGCAACCAAGGATACTCTGGACATTAATGGCCTTCCCATCGACACTCTATATTTATCAGAGATTGAAACACTGCACGCCAAGGTTGAGAAGCTTACTGAGTTAATTGAGAGGAACGGGCAGCTGCACAAGGACCATATTGTCAAGAGGTTGGAGCAGTCACTAGATATGAGGTCAGTTGGAGGCAAAGGTTATGTACTCAATAAGGAGATTCATGCAAAGTTGAAAGAGTTGTTGGATCACCCAGCTGTGCTGGTCAAACCACCACTGCCACCAAATTTACTTACAGCGTTGGTTGATAATATGTGCTTCGACTTTGGTGACTGTGGTGGTGGTGGTTTGGATGTTGATGAGATGTAGGAAAATGTTTTGATTACATTTGAGTCTCAAACGGCGAAGGTAACAGGCAGGTTTGGCAGGCTACTGTTAGGGAGAAGACAGAACAGCTAGGTAAGCGCTTTGTTAAGGTCGGAAATGTTCATGGTAAATGGAACCCCTTGCCTGCTTCTTTTAAGTACCCCAATTCAATGACTTTGACCCAGCTGACCACATTGTGGCACATGGGTAATCCAAGGGATAGAGCCCCCCCGGCTCAAGATCTGCGACTCCAAGAATGTGGGGCACTTTGACAAGAATGGTAGTATTCTTTCTAGAATGAGAAGGCTTATGGATGCCGTGAAGTTATTAGCAGTGCCGCGTGGATTGTGGAAGCCTAGGAATGTGCAGGGTTGGACATTTTGGAATGGCAGTACAGTTACAGCGCTGTAGACGGGAATCTGGGATGATATTAAACCGTATTTATTGACCAAGTCAAAGAAAGGTGATGTGGAAAGCTTCCACAAGGGCAGAGCAGGAGAACTTTCCTGGAGAACTTGTCACGACAAGTTATATAGCACTGGCTTGTTCAAGGATTTGGGGATAGCAAAGAGGAAGAACTGAATGTTTTTTATGTTAGTAGTGAATTATTAAGAATTGGTTTATGTATGAATTCAATTTTTTAGTCGGCCATTTTCAGCTCATTTTTTAGACTGACACCTCAGGGTATCCACGTATGTAGAACACTGATATATACTAACAGATGCTAACCTACGGCGAATAGGTAGTCGCGATTTTACCGGAATTGTGAACATATTGAAAACTGGTGCCACTGTCAGATCCACCACAAATTACCTCTTGTATGTGAAAAGTGTCAACGTTGGGAAGTATATAAATGTTACGAAGTACAAAGGTCTAACAAAATGTGATATTTCTATAGCAACGTACAAAATATTTCGTGATGACTTACTTTTCAACTAACATGCTAAAACTACTCATGAGATAATAATATCTCACAGAGACCATTGATTAAAACCAAAACAGAGAAGTCTAATTGTATCATTATCAAACAAGTATAGTCATAATTATTACACAAGGCATTCTAATTAATTCCATCCTTCTGGTTTATTGTTGAATAATCAGGCCAAACTTCCTAACACTTCATGGAAAAGATTAATAAAATCAAGGGCACACACTACTACAAGGGCTAACCTCTCTTCCTCTCCTCCTCAACAAAATGGGCAGCTGTTTTGTACTCTACCATCAGGTATTGCATGGGTGGGTCTTACAAAAAGCAGCAGAAACCATAACAAAGAATGAAAGACAATATGAGGAGGTGCAAAGAATGTATTGCACAAAACTAAACTTCAGTGTGTATGCGCTACACGCACGCACTCGAGAACTCTTCTTCAAAAGAGGAAGAACGGATGCATTGGTCATTGTTAAATTGAATGAAGAAAGAAGAAGGGAGCAAGCTTACAAAGCTACACACACTTCTCTTCAGCTCCCTTAAAATTACAAACTAACCACAAAAAGCACGTCCCCACCCCACTCAAATCTTCCAACCATTTGCAGTAAATAAATTTTGAATACCTTGTGGTGAAAATCGGGCAAGTCACTGGCAATTGGGGTGAGAAAAATAATAAACAACTTTGACAGATACAGTTAAAACTTACCGTGCTGGTTTTTTGTATCCACGGTCAGAGAAACGACAACAAAAGCATGAAACTGCGCACACCCCCTCCCGCTGCCATCAAAAAGTCACACAAAAATAAGAGAGAGAAATGAGCCTGCACCTATCAGCTCTTATCAGCTAGTTTTGCTGATTACAGACGGCAACACAGCGCACTCGCATCAAAAGCATCTTGTCGCCATCAATGTCATGACGGATAGCTATGACACAATGAGTTTTGCAGGGGGTAGTGCAGTGGCGGAGGCAGGGTTAATAATGAGCAAAAGTCTTGGCAAACAGATGCAATCTTACGCGAGCCCGTGGCCGATGATGAATGTCTGTCATGGTCATCTCCTCTGTTTGTGTTACGACCGTGAAGCGGAATGATGATGAGGCGCACAATGTATGTCAAGTTGAGGATGCTGTCCGTTATTATGAGTCGAGTCGGTGGATATTTTGGTGTGACAGCAAGACGTCCCATTATAATTTATTAGCTAAATTTTGGTAGATATATCTACCTATGCCGCCACATAAGTGTTAGAACGACGATAACAAAACTATCCAAATCAGTGTAAGTTCTGGGGACATCATCAGCTGTTACGTAGTGATCATGTGGGACTTGGTATTTGTAAAAATAAAAACCACTATGGTGGATTTTTAACATTAATGTGAACATATTGAAAACTGGTGCCACTGTCAGATCCACCACAAATTACCTCTTGTATGTGAAAAGTGTCAACGTTGGGAAGTATATAAATGTTACGAAGTACAAAGGTCTAACAAAATGTGATATTTCTATAGCAACGTACAAAATATTTCGTGATGACTTACTTTTCAACTAACATGCTAAAACTACTCATGAGATAATAATATCTCACAGAGACCATTGATTAAAACCAAAACAGAGAAGTCTAATTGTATCATTATCAAACAAGTATAGTCATAATTATTACACAAGGCATTCTAATTAATTCCATCCTTCTGGTTTATTGTTGAATAATCAGGCCAAACTTCCTAACACTTCATGGAAAAGATTAATAAAATCAAGGGCACACACTACTACAAGGGCTAACCTCTCTTCCTCTCCTCCTCAACAAAATGGGCAGCTGTTTTGTACTCTACCATCAGGTATTGCATGGGTGGGTCTTACAAAAAGCAGCAGAAACCATAACAAAGAATGAAAGACAATATGAGGAGGTGCAAAGAATGTATTGCACAAAACTAAACTTCAGTGTGTATGCGCTACACGCACGCACTCGAGAACTCTTCTTCAAAAGAGGAAGAACGGATGCATTGGTCATTGTTAAATTGAATGAAGAAAGAAGAAGGGAGCAAGCTTACAAAGCTACACACACTTCTCTTCAGCTCCCTTAAAATTACAAACTAACCACAAAAAGCACGTCCCCACCCCACTCAAATCTTCCAACCATTTGCAGTAAATAAATTTTGAATACCTTGTGGTGAAAATCGGGCAAGTCACTGGCAATTGGGGTGAGAAAAATAATAAACAACTTTGACAGATACAGTTAAAACTTACCGTGCTGGTTTTTTGTATCCACGGTCAGAGAAACGACAACAAAAGCATGAAACTGCGCACACCCCCTCCCGCTGCCATCAAAAAGTCACACAAAAATAAGAGAGAGAAATGAGCCTGCACCTATCAGCTCTTATCAGCTAGTTTTGCTGATTACAGACGGCAACACAGCGCACTCGCATCAAAAGCATCTTGTCGCCATCAATGTCATGACGGATAGCTATGACACAATGAGTTTTTGCAGGGGGGTAGTGCAGTGGCGGAGGCAGGGTTAATAATGAGCAAAAGTCTTGGCAAACAGATGCAATCTTACGCGAGCCCGTGGCCGATGATGAATGTCTGTCATGGTCATCTCCTCTGTTGTGTTACGACCGTGAAGCGGAATGATGATGAGGCGCACAATGTATGTCAAGTTGAGGATGCTGTCCGTTATTATGAGTCGAGTCGGTGGATATTTTGGTGTGACAGCAAGACGTCCCATTATAATTTATTAGCTAAATTTTGGTAGATATATCTACCTATGCCGCCACATAAGTGTTAGAACGACGATAACAAAACTATCCAAATCAGTGTAAGTTCTGGGGACATCATCAGCTGTTACGTAGTGATCATGTGGGACTTGGTATTTGTAAAAATAAAAACCACTATGGTGGATTTTTAACATTAATGTGAACATATTGAAAACTGGTGCCACTGTCAGATCCACCACAAATTACCTCTTGTATGTGAAAAGTGTCAACGTTGGGAAGTATATAAATGTTACGAAGTACAAAGGTCTAACAAAATGTGATATTTCTATAGCAACGTACAAAATATTTCGTGATGACTTACTTTTCAACTAACATGCTAAAACTACTCATGAGATAATAATATCTCACAGAGACCATTGATTAAAACCAAAACAGAGAAGTCTAATTGTATCATTATCAAACAAGTATAGTCATAATTATTACACAAGGCATTCTAATTAATTCCATCCTTCTGGTTTATTGTTGAATAATCAGGCCAAACTTCCTAACACTTCATGGAAAAGATTAATAAAATCAAGGGCACACACTACTACAAGGGCTAACCTCTCTTCCTCTCCTCCTCAACAAAATGGGCAGCTGTTTTGTACTCTACCATCAGGTATTGCATGGGTGGGTCTTACAAAAAGCAGCAGAAACCATAACAAAGAATGAAAGACAATATGAGGAGGTGCAAAGAATGTATTGCACAAAACTAAACTTCAGTGTGTATGCGCTACACGCACGCACTCGAGAACTCTTCTTCAAAAGAGGAAGAACGGATGCATTGGTCATTGTTAAATTGAATGAAGAAAGAAGAAGGGAGCAAGCTTACAAAGCTACACACACTTCTCTTCAGCTCCCTTAAAAATTACAAACTAACCACAAAAGCACGTCCCCACCCCACTCAAATCTTCCAACCATTTGCAGTAAATAAATTTTGAATACCTTGTGGTGAAAATCGGGCAAGTCACTGGCAATTGGGGTGAGAAAAATAATAAACAACTTTGACAGATACAGTTAAAACTTACCGTGCTGGTTTTTTGTATCCACGGTCAGAGAAACGACAACAAAAGCATGAAACTGCGCACACCCCCTCCCGCTGCCATCAAAAAGTCACACAAAAATAAGAGAGAGAAATGAGCCTGCACCTATCAGCTCTTATCAGCTAGTTTTGCTGATTACAGACGGCAACACAGCGCACTCGCATCAAAAGCATCTTGTCGCCATCAATGTCATGACGGATAGCTATGACACAATGAGTTTTGCAGGGGGTAGTGCAGTGGCGGAGGCAGGTTTAATAATGAGCAAAAGTCTTGGCAAACAGATGCAATCTTACGCGAGCCCGTGGCCGATGATGAATGTCTGTCATGGTCATCTCCTCTGTTGTGTTACGACCGTGAAGCGGAATGATGATGAGGCGCACAATGTATGTCAAGTTGAGGATGCTGTCCGTTATTATGAGTCGAGTCGGTGGATATTTTGGTGTGACAGCAAGACGTCCCATTATAATTTATTAGCTAAATTTTGGTAGATATATCTACCTATGCCGCCACATAAGTGTTAGAACGACGATAACAAAACTATCCAAATCAGTGTAAGTTCTGGGGACATCATCAGCTGTTACGTAGTGATCATGTGGGACTTGGTATTTGTAAAAATAAAAACCACTATGGTGGATTTTTAACATTAATGTACATATTATTTTTGTGATGTTCCTTATGCTTCAATTAGAGTGCCCGGGGTTAACATGCACAACCTATGCACAACTTTTAAAAATCTTCCGCTGAAGTGTTCGCAGCTCAACCAACTGCTAATAGAATGTCATGAGCGACGACGCAATGGAAAGACCTGAGGAGACCAAAGGAGTCGAATGGAGAGAGAGTTCTTTGAATAAGCCTCTTGGAACCAATGGAGCGTCAGCTCGTAAATTGTCACTGTTAATCCTTCCGCTTTGCTTGTTTTACTACCTTGCTGCAACCCGCACTACACTCGCCCGGGAGGAATTACAAACAATGCGAACACGGATTAAACAAGAGCCTCTAATTGATACACTGTCGTGCGAACAAAACAATCGAATCCCCAAACAATGGTGCCTCGACTTCAGTGGTACTCCGCGGTACGTTGGAAACACTACGGTCCAAAGTAGTATTCAGCGCTATAATCATCAAGGCTTCGAAAAATGCCTCGCAAACAAAACAGTTGTGTTTATTGGTGACTCCAGAGTGCGCTACCAATTTATGCATCTCATCGGATTTCTCAGAAGGAAATGTTTCATGAAGTGTCAAGATTATGACCCGTTTGGTAACTCCAGCACCCTTGATGATGATTGTTACCTCATTGAGCGTGAATATCTGTTTGGTGTTAATGATATGAAATCAAGTGATTGGAAGTCGTTTTATGAAATAAGCACAGAAATCACTGGTTCGAACTTAACAGATAGTGACAGCCAACAATATAGCCTCTGTGACTGCTTTCGACCAACTCCCTTCGAATCACGAACAACATATGAAAACAGATTCGTGAAACGCAAAACTTCTTATGGTGAAGTCAACCTCGTCTATCTACAAAATTTCCAGGACCTCGTTCGAATGAACAAAGACTATCCACCATTCTCGTCATTTTGGTCGGATCATCGTTGCAAACCGGGGGAGTGTTCCGATTCCAACAGAACAAATGCCTTTATAGGCGATACAAACAGCACTCTCTGGTTGTTACCCCACCTCAATGCAACACATGTCTTTGTGAGCCAAGGCTGGGGTCCGTGGCCTTTTGCTCAGACAGTTGATATGTCATGCTCGATAAAAAACTTTGAAAGTCATCATCCTAGCATTTCCACGTACCTCATCAGCCATCCGCTGCTTAGATCCGCTATAACTGATTCAGCTATCTCGTTTGACGGAAACAACTTGGAATGTGAAGTAAAATCACTGGATAGAGCGACGATGTGCAAGGATGTACCAAAGGAGTGGTATTGGGACAACCTTCACCTATTGAGCATTATGAATCAAGAGTTCAATCATAAGTTGATTGAGACCATTTGTCCAATCGCTTCACAAAGTTAGGGAGAGAAAATCCATGAAATATTTGCTGTATTAAACCAATGATTGTCTTTGAGGTCTTTACATTTGATCTTGTCAGGTCAGTTAAACTCAATGGAGAAAAAGTGCCGTAACAATGTCACGACCTAACCCATATTAGTACCTGCTGACTGGTTTCTCTTTACTTTAGAATTGACTTGTTTGCTTTTCCTTTTCATTCAATATGGTTTTAGCGAGTATAGAACCAAGGGGTTCACGTTACACACAACGTCAACTGACGACTCGTCATGGCCAATAATGGGACGCAACCCCATTTGCCCTCATACCGGCCATCAGTTCTAGTGATTCCCCAATGCTGCCATTGGCAGATTTCCCCCACCAAGGCATTAGTTCTGCTTGCAATCTGTGATCTTCAAAATAAAACAGGTCGACAAGTTCCAGAAGCCTGTCATCATTTCTCAACTGCAATGCTAGTCTATTCTCAATCGAAGAGGTGTCTATGTCAAGTTTGACGACAATGAAATCATCAGAGTTAAATTTGTTGAGTAGAGTTGTAAATGGATTGAGTTTTGCACCAGGCTCTGGATCAACGCCAACATTCATCCAATGAAAAGAGTCCATGAGTTCATTAGGCACAAGTTCGTAAACTCGAGCTGATGGTACTTGTCGTATCTCGTATGCATAAATATGATCAAAGTGGAACCCAAAGCGGCGGAAAATTTGATTGATGTACACTGCAGGTGAAGTAATGCCGGCGTGAAACTCTAAGGAAGCTCCCATGTCCACAAAAATATTCCTGCTGTGCCTCTTGAGATTTTTACACATGGAATAAAAGTCGTGGACCAAGTATTC
Source organism: Cyclotella cryptica (assembly GCA_013187285.1). Taxonomy (NCBI): domain Eukaryota; phylum Bacillariophyta; class Thalassiosirophyceae; order Thalassiosirales; family Thalassiosiraceae; genus Cyclotella; species Cyclotella cryptica. Next base: position 293,936 of record JABMIG010000167.1, on the reverse strand, counting down.
CATAGACATTAGATGACGTCTGGAGCCATCACAAATCTTCTGGCTTCGAAACACAGGAAGGAGGGGCTCCATGGCTCCCATAGTGTTGGATATAGAAGCATGCCCCTTGGCGAATATTCCCCCCAAGCCATCTGGATGAATTTTGGTAACGCTACAAACTTCTTCGATGTTGGACTCGTCGTGTTCGATAGACTTTCTCAGATCGTATTCGACTGGCGTGACGTTTTTCATCAAGTCGTTGTAGTGATCCAACTCACGAAAATAAGCTTGCATGTCATCGTTTATGGGCGAGCTCGCGTTGAAGATCAAAGGACATGTGCGAGTACGGTTCTTAATACGCAAGCCGAGTGCTTCTAGATTAACAATGAAATAGCTTTCCAGCATTGATGGTTCATAATGAAAGTGCGATACTTTCTCGAGGGGATTGTAGTTCCGTGCCACGGCGACCTTCGAAGGTTCTCTAAATTGAGAAGATTTAATGAAAATAAGGACAATGAGCGCACATGGCAACAATCTGGAGAGGATCCGCTCTTTTCCTAATGTCTTCATGATTCAGCTTCTGAACAGTTGTAGAGCAAGTGTAGTAGAAGTTAGTGAGACTGTTTCTTCTCCACCATCTTGACAGCTTTGTTGAGTCTTGGTCCGTCCCTCAGTATTGTACAATAACTCTCAGTAAAATAACGATAGATAACGATGGTGGGTATTTTACGTATCAAACGTATGAAACCATACGTTTGGATACGGTCGGATACGGTATCGTAATAGCTCATAATAGATACGTTACACTAGGTGTTGCCGCACTCTCGCCACGCTTCACTGTCACAAACTGTGTCACCATGGCGTCCTCATCAGCCTATGAAGATGTCCGAGCAGCTATTGCAGAGAAAGGAAGTGATGCTCGAGTAGAGGTCAACCAGCGCGCTTTGATTGACAAGGTAAGACTAGCTTTGTACCTCGCATGTTTTGAGCCGTACATAAATATGTAACTGAGTACACTGGCGACACCTTCGAAGATCTTGGCACGCTACGCCTCTACCGGTGCAGTTTATCGCGAGCTTTTGCAAAACTCCAACGACGCCGAAGCCACCATTGCAGAAATCATCATTACAACGTCGTCTTCTGCGCCCAACAGCAGCAGCAATGGTGGCGAATCTAACGGCAGCGGCAAATACTTGAAGGAGGAAGTCACGCAGGTCATCTATCGCAACAACGGTCACCCGTTCCGCGCGCAAGACTGGGCGAGGCTCCGTAAAATTGCCGAGGGCAACCCCGACGAGTCGAAGGTGGGGGCTTTTGGAGTGGGTGCGTACACAATGTTTAGCATCTGCGAAGAGCCTTTGGTCGTGAGTGGCAAACGTGGCGAGGAGGAGGCCATGTTTTTCTTTTGGAAGGGAGATGCACTGTGGACTAAAACCGGGATGGCTCCTAAGGGCATTCTGAACATGAGTACATCCCTGCAGAACGAAAAAGATGTTAACAACTGGACTTCGTTTATTCTTCCATCTCGCGATCCGTATCCTCTACCTGATTTGGTGGAATTCGGGCAATTTCTTACCGCATCACTGACATTCACGCAATGTCTGTCGAATATAAGAGTTTACGTCAACCAGACATTGCAGATGAACATTCAAAAGACAATATTGGAATCTCGTGTCATCGCTACTCCAAAAGCAAGCTCATGGTGGAAGAATGATGGGGCAGTCACTTACTCCAGCTCAGGAATGTTTACACTGGGAAAGGCAGAACAATTGACTCAAACATCCGTCTTGATGGGTGTGTCTCTTCGTAAAAATCTCTCTCCCACTAGTGAAATGGAAACATCAGTGGTTAAGGCGAGGTATGCGTCTGCCCTAGTTAAAACGAAGATTCCGCAGGACATCGAAAAACGAATGATTCGGGTAACAAAGAAAAATCCCCCGAAAGAGTTGACGGTCCAGATATTTCTAGACGCAGCAGATAGTCACGATCAAGATGATAGCAGCAAGCCGAAAACTGATTCGAAGGTTCTAAGTGCTGTCAAGAAAAATCGTCAGTCGAGAGCTGTTCAAATAACAGATTCGTTTGCTCCGACCGCTGGCTCTGGTAGGATTTTCATTGGGTTTAGGACATCGCAGACTACAGGTCTCGGTATACATCTGGCTGCGCCACTTATGCCTACGGTCGAACGCGAGGCTATCGACTTTGTTGATCCAGCATTACGTGTATTTAATATGGAACTGCTGGAAGTTGCCGGGATACTAATGAGGTTGGCGTTAGAACATGAGATGGGGAGGTTAGGAATTATGTGGGACGAGGGAAAGGAGGAGAGAGACAAGTGGAAAGCGAAACAAGAAGAGCAACAAAAATTGAATAAATCTTTAAAAACGACTGGCGTAGAGGGTGCAAGGAATAACGATCAATCCAAGCCTGGTAACCAATCTGCAAGTGACAACGATTCAACTACAATACAATCAAGCCTTTTCAGTTTTGCTTCTTTCATGGCTCGTGGGGTTAAGAACACCTTAGTGGAAGCCATCAAAGCTGTTCCTGTGTTTTGTGAAGATGATGAGACCACAGAGTTGTTGAATCCCACTGACGAGCGCCCACTATCACTGGAAGAACGTGATGCCGTAATTTTGATGCGGGCTTATTGCCCTCGCGTCTCCACCCCTGACTCTCTCGTTGGCCAATGTCTTGCGAAGGGCTTTGGCAGGTGTCTTTCTTCTTTATCTCCTCCTGTACTAACCATGTCAGGCGTAGTTCGGGGTGTTGATGCCAGGTTATGCCATCATGGTAAGTGGAATTTCATGAAGTCACATTCAACATTATTTGAGTCTTTTCCTTACAGCAAAGATCATCCATAAAAGGGATGGAAGCCTTTCGCATTCCCAATGTTGTTCGACGAGTAATGTTGGAGAACGCTCGTGAATATCACACGGTAATTGCAACATGCCCCATCTTATCGATGCACGATATGATTGAAACTATGAAGAGCCAGGTGTTGTCAGAACAGGAGTTGATACGACTACTGAAGTGGTGGCCAAAAATTTGTAGGATGGATCAATCTTTTGGTAGATACGGCTCCGCGCTCAAGGAAGTGATTCGTTTCGAATCATCTTTGATCGGCGGCCAAGAGACAGTTGCAAAAAACATAACCAGGGCTACTGCTGATCCTAGATCAATCCAAGTTATCAATTTGGACTCAATACTCTACTACACATCGAACAAACTACTTCAAGAACTCCCACTGCCCGACACAGCGATTACTCGTGTGCTACAAAATGCAGTTGGATTGCGCAATCTTGAGGACAAGAGCTTCAGCCAATGGTTTGTACCTCTCCCCTTTGACATGTGGGCTTCTTTCATCTCTTCGCATCCGTGTTTGACAGAAGCTAAGTTCTCTGACGACAAACTAAGGATCCAAGTATTGGCGGCGTTAAGTAAACACTATGATGAATTGGGCAGTGCTACTGGCAAAAGACGTTTCATCAACTTGTTGCCCGTTAAGACATTGTTTCTTCCAATCGAGATCGACGATGGAATGGATACCCCTCAATGTAGAAATCCTTCGGACATTTACTTGTCGTCATCGGATTTGTCTGCTTTTGAGGGGCTGGGAAAATTTGAAAAAGGTGAATTGTTTCGGTTGCCCTGAGTTTCTAACAGATAGCCATATATACAATACTCGCACTCATCCTGAGTTTTTGTTCATATTATCTCTATTCAGTTTCCGTTGAACTCTCGAAAGAAGGCGTGTCAGACGATTTTTTACTTGCGTTAGGCGTAAGAAAGACAATATCTATGGATTTCCTTTTCCTCCACCTTGACACACTGCAGTGGAATTCGAACCCGAAAAGCTTGATTTGTTACCTTATGAACGCAGAGCTTTCACAGGAAGATTTTCACAAACTTAGATGCACCAAATATTTACCCGCGAAGGATGATCAAGTGGCTTTATATTCACCGATAGAATTATACTTGCCAAACGAAGAACTTAAAATGTTTCCATTTGTAAGATTTTTGCAGTGGCCAGAAGTCGAAAGTATGACAACTGTTCAACGCAGTTTCTTGATTAACAAACTAGGGATGCGCGTTGACCCGCCTTTAAGCGGAATCATGACTTACTTGCAGGCCGAAAGTGCGAAAACCAATGCTTCACGGGACGAGGCAAGCTTTGTATTGGCCCTTCGGTATCTAGCTCAGAAGTTAGGCCCAAAAGGGATTTACGAGAAGGAATATGAGCAATATCGAGGTGTCAAGTTTCTTCCATGCATACGGCAAAATTTAGAGACAGGAGAGGTCGTAAGAGAACGCCAAAGCCCGTCGGGTGAGTTCTCGCTTTCATTTTGCATGAAATACTTTGCTTATCAACATCGTACTTATCGTGTCTTGTTGGAAGCTTGCTTCTACAACCCTAGTGCTCTGATCATGGGCTTCAGCGTCTTGGACCCCGATCTAGATACAGTGACCATTGCAACTAGAACTAAATGTCTAAAGGACCCCCCAGCAACACTTCTGCTTAAACGCCTGATCCAACTCGTACATATATCCCAAAACAAACTATCGAATCTAGAGCAGAAAAAAGCTCGCAAGGACGAAAAGGACTCTCTCACCACAACAATCTTAACTCTATTCGAGGGTGTTTTTTTATACTTGTCATCGAGGACGAGTGAATTCGACAAAAGTAGTGTGGCGGTCTTGGCTAAGACGGCGTTCATTCCTTGCAAATCTAGGGAGCAAGTGGTGTTTTGCCTTCCCTCTCAGGTAAAGGCTCCAATGAACCATGTTGACATCCTATTTAACAAACATGTTCATACGTTATCTCATTTCACTTAATCAATACAGGTATTCTTTAAAGGTGACGGGACCGACTCACTTGCAGAGTCTTTGTTCAAAGAAGTAGAATACAACACTTTTCTTTCTCTCGCGGGTGTGAAAGCTGAACCTACCGTTCACGAATTGTTCGATTTAATGATTCAAAAGGTTTGTGTGTAGTATTTTATTATCCAACCCCAAAGTTACAACTACATGGATGAATGGTCCTTCTCATATTGATGTCTTCTCTCCCGTTACAGCCAGATGAAGTCCTTGACACCCTCGGCGAAGCAAAATACAAAACTCTACTTCGTCGCATCGCATCTGACCCACCGTTCAAACAAGTCACCAAAGAAATCCGCGAATGTGCCTTCTTATTGGGATATTTGGTGATGGATGAAGAAATTTCTGACGATAATGATGGGGTAAATATTCAAAAGGCTCAGTATGTTTTAGCGAGAGCCGACGATATATACATCGTGGATAACTCCTTCCTGCGACGACAATTTTCAATGCTCGTCTCACCCATGGAGCAACAACTCGAAGATTTCTATCACTTGGTTGGGTCACGGTACGTTAGCGAAGTTGTTCGTAAGGAGTACATAGTTGACGGCCGAAATCGACGCGATACCACTTTGACTAAGCAATTTGCAAATAGGATTTCAGAACGACGCCCTCTGGTACTGTCGCCGTTTGTCTCGTCTCGTCCATTGGTGCCTAACGGTAAGGTGTCCTGCCCAGGGTTCCTGCATTTCAATTTCTGACTTACCACTCTGATTTCACGTTATGGTGCAGCTGTCAAATTGCTCTCTGATGACTACTTGGAGATCATTGAGGTGGACGATCACAGCATTCATGCAAAATATATGTTTGATCGATCCTCTAAGTCAATTCCAACGACTTGTTGTGCAAAATCTACGTCCTCGCGAAAAACACTTATCTTTATTACACCAAGTTTTGACTGGTTCGATGTTGGCACTGCAATTGGAAGCCTTATCTTGAAGCGGTGCCAACTCGAAGACGCGTTTTTCTTGTCATCCATTCTAGAAGTGAGTTCTTCGAGGCTTCTGTTTTTTATGCCACTGACGTGGTCTCACATTATTTTACATTTCACTAGGCATCTCTCGACACACTTCGTCACAGAGGGTTCCCAGTTGATCGTGTTCTTCGCCCTGGTAATGTGTAGCGTTATTTCAGTTTCAATAAGCGATCCTCCATCCTAATTGACTCATTTCTCGTCTTCACACTATCCTGTTATAGTTGTTGTAGAACCTCCCCCGCCACCCCCACCAGATCCCAAGCCCAATACAGAATACGGCGGCGCGAGTCATAATTCGAGTTTAGACCAAATTCAAGGAGATTCACCGCCAAATAAGAGCGTTCAACCATCTACGGGTGGTTTCGATTCGATCTTGAGCGAGATGTTTCCCAACTGTCCTCTTGACGTCGTCCAAGGCATGCTGGGAGAAAACCCTTCTAAGGAAAAAGCCCGTGAAGTTGCAAACCAACTAGCTTCATTTACTCCTAGTGGTGGAAGAAATACCAAAAATTCTACCACGATGAATGAATCAAAGACCCATCCGGAAGCTGCCAAAGATAGCAGCATTTCTTCAAGCAATGGCCTCAAACATGGAGTGAAACAGGCGATCACTACTGCACCTAAGAAAAAATCTTCTGCGAGCATTATGGGAAGAATGCTGGGAGGATTACGTCCTGGCAGCGCCGGGGGAGACGCGGCGTCGTCAGTTAGCAGGAGGGTTGTTCACCAACATAGCTCAGTCTCTAAAGACAACCAGAAAGTGTCCTCGTCACCGGTTAGTGATGCTACATCTCAGCAATCTCTTGAAGCCATGCTTCAAGAGTCGATCCAGTCATCACGTTCAGTGCAATCTGCCGGTGTGTCAGCTCCTGAAACTTTATTGAAGACACTCCCGGATGGATTAGAGTGTGGAAGCGAAGGCTGCGAAGTTATCCCGCAGCAAAACATTCATCCATTCAGAGGTCCTCTTGGAACTCATACCGCAAAAAATGGTATCCGGATATTCAGTGCAAGCAACTCCTCCTCGTCATATCTCAGTAACAACTTTGATTCGGTAGATCAGTTTTCGATTGTTCTTCAAAACCTCACTGTTGTATACAAGGTGCCATTGGCGACAGTTGCTATTTACTATGACCCTTCTGGCAACACCATTGCATTCAACTCCAATAAGGCGTTATACTTCAATCTCCGTTTCTTTGTCTCTTTACACCGAAGCCATGTCAACTCAGCTTGTTATGCTTATTGGTATACTGTATTTGCTCATGAGTTGGCTCATAACCTTGTTACTGCGCACAACAAAGAGCACGGCAAATTTACTGAATCTATCATCGCGTTGTATCTACCAAAGTTTGTTGATCTATTGACCCAATTGGCAAAATGACGAACATGATTTATAGAGAAGTAGCATTAGCTGCTCTTAATCAACATGTAGTATAGCGTTATTTTCTGTTGTTGTTAATGTGTGCCCACTTGCCGACGTCCATTTGTGAACTTATTCTTCCTAAAAATGATGTACAGATAGTTGGTGAAGTATAGGGAACTGTTGTCATATTCATCACCAAGATAAAACTACAATTAATCAACACCACTTTCGATCAAACCCACAAGTATGGAATGCTGTCATCTTGGAAATTAACCACCAAACCAGTAGGGGCACTGTCGTGCTGCAGAAGAGTGACAGGATTAAGCAAGATACTCTTCAGTGCTCACCCCTGGCTCATGAACAAAGAGGAAATGAGGACATGGTGAAAGCATGGCAAGTGGCATCAAAGTCCAACTTCTCTATGGACTATGTCATTAGCCTTGTGACCAAGCAACAAGTGACTAAGATCAATTTAAGGATAAGCCAATACTGTTATGTGACTTCTCAGCATGACAGGTAGGATGGATACAGGTAAATGACTGATTCAAAGGGGAACGATTTGTAAAATATTTGGAGAATGAGTTGGCTCTTGGGAAAAGACACTCTTTTTATTTTTATCATTTCTCATTCAGAAATCTTGTATGAATTCTCACTGAAAGATTTGTGAAACTCTTAGTTTTGGTTGCAATTGGAATCACTTTGCGCCAGTCTTGTAGCATGTAGCATTTCATTGGCTGAGGAAGAAGATGGAAATAACTGCATGTCTCAAACAGGAGCATGCATTAATCTTGAAGCAATGCTAAATTAACCTCACTACTGGCTAATTATGAATAACATCATTCCTATGTCTCCTTGACACGTTGAGTCATTTCAAATTACAAACGAATGAATCAATATGTTTAACTAAAATCAGACAAAACACTTCAATGTAATTTAAATATTTGACTATATGGTGTCATGTGTCATATATACATTCTTTGCCTTTGACTGCACTGATTCAGACAGAATGTCCTTCCTCATGTTAGATCAACCAGTTTTTGGAAAGCAGTACTCATCTAAATGTTCCACCTGATTCTACTGCAGGCCTCAAGTAAGTATGATTGCTCTGTCTGTTTATTGGACAATCTTACCTGGTACTATACATCAGTTTGTGCAACTATGTTGAAACTTCAACCAAAGACCTTTTCAATGGCCAGCCATCGCCGATTTTATTGTACCATGATGCAGAATAGTAGAGAAATATAATACTATATTTTATTTACCTTAATTGTACCACATTATTAAACAGGAACAATCTACCCTCCAAAGCCCCAATACAGTCAACAATTTTGAACCAATTATGTTCAAGTTCTTACTTGTCAATGTCATGAATCGAACTCACAGACAGGGTTGTTTTGTCATGTAACTGGTGCTTCTATCATCAAACTTCATTTCTCATTGATGAGGACTTATTATGATACTCAACACTACACCAGTACAAAATGATATTGGAGAGTGGTCATTTGCAGTCATGCCACTGTTTCAACTTGGTATGCAAGCACGATGATTTGATATCAAAATAAAATTCCACTTTTGCCATCAGCATAAGTTTTTTTACTATTTTAAGTAGCAAGTCATCAAGATGGAGTCCCTATCACAGTGCAATCAACCCCAAGCAAAGAGATTGGATCACCACAATATGACAGAGGGAATCTCCCTTTGATGACAAGCTACCAAAATTGTAAGGCCCAGTCCACCGTCTTAATTGCATCTTTTTTCGTAGCGTATTTCCTGGGGGTATTTTCAAATACAGGGTTGAAAAAAAATACAGGGGGAAATGATTTAAAAAATTTTAATCATTTCCACGCGTATTTATTTTTTAGGTAGTGTATTTTCAATGAGACGTCCTCAAGCCACCTCACACCCATCGACACAACACATAGTTGAGATACACACATCCACCACGACGATCCGCACATCGACCACCACGATCCATCGTAATCTTAAATGGTCGAATCGAGCTCGGCAAAACTACAGCCACATCCCCTGCCCAAACTGCAACTGACGGATAAACACATACCACAAGCATTCTAGCAACGGTAGTCATGAACAAGGATGACGATCTTGAGAGTGTGTGCTTCGTAATGTTGATGCTTTATGCCAGCAAGTGTGAATTCACACACGTACAACTTAAAATAGGTGAGCTGGACAATGCACTGGATTGGTCCAACATTAATCAACAGTAATATGAAAGGAAGAAACAAGGACTCAGAGTCAGAAGTTCATTCCCAATCTGGTCAGAGGTAAAAGAAAACACTTCTGATGATATCTTCCGCAGGAAGTACGGGATGAACAAGCTCACATTCCAAAAATTTGTCATCCAAGATCTGTTCTGTGGTAGGAGAAAAAGATTTCAGGCCTGAAAATAAATGCCCACCAAACAAAGTGTGCGGACAGGTACGTCTTGCCATAGGACTTCGGCTTTTGTTTGGTGGGAGTTACCTTGACCTGGTGGGTCGATCGTACAGAGTGAAAAGCATCCAGTCTGTCGACAATTATTTCGAACCAACAATCACTTGGATTAACAAGACATTTGATTTTGAATTGGTTGAGCTGTTGCAACAATTCAAAAATGGAAACCTGTCAGCATTGGCAAAACTAAAAGAGATAAGCTCTGATTTTGCACTTGACTCTGATATGGTGTTTAACGGATGCATCGGTGCTATCAATGGCCTCGCTGTCCATATTAAGTGTCCAACGGAGGTTTGGGATCCTGGGAATTACTTCTGTCGCAAGAATTTCTACGCTCTTAATGTTCAAGCCATTTGTGATCGAAATAAAAGGTGCTTATGGATAAGTCCTGGGCATCAAGGTGCATCTTTGCTTGGAGTGAAACGAAACTATACGATCTTCTGCAAGAAATGAAAGATATTCTCAAGGAACATGGACTGTTCTTCGTTGGTGATTCGGCATACCCCATGTCCGCATTCCTTTTAGCTCCTTATGACAACGTAACCCCTAATACTCCCGCGGATTCATATAATTTTTGGCATTCCAACTCAAGGATCCGAATTGAATGCATATTTGGGAAACTAGTAATGCGCTGTGGACTATTGTGGAAACCTCTGCAATATCCCCTTGAGATGTGTTGCCATATGATAAGATCAGCAGCATTATTGCACAACTTCCTCGTTGATGCCCGTGAGAATTGTGATATTGGACAAATGGAAAATGACTTGGATGATGAACTTATCTCTTGGTCTAGTGAAGATGGGTTTCTAACTTTTCCATTAGTCACAGATAATAATGAACTGGCACCAATAGGATGCAAACTAGTAGTGCAATTAAATCGGATGATGAAGGTAAGGAGTTGCTAAAGAGGTTGTGTTATCCTCTTCTCCAAGAGGGCAAAATTCGTCCAATGTCAAATGGTATGAAATATAGTTGCCGAGGTTTAGTTTATTTCGAGGATTAGTTTATTTCAATAGTTAAGTATTATTAAATTGATGATCAGCCATAAACCATATTATTAACAGACCACGTTATTATTCAGGTTCCACATAATCATTGTTGTCGCCAACTGCCACAATCTTCTCCACGATACAAACTTTTGTTGCCTTCAATTTCTGAATCAACTTCATCTATAATTCGTTGCCCAGTGTTCCATCCTCATCTCCCTCCAAAGCATTTATCTGCCTACTCACTGAATCATATTTGGTCATCAAACAAAATACCTCATCCCCCTCCTCCTCAACTGGCTTTATCTTGGATTCAAGGAGGCGATCCACTTTCTTGAATAGACCTTGTAGTTTTTCCCTCCCCTCTTCGAGCTCCTCCATAATTGATTCAGTCTTTCACTTTTTCTTCTGAGTCGACGATTCGTCCTTGTCAAGCGATTCATTAGCAACGTCAGCGATATCATTTTCAAACCCGGCTTCTGCAACTGATAGCCATGGTGGTCGCCCCCTCGCAGAGGAGGCAAGAAGAAAGTCAGATTTGGAGTCAAGAAAATAAACCCACACATCCAAGGATAGTTACCATCCCTAAGTTGACAGTAGTCCACAAAGTTTGCCAATGTCCTTGAACCACCCCCAGTCTCTTTGTACCACTTCCTTAAGATATGACAATATTTTGGTTTAATGTAGTCCACCCAAATGGATTCCAACCATTCTACCACATTTTCGATTCCATCTGGAACACACGCTGTCGAAGGGTCAATCTTCTGTTTAGTGTCCACACTATTTAGGTCCATCTCAGCTGGTTGCTCAATGGATAAGGATGAGTCAAGAAATGTATCCAATATAACATCAAAATCACCAATTGATGTGTTATTTGACGGATCTTGCTCATCGCGATCTTTCCTCCCTTTCAAATACTTTACCATGAAGCCACGATGGGAATCATGCAAACATGCAGCAACAAGTCAAATTGCAATTGACGGGGTTCTCTTCACTTGGTTTTTCTGTTGTTGAGATGACCACTGGTTCAGTAGCATGGAGAGAAGAATTAACTGGCCAGCATTATCATCATTACAGATGACGTAAACTTTGATGAATCAGCCTTGGAGTATAGGTGGAAGTCTTCCCTTACTGATGTCTTGTCCATCTGCTTGCTTAAATTAATGAGGACTATTGTTATGAGATCAGTTGTCCGCGACTTGTTAGCTGGGAGATTGGGAAAACCCTTCTCTTTAAAGCGGTCATAATACTGCACAGCCAATGCTTTGACCTGAGGGTAGATAGTCTCTTTGCGTGCCGACTTTGTGTTTGTCTTCCCAGGGTCTTGGATGGCTCTAAGCACTATTTCGTTGGAAAGGAGATATTGTTGAGCTATCTCATTAGACCACACAAAATCACTGGCTGGCTGGTCAGTGCTCATGGTTGGTAGGCTGTAATGGATTGTATAGTTGCGTTTGGACGGGAGGGGCGACAGTGTGTTGCTGTGTTGCGTACTATATGGATGGACCACGGGAGGAGGGGCGGGCGAATGGGGAAGTTGATTTTGTACAATAATACAAATTTGAGCTGTGGTATCACATTTGAGGCCAGTGTCTCGTGGCCACACGTATTACCTTTAATAAGTAGAATCATTTATCATATTTACTACTGGGATTTGTTGTAAAATACAAGGCCGATATTCACTGAGTCATACGATTTGAAAAAAAACAGGGTGTATATACAAGGCAAAAATACGCTACGAAAAATGAGGAAATTGAGACGGTGGACTGGGCCTAAGATGACTAGTGCAGATGGCATAAGTGGTAATGTGTCTATAAGGCCAGACAAGAAGATTCTTTTGTGTCACCACAACTTGAAACTGACTTACAGACCTACACATGATTGCTTGATGACAAGTCCTCTATTTAATAATGATAGTTTTATGGGGAGACTTGAGAGTCACTTTTATTGTACTTCAACAGATAAAATAATCAGGGAGATCATGATAGTCATTTAGGGCTTCTGTCTGTATCATACAGGGCAGTGTCACTGTCACAAAGGGCTGGTGTCACTGGAACTTTGTGTTTTGAGAACTCCTCAGCATGTCATGTAAAGACTGTGATGTATCCATTCTTTCTTGATTACTCTTGTTTTTGGTGGACGGAAGATATCATAATGTTTACAAGATGCCCATTATCACACGTAAGACATAAAGCTCTAATCCAGGTGCAAGCAAAACTGGAACGGCATATTGCTCTGAAACTAAGAGCAGAAAGGTGATGAAGAAGGCTCTAACCATGGCTGTCACCAGCCAAAACGAGTCACAAGAAAGATCAAGAGAAACACACCAATCCATAGCACACAGCTCCACCATCCTTCACCACCCTGTTGAAACCATTTGAAATGGCTATTGAGTTCTCTGGGTTTCAGGCTAGGTACAATATAGTGTCTTTGGACGATCCAGGCTTCAACAAAGTGAGCTTCAGAGAATCCCTTGAGGCTTACAAAGACCACGTCTTGTTGGAGTATAAATGTACCACCAAGCATAATAACAAGAATGAGAGAGTGCATGTGTTTGAATTTTTGCAGCACATTGAGAACTCTAAGTGGATGCATGAGAACCTCAAGAACATGGTTCTTGCTCCTGATGTCACTCATGTGACACCAGCTGTCATCTTGCAGCTTGTGAATGATGTCACTATGGAAAAAGAGATGGTGTCAGCTCTCCTTTTTGGGCCTTTATTTTCCAAGACATCACAGAAACAGAGCATCTGACTGACATACAGCAATGATGTCTGTCATGCCTTCCTCAGACTTTACAAGGAGTTGTTTGACTGGTGCTACCAGTTAAAGTCAACTTCGACTTTCGACTTCAGGGGAGACTTAACTACCACCAATCTCAACAAGGAATTTGAGACCCGCTTCAAATTGTATGACCCTGTCTATGGCCCCTACCATCAGATTGTAGAAAATGTGACGTCATCAAAAGACATTTGCATTGATATCCTGTGCAAGAATTACCAGAAGGAGCATATAGTGAAGGTGGGAGTCATCCTCAGAGCATTCTTTGGGTTTTATAGAGGAATGAGCACACTTGGTTGCTTGTTGAACACTTGGAGATTGGAGTCTTTGAAATTGGTCGTGAACTTGAAAGGTCGGAGCGCAACTGTCTGGCACCCAAGGAAGACAATATCACAAAGCTCATCATGACTAACAGTGACCAGTCAAGGAGCAAATATGCTCACAACCCCAAATGAAACAAGACTCACCTTTCCTCTCATGGGTCACCATTTTGTGCTACCTCCAGAAAATTGCCCTAGGACAGAAGCACTTCTACTGCAAGTTGACATTGGACACCAAGACTTCGCACGTCCACCAAGAAGGACTCCCTGTTGCAAAGCTTTTCTCTTTGTTTATTGGGAATCACTACCATTTCTGCAGTCCTTGGTGACACAGCTGAGAAGTAGCAGAATTTTTTATAATGACCCTGACAGAACAGTGAGGAATCTCTTCAGTCTACCCATCCCAGCTCATTGCCTGCACATCAACCATATGTCTTGAGGAATCAGGTTTCCAAGATGTCAAAGTGTTGGGCTTTTGTCCTTGTTTGAGAGTTGGGATCTTTGGGTGGGGGGCTCATGAACAGTCATGGCTATGGGCCAAAAGTTACTAGGTATCAATGAAAGACATTGTTGTTTGTTGTGACATGATTTTTCTGTTTGACATGTCTTAATGAGAAATTAGAACTAGATACGTCTATTGACAGCTGTCATTATACAAAGAAAACTGCCCTAGTGGACTTCTTACTATCATATCATGTTGACCTCTTGCTTGTTTTGACAAATTCTTGAGTGCTTTGTTAAAAGGTCTTGGTATCAACTCTGAACACCATCAAAAGTGATGACCAATGAATGTTTTAAGCTTATGGTTTCTTCCATTTATTAATGGAGACCTAACACCTTCACCGCCATTTTGTAATCTGAGGCTACTGCAAATACCATTCTGCATCCTACAGAAATGCAACAACAACATATTGGCATTTTCTCACTTTACTTTGTTCCAATGCAGGGTATTTTTGGAGAGAGGGCACAGTAAGATCAAACAACAATAAGAAATCCATTGGATTCATAACTACTTTATGATCACACCGTTTCCTTTGATATGAATTGAGACACTTCACAATGCCAAGAACTTGTTCAGGGTCTTTGGTGCTCACCAACAAATGAAAACAAAGTCATCCATAATCTACCCCATTGGAATGAGAACAAGGTTACTGTGGAATCTTGTTCAAAAACTAAGCACCTAGCCTCTTGAGAAACAAAACCTCTCAAACTTACTAATGAATCTGTAGAGATCAATATTTTATTATTATAGAAAATAGGATCAGCAAACTCACAGTAATAGTTGAGAGTCAAGTTCGGCCATTTGATATGATTCTTAATATTGCATTTGCGCACTTTGATTGTGCTGCTCTTCTGCCCAGTTGCTGTATAGAACCGTACAATAAAAGACACATATTGAAAATATTTCACAAAGCCTGAAAATTAAAGGAGGTAGTTCCTATGACAGGGGTAGTAGATACATCAAAAATGTCAAGAAGTCTGAAACCTGTCAATTGCTGGACTATGCATCCTTTGAAAATGTCACTTCAAAATCATGTGCATTACTTATTAAGTAAAAATAAGATGAATAGTTAACTGCTAGAAAATGCCTGTTTTAAAAGCATTGCTTCAAAGTTGTATGAAGATGGGGGGAAATAAGTATGTGTAGTATACACATCAAAAACTTCCAGCAAGGCCCATGAAACTGTCAACTGCTGGAATATGCCCAAAATCATATGCAGTAATTCCAAGGTAATTCTTCTGTGAAAATACAATTGATAGTTGTTGTAGACACATAAAAGTTCCAATAAGTCTGAAATTGAAATCAACAATGAAAAATTAACAAAGCAGTGTACAAGGCTAGATGCCACAACATTTTCTCTTCTGATAAGCGTTGGCTTCCCATCATCATTCTTCATTACAGTCAGCAAAAAGGCCATACATCTTCAAAAACAAGTCCTAATGAAGGTAACAAGGGACAACGTTTTGGTAGAAGAGGATTTGATGATTCATAAGTGTGTGTTCTCTAAGTTCGTGGCAGGGTTTGGGGAATGCAGGGAACAAATGATTATCTGACAAAAACTGATCACTCAAATTATTATCTAGATAGTAGTATTTGTGTAGTGTGTAGTTGTATGTGAAAAAGTCTGCTCCTTGACCTTTCATATTTATCTTACAGTCCCACAACCACATTTATTAGAATGTCATTTTAGATACTCTACCTTTTATTTATTCTTTTTGAAAAAAGAATAGAATTTGCTAAAAACACATGAACAAAGAATGGGCAGAAAATGTTAAATAGTTGTGGGGTGAAATAGATTATTTAAAAATCTAAGAAACTGAGAGTGAAGATCTCAAAAAGTATGAATAAAGGCTCTAATGACATTTTCACATACAAAAACATACATTGGGCTTAATTAGATGAATTTCCTTGAAGTGTTGGCTTTTGGGGGAATGACGTCAGTTTCTTTTGGCTTGTTTGACAATGTTTGGTCCATGAAAGGTAACATGAAAACAAAAATGGACATGTCACTTAAGTAGATAATTTCACCTTAGAGCATTTATTATTTTTACTTGATTTGAGGTTGGGATTCCTTTTGGATTTCATTTGGCTTGTAAGTGAATGCTTACAACATCAAAGGCAATTTGAAACATCAATCCTGGCTGAGACCAACAGAGATAATATCAAGTACTTTCTGGTGGAACCGTCACACATGCTAGTTACTCACATTTGAATTTGTGATAGGCAAATCATTGTGAGTTGTGAGGTATCATAATCAAATGCACAACCATGTCCATCATTTGTGTCTTCATTTTGTCAGCCATCATGGCATGTTTGCACCCCTGCCATTATGAATAATGACATCATCAACAAATAGAAGTCTAGTACTACTATTCATGTTATTCTAATATAAATATCTTGTGTGTACCATGTAGATGAAAAATATTGTTGTTTGCGTACTCTACTCTAGAGATAAATTGAGGAGCTGATCTGTGATGGAAGAGAGACAAAGTGGAACTCTACCAAAATTTGTGTAAGCTAAGAAATATTCGGTGTTCCCTGAACTCTGACAATTTATGTTGGAATGCAATGGTTCAGAGCCATGCTTGAGTTCTGACACAAAGAAAATAGGAAATGCCAGCTGTCAGATACTTGGTGTAGTCATATTTTTATGCTGCAATGAACTTGTGAACAAAAAATGGATGTAGCATACTTTTGCATGCTTCAGAATTTGTAGATAAAATTTATCACCCCATATTTCCAAGAAAACATTCAAGTATCTCTGTATAATTGATTAAATAGTCATGAAGGTGAAGGAAAATCTAGTAATTGCAAAAACACAGTGATATGAATTTGCAAGTTAGGATTTCTGTAACTCTAAGGATATTTTTGGATTATATATTTTTACAAAATATAAGGACAATTGGAGGATTTGCATTATTTGTACAATTGAAGATTATTCATCCGATTCCCAATTATTTGTGCAAATGGAAGCATAGATGTTTAGATTATGTACTACTCCTATGTGAGTGAGAAGATTTCAGGAGGTTCGTATGTTGTTTAGAGGATTCATTGATAATTTGTCCCATGGTTATTAATTTGTACAGTTGTGGATTATGTGTGCAATTGTGCCTTATCTGTGAACTTTCACCCTTGTCTAGGGGGATCACTGCAAGCAAAAAACACTGGAAATGTCCCTGTACACTGGAGTGTACAGGGAGGTTACTGGAGTCTACCGGAATGGTCTATTCTGGTAACCTCCCTGTACACATATGTAACCAATTGGTACACTAGTGTACCGGAGGGTTACCAGAGTCTACCGGTAGGTTACCGGAAAATTGAGACCTAAACCAGTCTTCAGACTTCTATGTACGATAGGAATTAGTTTTTTTACCGGAAAACAGACTTCTCAGTAAGTCTTATAATTGATGTCAATCTAAGCAGAGGCTATAACTGCATTACTTAGTAGCTAAAAATATGTTAACCGGTGGCATACCGGAAGTGAACCGGAGGGTTACCGGAGTGTACGAGGGTGACTGGAGGTGTATCAGAGGGTTACCAGAGTGTACGCAAGGGCTACCAGGTCTGGTACATACTATTAGACTACAGTATCGTGTAAGATTGGGCGGAGTAGGTGCAATTTATCCCTACTAGTATAATTAAACAGATTACATCATAATAAATTCTGGGCCCACCCCTTCAACCTCCCAAAGAACGAGCCTTAATGCCACATAGTCCCAAATTTCAGCCCCAAGCTAAAAAATGCTACTACAGACCATCGGAACCAAGGAAGAAGGAAATTGAATATTTAATTGAAAATTAGCTCAATTCAAAACAATTGTAAAATAGGTTGAGTTCATAATGAATCACCTTAAAAATTGGCACGCCGCTGCCAATTGTTGTTGACTACAGGGCAGTGCCAGGCGGGATGCCAAACTCAGTCTGTGGACTGAGTTTTTGCTGTTCCCGTAGTTGGCCTGAATGTAATTAAATTGAAAATTAGATGTAGTCAAAACAAGTGTAAAAAAGATTGAGTTCATAATGAATCACCTTAAAAATATACCCGCTGCTGCCAATTGTTGTTGGCTACATCGCGGTGCAAGGCAGGACGCCAAACTCAGTCTGTGGGCGGAGTTTCGTCCATTCCCGTGGTAGGCCTATAGAAAATGAATTGAAAATAATTATGTGTGCTGAGTAAGAAAACTGTAAAAAAGGGTGAGTTCATATTAACTCACCTTAAAAATGACCCAGCGCTGCCAATTGTTGCTGGCTACACGACATGGTAGTGCCAGTCGGGATGCCAAACTCAGTCTGTGTGCTGAGTTTCGGTGGTTCCCGTGGTAGGCCTGTAAATATTGAATTGAAAAAAATTGAGGTGTGCTGAGTTGAATAATTGAACAAAGGGCATGTTTATAAGAACTTACCTTCATTTTGCAACCGCCACTGCTAATTGTTGTTGGCTACACGGCAGTGCCATGCGGGATGCCAAACTCAGTCTGTGGGCTGAGTATGGGCGGTTCCCCTGATGGGATGGCAGGGTATTAATGTAATTGAAAAAATGGATGTGAAGAGATAGAAGTGAGAGTGCACCCCCCTACAGTTGCTGCTGGTTCAAGCATTGGTATTGTAGGTATGGTACGGTATTGTATCATACTATACTGTAGGTATAATATAATTACTATTTTGACATGTGATATTCTTGTGTTTGTATTTTTTGGCGCAGTCACTTCTGATAGTACTTATACATAAGTGTCATAAGGCCTAGCCAGTGAAGACATACATATGGTACATGAATTCTCAAAATTTGTACTTAATTCCTATTTGGATTCTTTTTGATAGATTTGGCAGATTAGGGTCCTAACCTAGCCAGTGAATGGTGTACTTGTGGGACAGGAATTCTCAGCATTCATATTTCATTCCTATATGGAGGGTGTTTAAAAAATGGTAGAACATATATAAAACCAACCAATTCGAAAATAAAAATAGGACCAATAAGCCGTCACCAAAACAATTCAAAGACCACGCCTAGAATCGCCACCAAAACTAAACCGCAACAGGTGCTCTTCCTGTTTGTAACTCGTGACTCACAAAATGTCAGTCACGAACCACACAAATACTCGGAAGATTTTTGTGCTTGAAAGCTTAGTGTGGTAAATGTATCTGTGGCTTAAACAATGTATAAAAACTGGTAACTCACCCGTACACTCTTGAAACTTCCGATAACCTCCCTGTACACTCTGACGTTTTGAGAGTGTACTGGAAGGTTACAGGTGTTTTTCATTTGAAGTGATAGAATATACATGAGCAGCCAAGTTTACTTTTTACTTTTTGTGTAAAATCAACAATTTCCTTTGCCTTCTGTGTGAGAAACACCTAGTGGCAAACGTTTTGCTCTTTTTTTACATTTTCATCCATATACCTTTTCATGCGAACAATTTCAACACTGTAACAAGGCATAGGCATCTTGCATGAGTTTTTAGTAACATTGGTGGTGAAGCTATCATGTCTCTATAATATTACAACTAAGCAAGTATACCATGACAGTCATGTGATCTTAAAACAGAGCCGTGCCAACCCCTTCACTTATATGTAATCATCAGGACATCTGGGCAGATGCCCAACTCACGACCAATCCGGCACATCTTGTGCCATTGAATGCCAAGTGTCAACTTAGAAATCATGCTATTACCAACTGCCATAGTGTATACAATAGTCTTTCCTTGCCACTAAAGATGCGATGGACCACAAAGGAAAAAAGAATAATAAGCAGGTAACTTCATGTATGTTTGCAGAGCATAACCTGAATCTCACATGTTTGTTTTGAGTGGTCTTCAGTCATCTGCATTAATTTGATTGGATTTGAGCCAATGACTAAGCAGATATTTGTATCGAGCTTAATAAATCACTAAACTAGAGCAGTAAAGAATCTGTGCCTTGCTTAAAGTGCAGTGTTTCATGGTCACTAAATGTAGATCTGATTTGGTTTCTGTATCACAACAGTACTATTTTTAGAACAATATTGACAATGGGAAAATTGTGACCATATATAAATGATTTGTGAACCATTGAATTATCAGAGGATACACATTGAAATCACACTAAAGTGATACTAAATTAAGCTATAGGCAGATTCCAGAAGAAATATTAATGTTGTTCAATGAAAAGTGATTTCACAAAGCCGTTGATAATATAATGTTGGCTGCATTGTGATTGCATATGAAATTGATCATATTCTGTGATAAAGTTTTGCAGTGTCCTTGATCTCCGTATAATCATTGAAAGACAATTGTATTTCTCCACTTGGCGCAGTTTCTGTATGGAATGGAGTAACCACCATAGCCATCGAAGTTGCTGTATGAAATGGAGTAGCCACCGTAGCCGTCGAAGTCTTGCTCGGCGCAGTCTCTGTATGGAATGGAGTAGCCACTGTAGCCATCGAAGTCATGCTCGGTGCAGTCGCTGCCAGGAAAGGAGTAGGAGAACCAGATGGGATGCCATATCTCATATATGAATCATGAACCATTGCTGAGTGGGATGGATGATAATGAAAACCAGAAGGCAGGTATTGATAGGTTGATGTAGTACAGTGGAACATAGGCGAGGGTTGGTAATCATGATATGTCGACCGGTGATCATGAGACACCCTCGGGAATTTGTTATAGATGGATGGATTGCCGTAATACATCTCGGGCTGTCCAATAAACAGAACTGGCTTCCTGGGGGATTGCACTTGGGGAAACATCATAGTTTTGGAAAATTGAATTGGTTGGCCATGAAACACCCAAGGATAGAAATGTGTCGTGAGAAGAATGGAAGATTGGACAGCTTAATTATGTCAATCCACTAGATCATTTCTAAAAGCAAGGTCGCGGTGGTTTCAGTCATCACGCTCACGACATAATTTCATTGTGTTGCCTGATAAAACAAACCACCATGTCAGGGTGGTTTGGCGCAAGAGTCATTGCACAGCGACAGCGTCTTCACTGCCATGGGGTTGGAAAAAGAGTTGCTTCCATTGGGAGACTTCCAAGATACAGGCTGTTTCGATGCCCAACCAGAGAGAAATGGTACATGTTTGATAATCATTTATCATTGCATTTGCTGAAACTTCCAATGGAAAAGCTCATTTTAGAATGGAATTGATGGATGATTGGATCAAGGGTCAGTTTGTATGTATATTACTTTGATTGTTCACCAGGATGGAACAATGATCGAATGATCAAATATCAAATCTCAAATTTGTGGTATGACACAACATACAAAAGTGTCAAATTTTAAATGACATGGTGTCTCTAGAAGGGAGACATTACGCGAGACACTTCTTTACAACAACCGGGACTCCAAAGGATGTCCTTATTCCTGAAAATGGCCAGACCAAGGAGATGCTCATGATATCAGCAACTCTCACAGTAATACCAAAGAATAGCGACATAAAAGATACTTACTATCAATCAGAAACCTCACTTTTCCACCATGTGTACCGCTAACTACAAAGTCATTAGGCTCCGCTTTTCCCTACCTCATAAGACAATTTTAACATGCAATTTTCCATTACATGGGAATTCTGTATATATCAGTACATATTACCTTAAATGTTAATATACCACTTTGATATGATAATATATGAATATTATGTATTGCTGGCAACCACGTGATGGCTAATATGCACACTTATACACCAGCCACCATTAATTTAATAATTACAACCATTGGCTATTGGATCGTCAATCCCTTTTCACGCAATCGCTCCTTCTTCCTTCATTGATGACAATTTGATTTTAACAATGGCTTCGACGGCAAAGTAGGTTCGGATAGAACTCCCCAGGGAGTATGTTCCCCCTTCGTTTGTCAAACCATTGACGAATCATCCGTCACCGGAGTTGGATTCAATTCTTGTGCGACGATCTCCTTACATCATATGTCTCCGCAATTGGTACGACAATTTTATCAACAGTTTCATCTTGATGGTAGGTCGGCTGGATTGCGAACGACGCGATGTTTCCTTGATCTGCTTTACAGTCGTCGATGGTGTTAGGGGCGCTACTTTTGTGGTGACCGTCTTCAGCTACCGTATTTCTTGGATGACAAGGTCTGTGCATCATGAGATCAAGACTCCGACCTTTATAAAAAATGTCATTTTCACGCACTTAACTCATGCTTAAGAGCCACAAATCATACAAAGTGATAGCTTTATTCATCTACATCACGCCAATATGTATTGCTCCGCGTAACTCCTTCCGGTTTACGAGTTATATCAATTTTCATCAAAGCTGACCACAAATGAAGTGCACTAACACTGACATGAAAAAACCGATTCCTCTAGAGTACAATTCCCGGTACAAATGAGTACTTTGGTAAATAGGAGTGGATTCCAATATTTTTTTACATGTAACAGGTACCATACTAACTTTCCGTTCAGAGACATAAGTATCTTTTAACATTATTTTGCCTTGTCATCTAAGAAATAGGGTAGATGGATGTGGATTGACTGTAGATCCTAGCTTTGATGGTTATGTCCGACACACCTGTGTATTGCATATTCATTATTGTTCTCGGAAGACAAGGAAGAATGCATTGAGAACAAATGCATTGAACGGCATCAGCGATGTGAGATGATTGTTTGACATTAAATGTCAAATTTATTGTGGTGTCAATGGTTTTTGGACCATGCATATCACTCAGAATAAACTGGTGCGCTAGTTCTATGGCATGCCCTTGCGTGTCTTGTTAGTCGGACTACAAGGCACAAAAAGCCCTTGGCTAAACCTACCAATCCATAGGTGACAGTAAGACACAACTTAAACTTGACAAGGAAGATTAAGGCACATTGCAGAATGTCATGTTCGCTGTTTAGCTCCTTCAGTTATTATAATTGCATACAGCTGTAAGGAGAAGAACACTTGCGACACTGTGCTTAGTAATAATGTCTTCCTTTCCGCATTGCTCGCTGGTATGCACTTGAAAAGGGAGGAGGGGGCAACGCATCATTATGCGTGACTTCACCTCGCATACTGACACACATCAGGTTGGATATTTCTTGTAGCGTGAGATCGCCCCTCCCCATAAGATATGCAACTTTACAGGATGTTGCCTCGAGTGTCATGTCGTTTGACGATACCACACCTGCTCGCTCCAAAGCTTTGCCAGTTGCATAGTGACCTTCATGAAGAATTAAACAAGTGAGAAGGCTAGATCAGGTTTGAGACGCCAAGTCTGAGACAAAAGTAAAGTCACGTACCCATCATTACACTGCCTCTATGGCATTGAGTGGCAGCAATGACGAGAATCCCGAGCTCTGTTGCCTCTTCAAGGCACGTCACTAAATCCTTTTTCACAGACGGTGCATTCCCTGTTCCATAAAGTTGTAAAACCAACGCTCTCAACGATCCAGATTCGGCACCTGCTTTGATCATGTGTCGCAGTATTTGATCATCAAATCCAGGAACCAGTCTCAATGCTAACAAACGGGTATCCATTTTGTCGTGTACACGTAACACTCCACGAGCCGGCGGGAGAAATAAATGGTGATTCTCATTTATTGTGATTCCAACTGTAGCTAAAGGAGGGATGTTTGGGCTATCGAACGCCTTGAGTGCACCAGTGTTCACTTTGGAAGACCTGCAAGCCCTGGTGAGCAAAGAGAACATAAAAGATTTTAACCCATTTAGAGTTGATTGTGTAACAAACACTATGAAACATAACAGTCATTCACTACGGTGACTGACCTAATCAATCGATCGTGAAAAAAGATGGTAACCTCATTGATAGGCACATCACGTGACGCAAATATCAGCGCCATGACAAGATTACGACGTGCATCACTGTGAGGTTGAGCAATGGGGATCTGTGACCCAGTGAAGACAACTGGTTTGGAAAGATTTTCTAACATAAAGGACAGAGCAGTCGCAGTGAAGGCCATGGTGTCGGTGCCCATTAAAACTACGAAACCATCGAAATGAAGATAGTTAGCTTTGATGTCATTGGCTTTTGGCAGTGGAGACAGTGGAGTTAGTTAGAGGATATCGAATCTGTGAAGTAACTCAAAATTCAAACTTTTCAGATTCCCACGCCTTACCCAACAATGCCCAATCGGGAGGACCCATGTCGCTAGAATCCAACAAAGGTGAGTATTCGTGCACGACGACATCAGGCATTTTGTCGTTGGTTAACTCTACCATTGACTTGAGATAGTCAGTAAGTGCCCCAGGTACAGGGCTTAGTGCTCCATCTTTTTCTGGATTCGGAGCCATGGTCAACGTACCACCAGTGCAGAGTCTTGTGTTATGTAAACATCATCGAACAGCAACAACATGGAAAAGATGTAAAATGAGATACATTCTATGGAATATGCATATGTCTCGGAGCATCCGAACTTACACCAAAACTCTCTTCCTCGTGCTTCCATCTGCATCGTGCAACTTTACCTGGGGAATGAAGAACTCACTCGTCGGCGGCTTGACGACCTCAGTGAAGTTATCAGGATCCTTCGGCAGTAATTGCTCCAACTCATAACTCTCTCTTTGCCTCGCAAGGTCTGCGATTGAATCGTTTTGGAACAAAAGACCCGCAGGAGTTTGAAGAGATTGTCCAGGATTTGGACACTTGCTCTTGGTGAGAGCACGTGCAATTGTATCATTGCCATTTCTCTTGCTGCTGCCCCCGGAGCCGTCGTCTTTGGTTGTTGAAGTCATTCTACCTTTTACGCGAAGGAGGCCGATGTACAAAGGTAGAGCAGTAGTGACAGGTCGTGGACAGACTCCACGAGTTGACGAGAGGAGGATGAGTCCGGTCCATGGCGACGGCGAATTGGCAACGGACAACAGAGAATGATGGCGACGGGTCGCAATCGAAGAACACACTCTCTTGTAGCAACTGCATTTTGAAAACGCGAAGGCATTTGCAACCAGCGATTGCATTTTGACGTCTCTGACTTTCGTTGCGACCTTTGTTGACTGAGGTTGACTGTACGTTTCTTGATTGATCAAGACAACTTTTTCGATGAAACGAGGAGGCAGTGATCGCTGTCATATTGCAGCTGGTCATACCAACAGCCTATGTACACCTATCTATAATACCATACCTATCTCCGGACTATTACAACATAAGGAATCTGATAGGTACTCAATGCCTACTACATAATATTATGTTAGACCAAGTTAGACATGCATCCGCTCATCACACTCGACGGGATGCGACAGGGACGCGACGATAGGAGCTGGTTTGAGCCGGCGTACTACGCGAAGCTGGATCGGATGTGCTAACAGTGTACGCCATCCGCGTTACCCGAGCTTGAGATTCTTTACTTGGCAAGTTCCGCAGGAGGAACTCTATGATTTCGAGGACTCCCACCGCCATCCCAGCTCTTTCACCGGCTTTATTGCTGCGGAGAGCACTCCTCGCCTGATCTCGCACGTATTCACAAACATTCACATGCCGTCTTTTGTGTCGTCCCTCAGACGGACAACTCGAGCACTAACTTTTACCGCAGTCTTGTGGCTGGTATCTTGCTGGATTTGGACAATCCACAATCTACATACAATTGCTTCTTCGTCTCCGGGAACTCCTTTGCTGATTCCATTGTCGAGGCAACGCTCGTTATCCAATAGAATACAACAATTAGATCAGATCCCAGGCGCCGAGAACAATGTTGACACTTCTGGTTTGAAGAACGGATACAAAAACTTAAGAGCGGTAGCGACGCCTCAAGAGTACCTAGTTCAATCGACGACAACAACAGCAGCAGCACAGCCCAGTACAATTGCAATTAACGCACCCCCTCCAATTTCTTCGTTAATTTTTCCTCTCCATGCCAAATCGGGGACGCATCACGCCTATCTCTATATTGGCTCTCCTCCTCAACGACAAACGTTAATAGTCGACACTGGCTCACGTCTCACTGCGTTTCCCTGTCGACCGCACTGTTCTGATTGTGGCGTGCATGCCTCCCCTCGATTCGACATTAATCAAAGCACGTCTCTATCGATTGTCCCATGTAATGAATGTCTATTGTCCAGGACAGAATTTGAATTGGAAAGTTATTTCAAGGGGAATGGAGTCGGTGGGAACAGTGGCGATGGAGATGTCAATGTTGAACTGATGCCGAGTTCTGTAAGAGGTGTTGGATTGAGAGGGTCGAATCATGTCAACAGTCGACGAGGAATGCTCCCTCCATCATGCACTAAAAAGCAGTGTGACATCAATCAGAAATATACAGAGGGTTCTTCCTGGTCTGCATTTGAAGTAAGAGACAATGTTTGGCTTGGATCAGACGATCGCAACGAAAGCAATGCACAATACTTTGAATTCTCGAAACCTTTTGTTTTCGGGTGCCAGGTATCAGAAGAAGGCCTTTTCCAAAGTCAATATGCCGATGGAATCATGGGTCTGTCCATGTATACACAAACGCTTGTAGGATCATGGTACAGTCAAGGTGCTATACCCCATGAATCGTTTTCGCTCTGTTTCCATGCTCGAGGAGGTCATATTTCACTCGGTGGAACGGCATCAAAATATTATGAAGAACAAGCGAGTAGCAACCGCGCGAGACATTTGACACCGATGCAGTTTATCCCATTTGCACGTCACAACACATGGTACTTTACTGTGACAGTGACGTCGATTTCGGTCGGGGATCATGTTCTACCTTCAGATATCCTTCAATTTTTGAATGATCACAAAGGGACTATAGTTGACAGTGGCACTACTGATACATTCCTTTCCCACAAAGTGGCCCAGGTAACGATATCGTCTTCTGTGTTGGTACTTTATCCATGTAACACTCTTTTGTGTTTAACAGATCATTGTGTCATCTGTCCAATGCTAAACTCTTGCAGGCTTTCTCAATTGCTTGGTCAAAAGTTGTGGGAAAAAAGTACAGTAACAAAGTACAACAATATTCGTATGAACAATTTCTGAAGTTGCCTATCATCACGTTTGAATTTCATGGAGGTACCCAGTGGGATGTTAGGCCGGAGGCTTACATGGAGGCTGCTGCTGAAAATTCAGACCAAAATGATGCCGATAGTACAATTGCACAGAGCAATCATGTGCCGTGGATGGGGAAACGAGGATTTACAAGTCGAATTTACGTAGATGAACCGCATGGCGCAGTGTTGGGAGCTAACATGATGATGGATCATGACGTGTATTTTGATGTTGCAAATCGGAGACTTGGTGTGGCTAGAGCCAAGTGTTCCTTTTGACGAAATAATGGTCACATTAGGTCACATTGATGTTTATAACAAAGAGTAAAATCAAAATCAGCCGCAAATGGATCTGCCTCTAGAGCCAAAACTACAATTTTAAAAACGTAGTTAGGAGTTAGGAACGGTAATCACCTAAAAATATCACCTAAAAAAACATAGTTCCCTTAACCCCGTAACAAAATCAGGAACGCCTCATGACCATTTAACCTTTGTATGAATATAGAAATATAATTGCACGTTAAAGGTAATTTTCACGTCAAATCCATCAGAAGATAAGTACAATACAATAGCAACGTCGAGGCAACATCGTCGTCGATCGTCGTGCACTGACATGACGTCAACCATGGCGACGAGAGCAACACAAATCGGCGCCGTCCAACGGCGGCTGCACAAAGCACTCCACCATCCCCTTCCTACCATGAGTCGTCTCTCACGGACCTCGTCTCTCGGCGGCCCTCTCGCCCTTTTCTACCCAACAGCCTCCCAGCACCTCGGCGGCGCACATCTCATGTCGTCCGCCCCCTCCGAACAACCCACCGAAGAGCAGCCGCCGCAACCAGACGCCCGCCTCCTCTCCCAGATCTACAACCAAAACCGCGCTCTCTACAAAAAATCTGTCTCCCATCTCCGTAAAACGTACTTTGCTGAAATCCAATCCCAACGCGAACGAGACGCGGCAGTCGCCGCAGCGGCGGACGCCAAGAAGAAGCGAGAGGTGTTGGAACGACGTCGTCTCAAGGCCGTGCGGGCGGCAGATAATGCCATGCGGCAGATTCGAAAGGCGGAGGAAAGGAGGATCGAATGGGAGAAGGAGTTGGAGGTGACGCAAAAGTTACGCGATAGGAAAAAGGCGTTGTATCAGAAGGCGAGGCAGAGGATTGTGGATCAGTTGGAGGCAGAGTGTCATTTGTGGCTTACAACCGAGGAGGAAGTGGAGAGGGCACTGGGGAATCCTACTGCGAGTCAGATTCTTTGGGCGAGGCCTGGGGGGATTATTGGTGCTCCCTCTGGTTCTGTGAGTGCATGAAGTGACTTTTTTCATACCCCGCGATTACCTGTCTCATTCGTATTATGTCGTTCTCGTAACTTTTTGCAGTCCACGGGATTCGGCGACGAAGACTTTTGGCGTTATGAATCCCACACATGGGATGCTAGGCCTATCTACAAAAATCCAGCAGAGATCATGCTCGAGGAGCTAGAGGAGATGAGTTACCTACAAGCTAACATCAGTACAGAGTATTGGACCGATGAAAAGGTGCGCAAGTATGAGAGGAGAGAGGAAAGGGCAAGATTGAGAGCTATTGTGAGAGAGGAGGGTCGGCGAGCCCTGTTGGAGAAACAGCGTGAGTTAATGCGAGATTTATATGGAAGTGGAGCTCAAGAGGAAAAGAAAGGGGTGAAGTTGCCTCCTTCGGCCATGCCTGCTCCTAAATTGGATTATTTGGCAGATTACGACGCTCAGGAGCGCGAGGGTGTTGAGATATTAAAGAGGGATGCACGAAAGTTTTTCATCTTTGAGAGTGACTTGCCTGGAACCAGTAATTTGGGGGGACATCATTCACTGGGTGCCGAGTCTGACAATCCAGATGATAATCTTAATGGCGACTCTGCCTCCTCCACTGCCCAAGTTGTCACTGGCGCCTCACTAGGCCGTCCAATTGCACTTCGCAATCCCTTTTTCTCCGATAGACCCACACCTTTCCCGCTTCGTGTTGGTCGCGATCTGCCCAAAGACTCTCGAACCGAAAAAGAAAAGAAGCGAGACGAACGTCAAGAAAGGATGCGTGCTGCCGCAGAAGAAGCCGCATTGGCTGCCAAGACCGGCACGGCATATGAAATTGCTATGGCAGCAGAAGAGGATTTGGATGACGGATCTGAAGATGTCAATTATGATTTTGCGGAGGACGAAGCGGAGAAGGAGTTGTGGGAGGGACAGATGGGTGAATGGAGTGCGATGGATAAGAGAGTGTTCAACATGACTCCTCCGTTTAAGCGATTAACGAATGATGAGATAGATTGGATGTTGGAAAAATTGAAGTCGAAGACCAAACAGTTGCAGGAGCGAATTGATTTTGAAGATAAGTTCCGTAAGCAGGAGCTAGCTAGCAGTGGTGATAAGAAGAGCAGACCTCTTGAAACTTTGGATGATGTTGACCGATATGTCATGCAGGATTTGGGATATGATATGGATATGCTTGAGGCGATGGTCAAGGAATTGACTCCTGAGCAATCGGCTGCTTTGGAAGAAATTGATTTCAGTGGTAGAGTTGATATTACAATGGAAGAAATGGAGATGGAGGTGAGGAAGGTACCAGGTTTGACAGATTCCCAGGTGAAATTACTTGTGGAAATGGAAATGTCCTTGTTGAAGAACGAGGCACTGTCGAAAATCACCAAGATGGGGTAGAGTAGAACGCTGAACATTAATACAACAAAACTAAAGCAACGGAGATTGACTGGTATGCATCTTTATTGTGTTGAATGCTTCAAATCCAGCCATCTTCTGTGACGAAAGACAAGAAGAAAAAATATCGCGTTGTCGACTAGTATAGGCACTAGATAATAGCCAACAAATAATTCATCTGTTGTGAACTGTCATGTTCTGTTATTATGTTGTATCGTACCATACACAGCACGAGAATTGCAGAGCTATTTTGTATTCTACAATACAGTACAATACTAATAAGATGGTATGTGTATGTGTACAATGCTGTACAATACAATACCATTCTTACACCAATGGGGATTATTCAAGATTATTCACTGTCCATCACAGTCATTGCATTTTTGATTGTAAGGTCAGCCTTATCTGGCCTTATGCAACTCAGATAAGTCAGCATGCATTGAGCATCATCTCTAACCAATCAACTAACCAAACGAAGCCACCATGACGATGGGAACGTGGTCAGACTACGACGATGCGCTTCCAAGCGATGAACCCGGGCTCCAACTCACAGCCACAAAAAAATCGAATGGTGGACACGAACAACATTTGTCCCACTCTTTCAACGAGGATGAAGATGAAGACGCAATTATACGTGCAGACCACGCTTCCTCTCCTCACGAAGAGCACATGGTTACCTTAACCGAAGATTCGTGGTTCAAGACCTGTGCTGGCGTTGCAGGGAATATCCTTGAATGGTATGATTTTGCTGTGTTTGGTTATTTTTCAGATATCTTGGGGGCTGTCTTCTTTCCTCCGCATCAAGATGGCCATGCGGCAATTGTAGAGAGCTTTGCGGTATTTGGCGGGGCGTTTTTTATGAGGCCGATTGGAGGGATAATGATGGGGTATATTGGCGACAAGCATGGCAGTAGAAAGGTGAGGTACACTGTCATTTCTGTCAACTTTGTTACATTATCTCGGACATGTTGAATTATTGGTAACACTATTTTATTTTTTCTTATGGTCAGGCACTGACGATATCAATTTTCTTGATGGCATTTCCAACTGTAAGTCGAAATAATTTTTGATGTGTTGGTTTAATTTGCATTTGGACAACTATAATTTAATCCAATGTGCAGTTTGCGATGGGATGTCTCCCGGGTTATTCAGTAGTGGGTTCACTATCTATTGTATTGTTAACAATAGTGAGGCTGTTACAAGGTCTATCTGTGGGTGGGCAGCTAATGTCAAGTTTGGTTTTTACTTTAGAACGCCATCCAAAGTCGAGGTGGGGCTTGTACGGAAGTTTTGTCATGGCAGCTGCCAATTTCGGTACATTATTGGGGGGTCTTGTTGCATTTTTTATCAGACGGTCTCTTTCTGAAGAAGCCTTGTATGCTTGGGGTTGGAGGATTCCGTTTTTGTCAGGAATCATCGTTAGTCTTTCGGGGTACTATCTTAAGAACCATGGTGGAGATGATGGTGAGGCTATAATGTCGATTTCCACGCTTCAGTATTTGAGTTCCGTCGTGTTTTATTTTTACTTCCTCCAGTTAAGAAATCATTTTTTCACCACATCTGATCTCTCGTTAAGATCCAACACATATTCATGGTGATGATACTTCGAATACAGTACCTCCACCCAATCCTATCAAGCTTGCCTTCAGTCGAGCTAATATCAGGCCTCTCCTGGCCAGCATAATGGTTCCTCTACTATGGTCATCGGGTTTTTATCTAACGTTTGTATGGATGGCTGTCTTCATGTCAGACTTGATTGATCCGCCTATTCCCAATTCGTTTCTTGTTAACAGCGCTTCTCTGTTCTTCAGCGTGTGCCTTATTTTTCCTTTGGCTGGAATGCTTAGCGATAAGTTCGGCAGAAAAAGAGTAATGGGCATAGGTGGATTTTTCCTCGCAGTCTTGAGCCCACTAATGATAATGTTGATTAGCAGTGGAAGTGTGGCGAGGGCTTTCGTGGCCCAATTCATTCTTGGCATTAGTCTGTGTTTATGGGGAGCACCGATGATGTCATGGCTGGCAGAAAGCTTTGAGCCAGCTGCACGTCTTACGTCTGTGTCGATTGGTTACAATATTGCTCAGGTAAGACAATGGTGCTACGAGGGCGCTTTCCTGTTTGCGCCATTCTTAGGTTTATTGACCTCGTTTTGCGCATTCGTTTATCTTGATGGAAGGCGTTAGGGGGTGGGATGGCGCCTGCTATTGCTACTGTGCTTGTCGACAAAGCCGGCGTCACGTCGCCGGGTTATTATTTAACAATTGCGGCGACAATCGCTATGATAGGGTTATGTTGTGTGGCCCCAAGATCACCTGTTCATTTTACTGCTCTGCAAGGAGACGATGAGATTGAGAAGGAAACACAAGTGGGGACTAAGACTACTACGAGTATTATGAGCACCACTGATGATTGTGATTGGGATGCTAAGAGTGAGAACGATTTAATTTAAAGCATGCAGGATAAAATAATGGATCAAAGCGCACATGACTCTGATAAAAACAATATGTGTTTCATACACTAAGATTGTTTGCATTCATTTTGAGCCTCGGCATCTGATGATGTACTTGATTTTGAAACAAGGTCCATTAGAGAAGGAACATCGCTCTTACTTTTCTTGTTTGAGTTCTGAATGGAGGTTGGTGTAAAGTCCCGCGCCTTATGACTAATGTTTGGTGTAGCATTCTCCTTTACTAACCCACTGCTAACTCTTTTTCGTGCTTTGCTGCTGGAATTCAAACTATATGTCAACTCGGAACGACGTTCATTCCGCTGCATCGCTAACTTGAGTGTTGTTAGCTCACTTCGGAGTTTGTTAAGCTCCTCTTCCAGTTCCCAGCAACGTCGTTCTGCTTTGTGTGCCTCACTCATTGCTGCAGCGTTTCGCATAACTAGGTCGCGTTTATCATCTTCCAATGATTGGATCCTCTCTTCAAATTCCTGTCGATACTCTATGAGGGCAGACTTACTGATTCCCAGAGATCCCTGATTTGCGTCATTAGTGCTGTTACTTGGATCAGGCAACACAGTTTCCATTAAAAAGTTAGGAGGATTGCTGTCTTTTAGACGACGGTTCTCCTCCCGCAATGAATTGCAGACTGACACCAATTCTTCAAGCTGAGTCTGGGAGGCACCTCCCGGACCTCTACTGCCCATCTGGCGGCGAAGGCGGTCATTCTCAGCCACAAGTTCCTTCGAGGTTCTCTCTGCCTTCTTTACTTTTTCTTCCAGTTCACAGTGTGTTGCTGCTGCTGCACTACTTTGTGATTCAAGAATACTGATCCGCTGATTTTTTTTGGTGATTTTAGCCTTGGCTTTCGCTTCATAGTCCATGTGGAACGCCTTAAGACTATTCAGTTTTTCTTCCAGAGATTTGATTTCGAATTCGGCTTTTGCAAGACTCTCCTGGGCTTTTGCCTCTAAAGCTTTCAACTTCTCTCTCAGTACCGCTTTGCCTTTATGGGTCAAAGCATCCAGTTCATCCTGCTTTTCTTTCTCGGCCTTCTCGAGAGCCTCTATCTTGCTTTGCTCCAGTTCGTCAATTCTCTGTTGTAGAGCTTCCTTTGTTGAACGCAAGTTAGCCGAAGACTGTTCACGCAATTCTGTCAGTTGTTGCCCGAAACGCTTTTCAATGTCATTTCTCTCAGCGTAGAGACGCTCCAACTTTTCATTATGTTGCTTTCTTTCGTTCTCTATTTTCAACATGAGTTTATCCTCCATATCCTTCAACTCGCCACGAGCTCTCTCCGATAATGCTTTCTTATCATCATTAAATTTTCTCTCCATATCCAGCGCAGCTCTGTGGCTCTTTATTCTTTCGTCTTTCATTTCTTCTACAAGTTTCCTGTGCCGTTCTGACCAGTCTGCAACCTCATTCTGCAATTTTGACTCCCGTGCCTGAGATTCTTGAAGCGACTGCAGAGTATCTTCTAGGTGATTTTTCGTCGTCAGAAACTGCTCTTTGAATCGTTCAGACAAGCGTTTCGTATCTTCGCAGCTCTCGATCAATCTCTGTACATTGTCTGCTTCTCTTTGTTCTTCAAACTCCTTTAGCCGAGTGTATTCGCTACGCAACATGTTCAACTCCTGCATTAGCTCAGGGTTTAGTTCACTGTGTACAGAGGTAAACGCCCACAGTGAGCAAACGGGACCTTTGCAAGGAAAAAAATCTTGCTTCCAACGACTCACCTCATTCCAGCACCTACTCCTCCACCACTTGGTAACCCCTCCTCACCTTCTCTCTGCAACCGCCTCTGCAAACTCCCCACTTCAGCCTTTTGCAAATTCACTCCTCGTTTCAAAGCCTCATTCGCCCCCTCCAACCCAAAACTTTTTTCTCTCAAACGACGCAAATCTTCACGACATTCGGCGAGCGCCACCTCCGAATCGGTAGCACGAACCTTATATTCCTCCAACTGCCGCTTGAGTGGTTTCATCTGGGCCAACTCATTCTCTAATGCAACACACCTGTCAACACTTGCAGAATGGGCCTTTTCCTCCCTTTCGAGAGCAGATTTGGCGTCCCCAATATCTTCTAATTTCTCACGGCACTTGCGGAGCTGCTCCTCAGTAAAGGCTAGCTTTTCTTGGGAGAAGTTCAGCACGTCTAGTTCATCACGAAGACGGGTCACTTCCTCCTTCATTTCTTTGCACTTAACATCAGCAGAACGAAGATGTTCTAAATTGCCTTTCAATTCGGAGATTTCATGCATATACTTCTCTTCGTGGAGCCGTGCCGCTTGAATGGATTGAGATTCAAGTCGAATCATTTCGGCCTTATGATGGGCTTGCATTTCGTCGACTTGGAGGAGAAGATTTCTTTCTTGTTGTCGTGATTCGACGAGTTGTTTTTGTAGCTTCTCAATCGTTGCACGGAGTTGCTTTGCTTCCCCATCCGAAGAGGATATCTTGTTATCTTCATTGTCATCCTCGTTCAAATAGGAGTTGTCCTCATCAGTAGCACCCATCTTCGTTTTGACAGCTGTAGTGCCATTTTCATGATCGATCCTCTCAATAATGGTACTCCTATCCAGAATGGCTGTGGAATCCGGCAACTCGTCGTCACTCTCCCCTTCTTCATCAATGGTCCCATCAATCGCACTACCCCTGACAACTGTTGAATAATCTGCAGTTTCTTCTACATCTGACGCGGCGCCTTCTGCATTCTCTTGAAGAATTCTCATTAGTTCACGCTGCACGTCCCCCGACATGCCCATGATGCGTTGGACGTAGGTTGGACGGTGAGGACATGTTTCGGAGAGAGCGTGGCACAACAGCGAGGATAGGAGCATGAATTGAAACTCGGAAGAGTTTGAATTGTCATCTCCTTCGATGGATGGTGCGATGCCGCCGCTGTTTTTGAAGATGTCGTGAAGGGCTGATCGCGCCTCGCTCACTGTGGAGGAAGAGGGGAGTTTTGCATCGAATATCTCTGCGGCGATTTCGACCAGTTTCCTACGTCCACAAACAGACACCACCAGCTTAGCAGCGATTCACTCATCGCATAATTTCAATTGTTTTGCCTTGAAACAAACGTTACAAAATCACTCACCAAACAAAGTCACTGCGCGAAAACGCATCTGCGTCATCACAATCGTAAGATTCGAGCAGCGGAAACGACGAGAGCCAACAGCGCAGGGCCGCCAAACCCGCTTGGACTTCTTCGTCCCCTCCTGCATTGGACATGGTTGTTTTTTCGCTAGGTAGTACGTAATCAATGCGGAACAATGGGCGGTGTTGAAAAATTTTCGCTGTGGTGTTTACTACTCTCAAAGATGACAGACGATGTGGAAGGACGAGCGGTGGGTGGCGATGAATACTGGTGGGGTTCTCTGCAAAGAGATGATAATTGTCATGGGGGGACGGCATTCGCCCTGGCGTTGCATATTGTAGCATCGATCGGTGGGTGGCACAGTACAAAGTTCTTATCAAAGGTTTCCGTCAACGGTCAAAAACAAATACTAGTTCCCATGTTTGTGGGGGAGTAAGATACCATGGGCTGATTTTGAATTTTGAACGTGCCCACATTGCCATGATTTCAAAGATGTGAAATACAAGAAGTAGTAGTGCTTTCACCCCTGTGACCAACTTCTTTTGAGATTTGTCATGTTTGATTCCTTTATCAGACTCAACATTCATTTGATAAAGATGACACTAAAAATCTCAATAAAGCAAATAGAAATGCCAAAGTGAAGATTTAGGTGTACATGGATCAAAGGAGTCCTTGGGTTTTCCACTAAGATCAGGGTTTTGTGAAATAGAACAAAAGTAGGAGTGTTGACCTCAGAATGGCATCGTGAGCCAAAGAAAAACTATTCAGCCGCTATTGATCATACCCATTGGGTCGTTTTCTTTCTGGAGGCCACTGCATGGGATTGGGATTGGGATTGGGAGTAGACAATATTATGTGACATTATGTGATAATACAGAACCTATGCACCAGCACCAGCAGCTGAATTGTCATAAAAATTGGACAATGGGAGGTTCTCAAAAACTGAAGTGTATATAATTTTTCAAGTCTTGTGGCATATCTAGTGAGAGATAGACTTTGACAAGACTGTTTAAATCCAACTAAACATAAACAATAAATCAATAAATCCAATTGACCTTTTCTTGAAAGCAAATCATACGTATGGTCATTGGTTTTTGCATGCCACCGTATATCTCAGCTCATAAGAGCCTACAGAATATAAGATATATTTTGCCAATTTTAATGACATTTGTATTTTTCATCCACCCATGAAATAAACTGCAGACATTCTAAAGCCTTCATAAATAGTTTCTCCTTCTATACAGCAATGCAATCATGTGCATAACTCATTATAACTCTGGTTGGTTGTCGAGTTATTCCAATTCATTGGAAAACTTGCCACCCAATATTTCCAACACAACACACATGGGGAATTGGAGGGTCATTGGGACAAAATCAAAAGGATATTGGCATGACATACAGTACCAAGGTGCACTTCAGTAAATAGGTTGGATACATATAATTTTTCACATGATATCATCACTAACTTTTCACCAATTGCAAGATATTTTTAATGTATCTGTTGACATTTTCTAGCTCTTTTGAGTCATTGGGACAAAATCAAAAGGAAATTGGCATGACATACAGTACCAAGGTGCACTTCAGTAAATAGGTTGGACACATATAATTTTCCCATGATATCATCACTAACTTTGAGCCAATTCCAAGATATTTTATATTTGCAATGTATCTTTTGACATTTTCCAGCTCTTATGACCCAAGACATACAGTAGATGATTTCAACCCCTGAATTTTTGTAGAACAAGCTTTGGCTATTTGGGTTCTAGACTGCTGTGACCATTTTTTTAATTGGGCACACAAAGTTACCGTATCTTCTATCAACATTTTCAAATCTTTCTTAGTAATCTCATGCATGAACACAGTGCATTATGATCTGGATGATGTGCATGCAATTTAAGAGCACATGAAATGTTTTTAGATGACATTCTTGCAATCATGCCTCTGGTATTTTGTGTGTGATGTGTATGCTTATGTCATAACATAATTGAGTCCAGAATCATTTTCAATTTTTTTCGAAATTCCCTCGCTGTTCATTCTGGTTAAAACTTGTGATTTACTGTTCCAGCAAATCTTGTCTGCAGCTCATGCATGCTACACTTGTTGAGGATGTTGTTGCTCTTGGCCCCAATGAAAATCACTGTTGATGTTCAGTCATATGGTACAAGCAATGCCTTTTTTGGTAAGAACTCTATCTTCGATATGTGACTTGAAAATCTTGGTCATCTCCATGTCCTTGCTTTCTTCATACATCTGAACTTGACTAGCAGGCAATCTCTTCTTGGTTTCTTCCTTTGGGACAACAACTCTTGCAATGGCTCTGCATAGATCTGTGAGTAAGATGTAAGAAGTGGTGCTTAGACAAAGCAAGCTAAGGGGGGACATGATATTGATAGAAATAATATCTCTGCAGGTTACATGGCGATTGATGCCAATCATATCGGAGAAATCACAAGCAACAGTGGTACTGCTTATATTTTCTGACTACAATATCCAAATTTTCCAGGCTGTCAAGGACGAACTCTTGAAATGGAAATTATTGTTTTCATACAAGAAATCTCCGTGCATTTGTTCTTAAAATAAAAGCAAGGTTGCATCAAAAAGAAAAGATTACCATATTCTATGATTTCTGTTTAAGTATTGCATGCAGCCAGACCAATGGCACGATCACAGCACAATGACTCTAGCTGTTTCATCGTACTATCTTCTTCGTCACTCCTTCCCATCAAGAATCGAATGCAATCTCTTCTTAATTGCCCCATTCCACTTCTTGTGCCCACTCAAATTGGGATGCACGGCATCTGCCATCAAATCCAGCTTCAAATATTTGCCCCCATCCCTCTCCTCTACAAAGACCTGATCTGCGTCAAAGAATTTGATACCCGAATGCTTTGATGCAAATTTGGATAGTTCCTCATTGATGGAGACTATGGATGGCCACAGGTCGATGTGCATTCTTTTCGGACTCATTTCTGAATCTTGCAAATTCTTCTCTTTATCTTTCAAGGCTTTGTGTTCATGGTGTTTTCCGGTGTGTTCCAACAATCCATCTTCATTCCGTCGAACTGGCAAGAGAGAATTAATGACGATGTAAGCATCTGGGTGTGCGTTTTGAATTTCTTCGACAACTCGAAGTATGCCTAACAGGACGACTTCTTCGGAGCAGCCTTTCATGGACAGATCGTTGATGCCAATGCCTACCCACCATACCTTTGGGTTGAGTCCATAGGGCATTTCTCCGTTCATTAGTCGCCAGAGGAGATTGGGAGCGGTATCCCCTGCAATACCCAACGCAATACCATTGAAGTCCCCACCCTACCATTGGTCACGGCAGCATCAAACACGAGATGAGGATGAATGAATGCATGCACAAGCAGATAATTTTTAGAGACTTGTTTTCTTTTGTACGTACCTTTTCCTTACTAAAGGTCTTTTGAAACACCTCCTTGATCCCCACGTAATCCTCATTTTCCCTCCCCATGGACGTCCCCTGGCGTTGCTCAGTAATACTATCCCCAACAAAGACCACATCCAATTCGTAGTCAGTCGCCAACATCCTTCCATCCCCGCCTTGCATGGGCATCTCCATCGTATCCTCTCCTTTCTCCGGATCCGCCGGCGGTGCCTCCACGGGAATACCGAAGCGATCATCATAGTCATAGTCGGCATCATCCCCCGTTCCCACATAGGCCCCCATACCAAAATCGTCCATGCCAAAACGCGCCCCCCTCCCCTCCACCCAATCATCGTCCGGTCTCTCAAACCACTGGTCATCGTACATTCCCGGCTGATAGCCACCATAATCGCCCCACACATCCTCCACGTACCCAGTGCTCTTCATCAACACCTCCGTCACCACCTTGACATTCTCCTTATGCTGATCCCTCCACTTCCCACTGGAGTTCTTCGCCACCGGCTCCAGGGGATCCTCGCAGCTACACGCATTGTCGTTCTCTCCCCCCGTCTCGTCGGCGAGACACCAGTGATCGATGGATCCCAGCGTCAAGTCGTACTTGGAGGTGACGGACGAGGCGTAATCGTGCGTTATTTTGGCGGAGGCGAAGGGGTCGCGTCGTCGTCGTCGGGGGGCGGGGCGGTGCGAGAGGTGGGCGGTGAGTGCCACGGAGAGGGAGGCGGCGAGGAGGGCGGAGAGGATGGCTTCGGTGCGGTAGATTATTAGGAAGGCTTGGATGGTGGCGAGGTAGTAGAGGCACGACTTTTTGCGGGAGGGCGGGGGTTGGATGGGGCGGAAGGAGGAGGAGGACGAGTCGAGGAGTTCGAGGGGGGCGTTTGGGCGGGGGACGAGATCGTTGTCTTCGTCGTCGTCGGAGTAGTGGCCGAATTCTTTGGCGGTGGCGGACATTGCTTTAGGGGGGGAGGGGTGGGCTGCGGCGATTGGGAGGCTGGACGCAAGGCGTGTCGTTGTTGTCGTTGTGGCTGTGGCTGCTTCGGTGCTGCCTCTGTGTCTTTGTCTTTGGTCTTGTGGGACCTCGACGTGCTCGAGAGCGAGGTGAATCTGGAACGACGGAAAAGATCACAAGCGAGAGAAAAATGCCAATGAAAGAATTGTTGGACAAAAACGTGGGCAAATGACGATTTGGTGGGTGATACGACTATCTCCCTACCAAGGTAACTACTGGTAACTATGGTACCAATCTATAAGCTATGGTATCTATGGTATCTACAGATGTATTGTACCAATACTGATTGATTGGTGTCACTCACCAAGTGACATTCCCACAACAAGAAAGATCACTAAATCCTCTGTCTTCCACCATCCTCTACCACACCTAGCCATCATCATGTCCAGCCCACCCCGCCGCGAACGGTCCACATTCGCCTCCAAATCCCTCCCCCTCCGTCGCCTACGCGCCGACTCCGGCGCCATCCTCGCGCAAGATGCTCTCTCGGACCTCACCGAGGCCGAGATCAATTCCATCGTGCCGCCCAGTCCCATATACAAGATCGTCATGACGGGTGGGCCCTGTGGGGGGAAGACCACTTGTTTGGAGAGGTTGAGTAACTATTTGAGGGAGAGGGGATTCGAGGTTATTACGTGGTGAGTTGTATTCGTTTAGAGCTCGTGTTGTTTCGTTGTTGTTCACTATGCTGCATTGACTGACTGACTTTCCACAAAACACAGTCCAGAAGCCTTCACCTTGATGGTCAGCAACGGCATGCCATTCGACTACCTCGGCGCAGTCGCAGGCATGCCCACCATAGTCCAAGACACGGTCATGGACATTCAAATCGGATTGGAAGATGGATTCGAGCGTCTCCTACGCGCAAGGGGCAAACCGGGCGTACTGCTCTGCGATCGAGGACT
This sequence comes from Cyclotella cryptica, assembly GCA_013187285.1. Lineage (NCBI taxonomy): Eukaryota > Bacillariophyta > Thalassiosirophyceae > Thalassiosirales > Thalassiosiraceae > Cyclotella > Cyclotella cryptica. Next base: position 253,243 of record JABMIG010000167.1, on the reverse strand, counting down.
CATGGACGGAGCCGCCTACATGTCCGAGGAGGAATGGGAAAAACTCATCAAGAAACGAGATGTCGATTCCGTCTCCGAACTCAGAGAGGGGAGATACAATGCCGTTTATCACATGGTCACTGCCGCCGAGGGGGCGGAACAGTTCTATACCTTGGAGAACAACGAGGTTCGGACGGAAACACCGGAACTGGCTCGACAGTTGGATCATCGTACGCGTAAGGCGTGGGTGGGGCATCCCAATCTCAAAATATTTGATAATTCCACTTCGTTTGAGAAGAAGTTGCAAAGGGTGGTGGAGGAAATGTCTAGGTTGGTGGGGTTGCCTCATTGTTTGGAGAGGGTCACTACCAAGTTTTTGGTCAGAGGAGAGCCAGATTTGGATTTGTTCCCGGAAGATGTGACCTATCAGATTTTTGAGGTGGAGAAGGTATGTTTTAGTGACTGGTGCCGTTTTGAGTTGGATCTGTCTTGTATCGTTGGTTGAATTGTTTGGACATGTCATGTGACGCGTGATCTATCATTGTCATGGATGTGAAAGTATTATGCCTCTGTGTGTCATACATGATGTAGCAATCGCTGAGTCTCACCCTGACTCCGTCCATGCATTCTCATATTGTTGTAACCCGCCATTTCTCAGGCCTACGTCCATAACGAAGGCCGATTACGCCAAGAGAACATTACCCAAGAATATAGCTTCATCCGAAAACGCTCTCAGATCAACAAATCCGGTGAAGAATACGGATCGGTATATGGCTGGACATCCGTGCAAAAAACAACCGATGGGCAAGTCATTGAAACGAAACGCATCATCACCAAAAGGGAATATTATTCCTTATTCAACAGTAGAGATATGGGGCGTCACGTCGTGCGGCAAAAACGAATCAGTTTCATTTGGAACATGCAATCCTTTACGATCCACGTGTATCGAGAGCCAGTCGATGATGTTTGTATCTTGCATGCGCAGGGAAGGAGTGGTGGGGGAGAGGTGGAGATTCCTTCATTTTTGGAGGTGGAGAGGCGGATTACGGACTCCGACGAGGATCAGAAGTATGGATCATTCAAGATATCTTTGAAATCATGAACAATTCAATTTTGAAGCTTCTCATTTTGATAAGAGCAACTGACTTGGCGTTTTAGTTCGATGCCTCCAGTAGTGAAAACGCATATAATTTTTGAAGACTAAAATCGTTGATACACCTCTCACAATCCTGGATAGGCAATCCATGAAATCTAACGATCTAATAGAACACGCATAATGTGTCTAGTAGTTGCGGCTTGTAGAATTACAGAGTTACTATGTAAGAGAATCTAAGGTTCATGGCACGCCCAGTTTACCTCGGTTTTCGTCACGGCTTTAAATCCGGAACAAATGCAGGGTGTGTATCTACGACGTAAGATACAACATCTAGCTGATAGGCATTGCTCATGAAACGCAATCAATAGCCCATTCTTCAGGAAGAAAAGTTGTTACATATTCAGCGAATACTGGTTCGGCCGAAGGAAATACGCTTCATGAATGATCCGCAAATTCTCAAAATTCCGATTCTTCAACGCATCATAAGCACACAATCGTCTCTGCTGGCTCGGGAGATATTGGTCAATCGTAGAGGGTGAAAACACCTGATCCAAGGCCATTTGTCTCGTGAAATCCCCATGTTGATGGGCCGCATCACGACGCAAAAATTCGCGACTCTGATCTGATGCAAGATAGTCCCGTGCATTCTTCTTGAGAATCTTAAATTCTTCGAGGCAGGTATTATAATTATCTTTGATGGTCCCGACGGTCATACTTGGACCACCATAAGACGCAGTCTTCTTCTTCCAGACCTTTTCAGCGAGCGAGCGATATTTTTCGATACGATCTTGGGATTCCGCTGCGTTTTGGTTGGCGCGAACGACAGCCAGAGCTTCAAGAATCGAAGTGTGGATCCGTCAGAATTGAAATCATGTTATCAAGAGCAATGGGACGTTTTCAAGCTGTCTTACCGAAGCTTCTTGACAACGCGGTACAACTATGGTAATTAAACACCCGAAGCAAAGCCTTGGTCATTTGATCCTGCTCAATTAGACTGATGAACGTTTGATCTGCTAGGTTCGACGTCATGATGGTCAAAGGCGTCGTCTCGGTAGAACAGTATTCGTACAAGCCTTTCTTGTAACGATGACTGCTTTCAGAGATGAAGGAGAAGGAAAAGAATTTCTTGTCTTCCAGTATGGTGAAGGCCTCTTTCACTCCTGCTGCAGCATCCCGTATTTGGCGATCTGAGCAGGATGACTATATCAGGGAAAAAATGTTGGCAATGACACCAGCAATCAATGAGACGATCAATATTTTAAAAGCAACAATGCGCATGAAACAACTTGACCACACTCACCGGAGCACTAACCAAATGTCTCATGGCATGTTCCACAATCGTGCATTTAAATTTGAGACAATCCAAATCATCTTCTCTCCACGTACAAGTCATGGCAAGGTCCTTCCGCGGACAATCCGCCAAATATTCGTCGAACAGATCAAATATTGCCCTCACTCTCGCCACCTTCTTGGCCACTTTCTCCTCCCTCCTTTCGTTATACAGCTTATCGGCCTTCGCTTGCTCTGCCCTGATAAAAACTTCGGCCTCTTTCTCGGCATTTTCAAAAGCCTCCAAGTACGATGACGCCTTCTCCTCGTACTGACGAGGACAATACGCACCCCCAGCGGAAATGGCTCGCTCCACCACGGATTCGAGCGCCTCCTTTCTGTCTTCCTGGCTATCAAACGACGACTCAATCTGCTGCAACTCGATGACTCGAACCAACGACCCATGTCTCTCGCCGGTAACTGGATCGATCTGCGGATCCATCAATTTATTCCATTGAAAAAAGGCCACCCCCTTTTGGATTCTAGAGAAGTGGGAGTACGGGACGTTCGTGGTCCCGAACTTGATGCACTTGTCACAAATGGCCAGGCCGAAGGGACGACAGGCCAGGCTTGTATCGAGAGCCATGGGTTTGCCCGTCAAAAGATTTTTGCCCCAGCAATTGTCGCCTCGTTCGCACTGCTTGGCGTTCAAGAGGCGGAGCAGCCGATGCGCGGAGGGGATGTGAATCGATCGATTGGACAAATAGCCCATGATGTTGGAGAGGGTCTTGCGGTGACGAGTGTCCCGTTTTCGGAGGTTGTGGAACACGGCCGACCGAATCACGAGGGGGGGCGTGACGAGGGACATGAGGAAGTTGGACGTGAATGCCAAGTTGTAGAGGTCTTGCGGGTCAGAGACATAAGAGAAGATGCGTTCGATGCAGAGGGCTGGGAGCGAGTCCAGCGGAATGTCGTAGCCGGGGTGTTTCCAGACGTACTTGTCGTCTTCGGGCTTGGACCTTTTCGCGTCGCGCTTGTCTCGGGACTCCTGCCCCTTGCGTTCGTGCTCTGCGAGCATGGATTCGAGGTCATCGTCAAAGTCTTCGGCGAGGTTGTAGCGGATGCGCTTGGAGCGGCTTGAGCGCCGGACGGGTTCTACGTTGCCGTTGCTCTTCGTTGGCATGGTTGCTGGTAGAGGCGCTAAACTTTTGAAAGGGGCAGACTTCACAGACGCTTTATCTGTGATCCAATATTGTGTGGTAACGGGCAATCAAAACCGCAGATTTTATTTTTTCAAAACTGCGTGACGTCGACTCGATTTAAATTGATTCGATTTTGAATTGATCGTTGGGCACGGCGAAAGACAGCGGCAGAGGGGGAAGCGGCGTGGAATGTATGAAAGATCGACGTTGTAGGGTACAAGAACACGTAATAAATCTTTGATATCGTGCTTCTTCATAGATTGTCCTTAACGCGCGAGGCTTCGGATTACTGGTGGTGAGTCGTCTGTGCAATTTGTCTCCGCGAGAACGCTGTCGCGAACGGCGGACAATTGCGGATACCATACCAAATGGATCAAAGCGACACGACATGCTAGAGTGAAATAATAATAATTGTTCTTCTACGCTAAAAGTCTGATAAACGAGGTACCATAAAATAAAAATACGATAGGGCATTCGCGACTGTCGACTGAATTCGTTGATCATGGATGAATCATCATCGCTGTCTTTCCTCCAAAAAGAAGTGGGCCGCGGTACGTTTGACCAGTATTGTACAATATTGTATTATCCAGTGGGTGTATATGTATTGTACTTTGTACTTGTACCCAGATAGACTTTGGCATGTGATACCATACCGTATCTCATTCAAGAGGTGCTTCTCGTTGTATTGTATTGTATTGTACTTCGCTTCATAATCGATTGATGGGGAGAGAACACAGTAACATCTTACCTTTAATTTTTGATTCATCAGAGGCAGGTAGACGCGCGTGTTGGGCCGGAGCCTCACATTGTGACAACTTGTTGACTACTGAGTCATTTGTGTTGCTTGGAAGCAGAAGAAATCCCTCAATTATTGTTCTTGGGCGAAACAAACCAAAAGTTGTGTTTCAGTTTTTTGATCAGTCATTAGTAACACATGACATCATAATTGCTGGGGGACATGTTAATAAACAACAGGCACCCATGATTGCTAAAATAGTAACAGTTGTGAGATGGGAGACAGAGTAATTTGTCCAACAGATGTACCATTGTAAATGCACAAAAAAGAAGATAAATCTTTGCAGCTCAGTGCCATTTGTGATGTTAACATCAGCATTGATGTATTAGCTACAGAATTGCCTTAAATAGACTTTTGCATTGTATAGAGTGATAATCAGGAGACAATCAAGTCAATAGATTTGCATCATTTCAGGAGCATATGTATTATAGATGATGATTCTTGTATGCAGGGATTTTTCACCTGTGATGGCTGTCTATTGGAATTGTCATTCTAATATGATAGGTTTAGGTACTATTTTGAGTAGAACAGAATGCGATCAAGTATCATGGTTTGTCGAATTTATTTATCTTTTCTTCACACTTAGCAGAAGTTGGACTATGCCTGTGGTGCAAGATTGTGAGATTCCAAGGGACAGACATAAGAATTGGAGAATTATATTGAGACAATTTTATCCAACAAAAGCAGTAAAACAATATGACATCAATTTATGACATATCCACCATAAATACTCCTTGATCGAGTGCTAGTGTCTCAAAATATCCCCAGCAAGATTAATGAATCCCAATTCAACTATTTCTCAAGCACTCTTAAAATTACAGAAATGATGCATGTGGCTGTGAAACATCATATGAAACCAAGGACACCTAAAATTATGTTTCCATTAGATAACTGTGTGGTCGAAAATTCCCAAAAATACGCCAAAACCATCTTAAATTCACATAAACACTGTTTACGTACACTCCCCTAAATCTTGATGAGGTGGACACATTTCATTGCCAAAACAGAAGAACATAACCCTGCACAGCTCATAAACACAGTGCTGGCACAAACAACACAACCTTGTTTCTCACTTGTGGACAATGTTGTGAAGAGGTACAACAGTGAATTCAGTGGATTGTTTCCATCACTCAACCTGGATGATGATGAAGAATTCATTCATATCAACCTAAGGAATTGCTTGATGTAAGTATATTTGGTATTGAAATGATCTCTTGAGTCATATCAATGAGTCTTGCTTCCACTCTATGGCATTATGTTGTGAAGATAATCCTGTCATAGTCAATTGACCATGATACCTGTCACTTCCAAAATCATAATATTTGTTGTTTGCAAAACCTAAATCAGTGGCCCTCGAAAAATAAATTAATGACATTCTATGGCCAAAAGGCCCTGTTCACTGTCAATTCAGGTCTTGTTCACTTTCACTCACATCCATTGAGGCCTTGTGCACATTCAATCACTACTATTGATGCCTTGTTCACTTTCAATTGCCACCGCCTTTTTTGTACCCCTGGGTACAAAACCTAAATGGAGCATTCTCAGGACTCTCCAGTAGGAGAGTCCACCTCCCGACGGCATGGACTCCCCAACATGGAAGTTCAGAACCCCAAACAAGAGAACACATTAGAGAAGGGTATACACACCCTTGAGAAGGGTATAGACATACAATATTGTGTAGAAATCTACACAATGATCGTTTTCATCGTTTGGAATGGAAATGCAGTTTCGCTGCCCTTCCATCCTCACAATTGGATCAAATATAGCTCATAAAATCAAATCTTTGACACCTGTTGAAACTACCTATAATTTTCGCGTGATATTTTTTACGACGATTTCGGCTCAGGTCACTATCTATAGATAACCGTGGTGCGACCTTTGCGCACCGAAGCCATCGACATCCAACCCTTCTGACACAAGGTACGCTAACAATTTTTTTATCGAGAGCGGCAATTTTTAACTTTTTGCATCAGCGATACCTTTTTTGCACGATCAATGATCTCTCCAAAATCGGCTACGCAATCGATGAATTCCTACGGTTTCGCAATCGACGAGCTCTCTAAAATCTATCCTGCGATCCGCAAGTTAAGTGTTAAACTTCGAGCAATCGACTTCTGCGATCGGGGATTCCTACGAGTCGGATTAATTTCGTGATCGAGAATTCTCGCAAAATAGTTGGAGGCAAGACTTTCAAGAAATAAAAGTCGACGAAGAAAAATTTACAAATAAAAAAATGAAAATAAATTCTTTTTCAAGCTAACCTCAACAGGGCACCCAAGACCTTTTTCAAGGCCTTGTTTTATAATACGCCCCTTGGAGAGGCAATGAAGAGGATGTCGGCAAGCAAGTCAAGCCCAGAAGGACTCAAGCTGCAGGAGTGTGAACGGAGTTCAGGGAGGTCTAAGCCACCCATTTCCTACATTCCCACTGCCATGGACACCCTGAAGGTAATCAACAAAATCAAGGTCTCCAACAAAATGACCTTGTCTGTCACCGTCTTCGACGAGGGAAGTCCTGAACAGTTCCTCAACCATGTCCAGACCTTGATGGAAATAATTTCCCAGAGAGGCTTAGACACGGACTACGAGGAAGCCTGCAAGGTAGATAAAAAGGCTGAGGCAAAACTGACTGCCGCCACTGCAGCCAAAGCCAAGTACAAAGGGACGGATGAAAATTCCCCCATCCTCCAGTCATGGAACAAAGCAACTGCTGCTAAAATACACACCAGTGAGGCCATAGTGTCCGCTGGCCAAGCGATCTTCCTGCAGTACTCCACTCAACTGACGGAGACTGTCCGTTGTCCTTGGACCACCATCGTCGGGGAGCAAATCAACTGCAAACCCTGGACAGATGTGTATGGGACCGAGCATCCCACCAAACGCCCAGCATCTTGGACCTCCTTTCAGGAATGTGTCCAGTTGCATCTGCAGACCGTCTTTAGGACTGATGCAGCAGAGCAGGAACGTTTCTACATCAGCAATGGGCTGAAGAAACCAAACAGGGTACCCATCAGGGACTTTGTGCAGAGGATCCAATGCCTTAACGGGTATGTGGAACTTTTGCCGTGCCTGTTTTACTCTTCAAAGGCTGCAAAGTCTACGAAAGTATGCGGGCCATCTGATGATGCCGACTTGGCAAGCCACATCCTCAGGATGGTTCCTTGGAACTGGCAGGACCAATATGAGCTCAGTGGAGCCTTGGTACCACAGAGTGTCAGGGAACTTCTCAAAGTCCTTGAACGCATCGAGAAGGCCTACCCCATAGAGAAGGTTGGAGAAGGACCCAAGACTGTAGCCAAGTCTAACAACTCATCTACGAAGAAGATGGTCTCTTTTAGTGACCGGATTCCAAAGAAATGTCACTCAGAGAAATATTGTTCTCTCTGCAAGAAACATGGGGGCGCACATACCACCCACAACACTCCAGATTGCCGGAAGTATGACTCCAATGGGACCCCGAAGTCAAGCTTCAAGGGGAGAAAACCAAATGGAAACTCTCGTGGACTAGAGAGACTTGCTCGAGGAGGAAGTAGCTATGCGCAGCTATCCGCTAAAATCGACAAACTTACGAAGTCCAACAAGAAAATGAAATGCGCTATCAGAAAAAAGAAGCGTAAGCATCACGACATGAGTGACAGTGATGATTCAGACTCATCTTGAGATGATGGGTTGGGGAGTACTAAGAAATTGTGTAGTAAAATCTATTGTAATGAAATGATGAACACTTATCTTAGTCCAATTAAAACTTCCCCACGTGCCAACAAAACATTTTCTGGTTCAAACAATACATGTTTGAATCTGGCAGAAGAACTAGGAAATCTTCCAGCCAACCTTACACAGAGTGAAACAATAACCGAATTGTCGGACCCCGAACTGTTGGGTGACCTTTTCAATAGTGTGAACCCCCCTTTGACAGGTAAAGAAGGGCAGGTCACTACTGTAGTAGCACAAGCATGCTACAAAGCGACTGAAAATCCAGCCTGTAAGAACATGAACACTCTACAGGGCATCGTACCAGTAACACAGTCATCAGGATCCTACTAGACAGTGGATCTGATGGTGATCTCCTGTTCCATGCAAAGGGAATGGAGAAACGCTTTCCCTACTTGGCTAGGCAGGTGCTAAAGTCTTGGCACGAGTCAAATGGGAGCTTCCTAACCAAAGGAAGGAGCAAAGTCACCTTGAAGTTCTTTGAGTATTCAAACAGTAAGGATTACACCGTGACTCCCGATGTGATAAGAAAAAGATGGCAAAGCCAGCGTTCGACCTCATTCTTGGATGTCAAACCATGAAAGAGCTCGGAATTGTTCTAGATTTTCAAACAAAAGAAATTACCATTGATCACATCATTTTGCCAATGAGAGACATCAATAGTCTGACCTCATCAAACTTGGATAAAGCCTGGGCTGTTAACAACAGCATGGCAAATGAACTGCAAAGTATGCAGGAAGCGACACAGCGCGCGGTCAAAATCCTAGATGTGAATTATAAAAAGGCAGAACTCCAATCAATTGTTAGCACCAATTGTACTCACCTAAGTCTCCACGACCAAAACTCGTTGCTGGAGTTACTCACAGAATTTGAGGAACTTTTTGACGGAACACTAGGTGATTGGAACACAGAGCCTGTGTCCTTCGAACTTAAGGAGGGCGCAAAGCCATATCATTGCAAGGCATACCCAGTACCAAAATCTCGCAAAGAAACAACTATCAAAGAACTGAATAGATTATGCGAACTGGGAGTGGTGGAGTTTCAGTCCGAATCGGAATGGGCGTCACCATCATTTATCAATGGAAAACAAGACAGAACTGTACGCTTTCTCACTGATTTGAGAGAAGTAAATAAACGACTAGTTTGAAAGCCGTTTCCATTACACAAAATCAGTACAGTCCTGCAAGAGCTAGAAGGACTTACCTATGCTACACCCCTAGATTTAAACATGGGTTATTATACCATTAGACTGGATCCCGAATTGTCCAAAATATGTACCCTCATTTTCCCATGGGGCAAGTATTCCTACCTCCCTTTTGCCCATGGGCATCACAGGTTTGCCAGACATCTTTCAAGCAAAAATGGCAACACTAATGGGAGCCTTAGAGTTCGTACGAGCTTACCTTGATGATTTGTTATGCATCACAAAGACAAACCTGGAAGACCACCTTGACAAATTGAAAATGGTGCTTACCAGGCTATGCGAGGCGGGCTTGCAAATCAAGGCCCGAAAATCCTCATTCTGCACCTTTGAAACAGAATATCTAGGTTATACCCTCACACAAACAGGGATTAAACCACAACAGAAAAAGGTACAGGCGATTCTCGCGATTTCATCGCCGAAAAATGTCAAAGACCTCCGTAAGTTCCTGGGCAAGGTCCAGTATTATAGAGATCTTTGGGCAAGACGCAGCGAAGTGCTTGCCCCACTCACCTCACTGGTAGGAGAGTGTGGTCACACCAAGGTCACCAGAGCCAATAAGATGAAGAAACATCCATGGTACTGGGACACGGTGCATCAAAAAGCATTCGATCACGTTAAGACTTCAATTGCCAAGGATGTAGTCTTAGCCTATCCTGATTATTCAATGGAATTTGAGATATATACTGATGCCTCGTCTAAACAACTTGGATCAGTTATCACCCAGGGTAATTGGCCCCTTGCGTTCTTCAGCAGGAAGCTGTCGACGATGCAACAGAAGTACAGCGTGACCGAACTAGAACTACTGGCCATAGTGGAAACACTCAAGGAGTTCAAAGGCATGTTGTGGGGACAAAGATTGAAAGTCTACGCAGACCATAAAAATCTAATCCAAGACGCCCTTGGATTAACCTCCGACCGTGTCGACTGATGGAGATTGCTCCTCCAGGAATTTGGCCCCGAAATTGTTTACATTTAAGGCATACATAACACTGTTGCCGACGCCATCTCTCGCTTAGACATCAGACCAATACCGAGTGAGCACGAGAACTGGATGTCGTTCACCAAATGCTGGTGTCATTACACCTTGCAAGAAGAGAGTGCGATAGACACCTCTGCATACCAAGAGGAAATGAATCTGGTATTTGCAAACCGCAGCAAAGAAGATGTAATCTACCCATTAACAGTACAAGAGATAACAGAAGCACAAAAGCTTGATGCCGGCTTGAAGACATTGACCTAAGCCAATAGTTGGTTGAAGTTCTATGTAGTAAATAATAAGAACGTGAAGTTCCAGTTGATTGGAAATTATTTTTATGAGCTATTTTAATTGGGTGAGAATGAGGGCTGTAAACTATCAGTCCTCGTGAAATTTTCATGGTAATTCGATTTGTGCCACAATTGACTATTTGTGAAGTTTTCACTGTGAAAGGCAAGCCCACTTGGTCTTGCCAATGGGTCTTGTAGGACTCCCTGGTCTTGCCAAAGGGTCTTACCAAATGTTTGGTGGGATTCTTCCTTCAATGGTAAGAATATTATTTTGTGATTATGCCCATGTCCTGATATTGGGGCATATGTGGGCCATAAGTACCAGTAAGTGTCCTTGGCTCATGTCACTCGCCCCCACGATTGGATGATCAGTGTGGCTTGCGGACAAAAAGAAAACCTCCATGAGGAAAAAAAGGTCCTGAGTAGCCATGGCTTGCAGGGTATGAAAACCTCTTTGAGGAAAAAAGAAATTTCTGCAATGCCTGTGCCAGCATGCAAAAACCTGGTGATGTAGGCAAAAATTCAAGCTGGTTTTCATGATATGTATGGCATAAAAGTTTGTATGTATACTATAAGCGTAAGTGCTTGTGGAGAGGGAGACTGATGTCATTTGACATTGCTTGTTGACATATGTGTTCTTTGGTGTCTGTGTTTTTGTTGTTTGCTCTCCTAAGTCATGATAATGACTTACATCCGCATGAAACCCTGATTGTCCAATTGTATGAAATTTGTGATGGGCCAAGGATCACAGTCATACAGACTACTTGTTTGCGGCTTAATTACCTGTTTGTACTATGATAGTGCTGTTGAGAATCAGTCATTTCCTCTCATGACTCACAAGTCAGTCATGAGCACTCCAGCTCTTCAGTCTGTACAGCGAGCGAGTTTAGACACGTGCACTCAAGTGGGAACCACCCACGAGTGCTCACACACCTGGTGAGAACTACCCACGAGCATCATGTTTGACTAACAAAAACGTAGCTCATAAATTTAGCTACGTGATTTTTACCATCACTATGCTGCTCTTTAACACACGTAGCTAAAAACGCAACAATCAACCTCTTTCCTCAGCGATCAGCACCATGACGACCCCGGAGGAAGCCAAAACGCTCTTCAACGACCTCGCGGCCACCTACACCGTCATCATCAGCCAACCCACCGACAACGACGTGAAACATCTCCGCGAATCCATCACGAATCTCCTGCAGTCCATTGACGTCCCCGGCAGCACCTGCAGGCTCTCCGGACTCATCGACACCGAAGCCACGTACATCGCCAGTCACGGGGCTCCATTCGACCCCATGCCCGTCCCTCTCGCCGCCTACGATCCCACCATCACAAGTCGACGCCTCCAACGCCATCCGAGCTCGCGCTGAGCGCACCTGGTCAGCAAAACGGGAACTCCAGCGCCTCATTCGCGCTGTCGAGCGCAACGGCCGGCTCTTCCTCCTCAACGTCGTCGAGGAAACTTGGCTCCTTCCGCTCAAGAGCAACACCACCTTTTACAACCAGGTGGCTCTCCGCGACATGCTCGACCACCTCGCCTCGAACATGCCCGGCCTCGAAGCGATGGACATCATCTCTCTGTCCGTCGACATGCAGAGTTGGTGGCAGGACGACCCCAGGGTCCCTGAGTACATCAACAAGCTCGAGGAGGCCCAGAAGAAAGCCGCCCATGCCAACCTGCCCCTCACGAACGCCTGGCTCGCCGCCCCGGCTTCGGTCTCCCTCCTCACAGCCGGCAGCTTCCCCAAACAGCGCACGAACTGGGATTCCCTTCCTCCCACCTCCAAGACATGGGCGGCATGGAAGACCTGGGCACGAACGGCCCAACAAACGGTCGAGCGCAAACAACGCGCCACCAACGCAAGGGCCGACGTTTTTGGCTCGGCCTCCGTGACCATTGGCTGCCACCAGACAACCCCTGCCCCACAAGAATTCGCCAGCAGCGCGCTTGGCCTCTCCTTCCAAGAACAGTTCTCGAGCGGCATGGATGCCCTTGCCCTCGCCGCCACCAATGACAAAACCGTCCTCGACAACCTCGTCGCAACCAACAAGATGCTCTCTGACTCCGTCGCCAAGAAGCTCGCAAACATCAAGTCTCTCTTTGGCAAGAACCCCACCACCTCCACGCTCACCTCCAGCTCCACCAATGATGCCCGGCTCATCGCCCAGCTAAAGGCGGCCATCAAGGGCAAGTGGGCTGCGGGCGGGTTCTGCTCCTCCCACGGCTACGGCGTCAGTGTCAACCACACCAGTGCCTCTTGCAAGAACAAGAAGCCAGGCCATGTCGACTAGGCCACCCGGGCCATTCCCGCCGGCCATGGAGCCAACAAGAACATAAACAAAGGCTGGGATGCTTTCCTCTCCGCCTCCAAGTGACATGTTGGGACCGCTTGCCTCTTTCAGTCTTTAATTACTAAACCCTCCATTGATTTACAATGCGACTTTAGTCTTTTAACTTCTAAAATTAGCCCTAGCTCTAGTCCCCCCCCCGTCCCCATCCACTACGCCACCTTCTACCCAACCCCGCCCACCCCCAGACGGCTGGACCTTAGTCGTCAAGGGTCGTTGCGCTAACCCTGCTCCTGCTCCATGTCACACTGCAATTGTTGACACAGGAGCAAGCGACTTCTATCTAACCCCCTCTGCCCCAGTTACCAACCTGAACCCCTCAGCACCTGCCGCCACAGTAACTGATGCCGCCGGCAAACAACATTGCTCATCAGCTCAAGCCGAAATCCTCCTTGACCTCCCCGACTGAACTGCCAAAATCATGCCATCCTTCCAGCACAACCTCATGGGCATCGGGAAACTCTGCGACAACAACTGCAGAGTGGTCTTCGACAAGACTCCGTCACTGTCTTTGCCAACGACGGCTCCACTCTTCTCCAAGGGTGGCGTGAACGACACGGCGCCAAGCTGTGGCGGTTCTCTCTCATCCCCAACCAACAGGTCTCACCCGCCTGGGCATCCCAAGCCCCCATGGCTCTCAATGCCAGTGATCTCCCCAGCGTGGGTGCCCTTGTGCACTACCTGCACGCAGCAGCAGGATTCCCGGTCAAGGCAACCTGGTTAGCAGCCATCAAGGCCGGCAACTACGCCAGTTGGCCGGGCCTCACCCACGCCAACGCCTCCAAATACTGCCCTTCTTGTGACAAAACCATCAAGGGGCACCTCACGTAGGTCCGCCATGGGATTCGCTCCACCAAGCCCAAGCCCCCAAAGACCACAGCACCAACAATTCCCTCTCTCTCCCCTCCTGCAGCCTCCAAAGAACTCCACCTATGGGACGAACCTATCAGCAAGCTGTTCACAGACGACATGGGACGCTTCCCAGTACGGTCTCGCAGCGGCAACCAGTATCTCATGCTGGATTACCACTGTGACACCAACGCCATCCTCGTCAAACCCTTCCAATCCCGCCATGACAGACACCGCATCCCAGCCTACAACAAACTCATGGGTCGACTCACAGCATGGGCCCACACAGTTGATCACCAGGTTCTGGACAACGAAGCCAGTGCCGAATACCGTCGGGTCATCACTGAAGACTGGAATTGCTCCTACCAACTCGTCCCCCCAACGTGCATCGCCGCAACATAGCCGAGCACGCCATCCAGACCTTCAAGGTGCACTTTCTATCCATCCTTGCAGGTCTACCCTCAGCGTTTCCCAACTACCTCTGGGACATGTTGATACCCCAAACCAAGCTCACTCTCAACCTCCTCCGACAGTCCCACACCGCCCCAGCACACTCCACTTGGGAAGCGTACAACAACGCCCCCTACAACTTCGATGCCACACCCATTGGCCCCTGCGGCTGTCCCGTCATCATCCGCAACAAACCCAACAAACGCTTGTCCTGGGCTCTTTGTGGGCGCGAAGGGTTCAGCATCGGCCCAGCTCTCGAACACTATCGCTGCTTCCAAGTAGTTGACTCCCTCACAAAGGCTCTCGTCATCTCGGACAAAGTTGAATTCCGTCATGACTACCTCGCAACCCCCGCCATCTCCTATGAAGACAGGCTCCTCCATGCAATCAACTTCCTGTCAACTGCCATCAACGAAGCAACCGACGACACCTGCAATGTCCAACTCATCGCCATCGACAACCTACGCGACATCTTCAACAAGTGGCAACTCTCCACAAACCCACTCTCTCTCCTCCCACAGACCCCTCCACCAGTTACTCCCGCAGCACCGGCAAAGCCACCGCCCGCCAGGACTCCCACAGACTCTCCAAGGGTGGTGCCCACTCTAATCACTTCACCCCCACGACCTCTACCCCCACCCCAGCTCCACAGTTGAGCCCCTCCACAACCCCCACTCCTTTTCCAAGGGTGCCCGCCGTCACAGCTCCCCCAGTCCTCCCCGTTGCAGCACGCACCAGGTCTCAGCGCATCCCAGCAGCCCCCGGCCTTGGCAAAGCAATAGCACTCCGCACTTGCTCTCGCACCCTGGCCCAAATCAAAGACGACAGAGCGCGCATCAACCTAGTAATGCTAGCCCATACTGCCCAAGCAGCCAAATCCAACTCATCCCTCAACGCTTTCATTGCAGCGACGGTCCTTGACCACGAAACCGGCGGATCGTTGGAATACCGGCAACTCATCAAGCATCCCAAGTACCAAGACCTCTGGAGCTCCTCATACGCCAAGGAACTCGGACGTCTTTGCCAAGGCTTCACAGGCACCAATCCCACCAGGAAACCTGTCGACGGCACCAACACATTCCACGTCATCAACTTCTCCGACATTCCACCCGGCAAATTCAAAGAAGTCTGCTACAGCAATGTAGTCTGCAAGGTCCGTCCCAAGAAGGACGATCCTGATCGTACAAGAATCACCATAGCGGGCAACCGCATCTGCTATTCAGGTGACGTAGGTACCAAAACAGCCCCACTTGAACTCGTCAAGCTAATGATCAACAGTGTCCTCTCCAGACAAGGCGCCAAGTTCTGCACCTTCGACACCTCCAACTTCTACCTCCAAACTCCTCTCGATACATCAAAATCAAAATCACCAACATACCACAAGCATTCATCAACGAGTACAACCTCTTCCACCATGTCCACAACGTCTGGTCTACTTCGAAATGCGCAAAGGGATCTACGGCCTCCCGCAGTCCGGCATCCTAGCGCAGAAACTTCTAGCAGAACGCCTAGCCAAAAAGGGCTACTACCAATGTGAATGCACACCCGGTCTCTGGCGACACAAGTGGCGTCCCATCATGTTCACCCTCATAGTAGACGACTTCGGGGTCAAATACATCGGCGAACACCACGCTCACCACCTCCGCGACACCATCAAGGAATTCTACGACCTCACAGAAAACTGGAAAGGTGATCTCTACGCCGGCATCAACCTGGCCTGGAATTATTCCAATCGCACCTGTCGTCTCTCCATGGAAGACTACATCGACGCAGTACTCACCAAATACATCCACCAACGACCCAAGCGACCAGTCCTCTCTCCATACAAGGCTGCACCTATCATCTATGGTGCCAAAATTCAGTACACTGACGAGGCCGACACTTCCCCAGCCCTTGATATCCTTGGCATCAAACGCATTCAAGGCATAGTAGGCGCCCTTCTCTACTATGCGTGAGCGGTTGACAACAAGCTTCTTCATGCCCTCAGCGAAATTGGCACCCAACAAGCAGCAGCCACAGGCGCCACCAACACCCGACTTAATCATCTTCTGGACTACTGCGCCACTTATCCCAATAACGGCATCCTCATCCGCGCCAGCAACATGATCCTCGCGGCCCACTCCGCCACCGCCTACCTCAATGCCAGCAAAGCCCGTAGCCGCGCTGGCGCACACATCATGCTCTCCGAAGACAATCCCGTCCCTTCCTACAATGGACCCATCCTCGCCCTCGCCCAAATCATCAAATTCGTCTCCTCTTCAGCTGCCGAAGCTGAACTTGCAGGCCTCTACAACTGTGCCAGGGAAATGGTCCCACTCCGCAACTCCCTCGAAGAAATGGGTTGGCTACAACCCAAATCCCCGATCCAAACCGACAACACCACTGCGCTAGGTGTTGCCAACAAAACTATCATCACTAAAAAGATGAAATCAATGGACATGCGCCTCTGGTGGCTCAGATGCTGCAAATCCCAAGGCCAGTTTTGCTACTACTGGGCCCCAGGTGCCCACAACCATGCGGATTACCCTACCAAAGCTCACCCTGACATCTACCGCGAGTCCATGCGTCCCACACATGCGGGCTAATCATGCTCCATTCTTCTCCCTCTAACTCTCCCCTTCACTCCGCTCACTGCAAGGATGTGTTGAAAATCAGTCATTTCCTCTCATGACTCACAAGTCAGTCATGAGCACTCCAGCTCCTCAGTCTGTACAGCGAGCGAGTTTAGACACGTGCACTCAAGTGGGAACCACCCACGAGTGCTCACACACCTAGTGGGAACTACCCACGAGCATCATGTTTGACTAACAAAAATGTAGCTCATAAATTTAGCTATGTGATTTTTACCATCACTATGCTGCAAAAGGAAAGGAAAAGGACAGGACAAGGACAAGGACAAGGACAAGGACAAGGACAAAAGGACAAGGACAAGGACAAGGACAAGGACAAGGACAAGGACAAGGACAAGGACAAGGACAAGGACAAGGACAAGGACAAGGACAAGGAAAAGGAAAAGAAAAGGAAAAGGAAAAGGAAAGAAAGGAAAAGGGGAAAAGGAAAAGGAAAAGGAAAAGGAGAAGGAGAAGGAGAAGGAAAAGGAAAAGGAAAAGGAAAGGAAAAGGAGAAGGAAAAGGAAGGAAAGGAAAAGGAAAAGGACAAGGACAAGGACAAGGACAAGGACAAGGACAAGGACAAGGACAAGGACAAGGACAAGGACAAGGACAGAAGGACAAGGACAAGGACAAGGACAAGGACAAGGACAAGGACAAGGACAAGGACAAGGACAAGGGACAAGGAGAAAGGAGAAGGAGAAGGAGAAGGACAAGGACAAGGACAAGGACAAGGAGAAGGAGAAGGAGAAGGAGAAGGAGAAGGGGAGGAAGGAGAAGGACAAGGAGAAGGAGAAGGAGAAGGACAAGGACAAGGACAAGGACAAGGACAAGGACAAGGACAAGGACAGGACAAGGACAAGGAGAAGGAGAAGGAGAAGGAGAAAAGACAAGGACAAGGAGGAAGGAGGAAGGAGGAAGGACAAGGAGAAGGACAAGGAGAAGGACAAGGAGAAGGACAAGGAGAAGGACAAGGACAAGGACAAGGACAAGGAGAAGGACAAGGAGAAGGACAAGGAGAAGGACAAGGAGAAGGACAAGGACAAGGACAAGGAGAAGGACAAGGAGAAGGACAAGGACAAGGACAAGGACAAGGAGAAGGACAAGGAGAAGGACAAGGAGAAGGACAAGGAGAAGGACAAGGAGAAGGACAAGGAGAAGGAGAAGGACAAGGAGAAGGACAAGGAGAAGGACAAGGACAAGGACAAGGACAAGGACAAGGACAAGGACAAGGACAAGGACAAGGACAAGGACAAGGACACAAGGACAAGGACAAGGAGAAAGGACAAGGACAAGGACAAGGACAAGGAGAAGGACAAGGAGAAGGACAAGGAGAAGGACAAGGAGAAGGACAAGGAGAAGGACAAGGAGAAGGACAAGGACAAGGACAAGGACAAGGACAAGGAGAAGGACAAGGAGAAGGACAAGGAGAAGGACAAGGAGAAGGACAAGGAGAAGGACAAGGAGAAGGAGAAGGACAAGGAGAAGGACAAGGAGAAGGACAAGGAGAAGGACAGGGAGAAGGAGTAGGACAAGGAAAAGAGCAAGGAGGAGAACAAGGAGAAGAACAAGTAGAAGAACAAGGAGAAGAACAAGGACAAGGAGAATGTATGAGTAGGTTGCACGATTATGTTAGATGCACATGGAAGGCCCATGATGGGAAGTGGCAGAAGCATCATGGGAAGAGGTAGAGGAGGACTAGCAGAGGGACAACACATGATGGTAAGTCTGTAAGTGGTAGAGGGAGAGGTAGGAGGGCACATAACAATCAAAGAAGGGGTCTGCGTGTCTCCCTATTCAGGCAGCTTCCTCGATTAAAAAAAACAACTCTAAACATTCCAATTACCTCCAACACTGCCTTGTCCTTATTAGCCTCCATTTTCACCCCCATCTCCAAGAGATGAACTTATTATGGAAGACCCCAATGAGCCCACGGATGAAGCTACACATAACATCATCTCTGTACATGTTCCTGAATGCACAAGAACCAACTACAATCATTACAATTACCTCCTTTTCAGTTTTTTGTTTGTTCACACCAATCTTCACCCCAACATTATCCATTCTGTTCTTTTGGAGCATCTTACTGTTGTAAATGCTGTTGACAGAATGCTCAGGACACAGTCTGGTTTCGCGTCACGACCAAGATAAGCCCTGACATGAGCCAAGGATACCTACTGGTACCCCTGACCCAAACATGCCCCACTTTCAGGCCATAGGCAAAAATACTATTCCCACTAAAGAGGGGAAGTACAGCACAGTTCAACTCATGGCCTTCTCAGAAACAATGAGTTAAGTGGTACATACTTGTCAAGTATAGTTGAAAGGGTCCAACTGCTCAACTGGCAAATGGGAATCTTGGATACAGCAGTTCCAAGATTGTACAAACAAGTTGGAATCTTGGATACAGCAGTTCCAGGACAAGACATGTTCATTACAAGATTGACATGATAAATTTGAGAGGATCACCATTGGGCAATCCTCATTTGTAGATCTATTTTATAGCTCATAAAAATAGTCTCAAATCAACTGGAACCCCTTTTTTTCTACTCCTTTATCCACAATTACTTTTCGACTACTTCTGGCTTAGGTCACTATCTTACAATAATCAAACTCGGTAAGTTCATCGCACTACCACACAAGGAAGGCTCTCCCGACGACCCACAGGCGGTCAAGAAAAACAAGTTTTTACCATGCAGAGTACTACCTTCATCACGCACCACCGTGCGAACGACTTCTTCCTCAGCCCTCCAAGGAGTTCTTACAAAAAATCTTTTTAGGGACTAGTCTAGGAGAGAAAGAACGAGCCATGTCCTCCGTGAAAGCATTTCTCGAAGGGCTCAAGTGGATTGAGTGCGAACGTGGCGTTGGAGAAAAGAATTCCCCCGTGCGCTACATTCCGAGCAGGATCCCGTGCAGGATGCCCTCGAGAAGACCAAAAAGACAACCTACTCCAAGTTGACTCTTCCCAACACGGGGAATGAGCTAAAGGTGGCAGTATGGGCGTCCGGGACTCCCGAGCAGTTTCTACTGCATGTACACTCAGCCAATCACGCGTGCAATCAAATGGAGCTTGACACGAGCTTCGCCTATGCCAAGAAGGCTGTTAAAACAGCCAAGCTCAACGCAGA
Organism: Cyclotella cryptica; assembly: GCA_013187285.1. Taxonomy (NCBI): domain Eukaryota; phylum Bacillariophyta; class Thalassiosirophyceae; order Thalassiosirales; family Thalassiosiraceae; genus Cyclotella; species Cyclotella cryptica. The sequence continues at coordinate 233,327 of JABMIG010000167.1, read as the reverse complement.
GATTGCGAAGGAGGAGTTTACACAACTGCGTAACTCCGAGAAGAAGAAGAAGGGCAGTAGAGGCGATGCGCCCGGTACTACCGCCAAGGCTGTACCGCCTGCCCTAGCTGAAGCTAAGGCCTTGTACGACAAGGCCCTAAAGGCTCTAGAAGCCGCGAAGCTCGCCGTCACAACGGCAGGAGTGAAGCCCTTCGAGCTGTATGGAAACCTCCTCTCCAACGAAGCCCATCAGCCTCGGATAAAGATCATCAAGGCCCAAGTGACTCGCCCTCCTTGGGAAGACATCAAGGGAGTACCGCACACGGAGACTCCCACGAAGACTTGGGACTCATTCCGCAAGTGTGTCGTGTTCCACCTGTTGCAGGTGTTCCGTCACGACGCGGGTGAGGCCCTCAAGTACTATATCACGAACACATTGAAGAAGCCCACCGGGCTTGGTCTCGATACGTCAGTTTTTCGTCCCAGTAGAACAGCTTAACAGCTACCTCGAGACATTGCCCTGTCTGTACTACAGCCCAAAGGCTAATCAGGCTACCAAGAAGGTATTGCCCTTGGATGACGCCAACCTCGCGACTCACTTGTTACGCATGTGTCCAGCCAAGTGGCAGACCCAATACGACTAGACCAAGAATACCACTCCGGTCAGCACTAGGGCCCTTCTATTGGTCCTAGAGAACATTGAGAACAACGAGGAACTCGATCAGAAGCCTTTGAGCATGAACAAAGCAAAGGGGGCTGATCATAAGGGCAAGATGGAGTCGATTGACTCCCGCATCCCCAAGAAGCCCAAGAAGGTGGGCAGGACTGACAAGCACTGTGTGCTATGCAAGAAGCATGGGGGGCCGCACAAAAGTCACAATACGCGTGACTGCCGCCGTTATAACAAAGACGGTACTCCGATCAAGAAGAATGGGGGCACAGGTAAGCCCAATTCTAAAGAAAGGAAGCCGGAGGGTGCGAACTTCGCCCAGATAGTACGGGCGGAGTTGAAGAAAGCTCTCCGCAAGAAGTCTAGCAAGCGCAAGAAACATTGCGCTAATGACTCGGAAAGTGGCAGCGACTCTGACGGCAGTTCGTGAAGGTGCGGGTCGGATAGCACTGGGGAATTAAGTATGTGTAAGAAACGTAAATTAATTACTGCAGTTGACAGTTGCACTACCCCTAGTCCGAGTAAAGCTATCCCGACTAATAAAAGTCAAAATTCTAGAAAAATTAAATTAGCTGTCACGAAAAACAAAATTTCAACAAAATCTTGTTCTGAAACAAAAATGCCCGAATTAAAAATTCGGAATAAAGTGAAGTCAACGACATCATCTAACTTGAAAAAATCTTACGACAAAAAAGTTGTCGAAAAAAACGCAGTACACTGAGGCCAATCCACATGTACCCAGTGTAAATTATAGCATCAATCAACCCAACGAAGTGATTGCATCACACACCAAGGACCGCCTCGGTGTTACGGCATTAGTAGCCATAATGGAACCGGCGACTGAAAGTCAATCCGCCAGAACATACAAACAACCTCTGCGTAGTCGCCCCAGTAACAAAATCAAAGTCCTACTGGACTCTGGGTCTGATGGAGACCTTATTTTCCTACCAGAAGGAAAAGACAAACCCTTTCCCTACCTGGCTAGGCAGGTGCCAAAGTCTTGGCATACGTCAAATGGGAGCTTCCAGACAACTGGAAGAGGCAAAGTCAGGATCAAATTCTGTGAGTACTCCGATTCCAAGGAATACTTTCTACAACCTGACATTCTAGAATACAAGGAAGATGACATGACCAAACCAGGGTTTGACCTCATTCTAGGTAGTAATACCTTGAAGGAGTTAGGAATTGTCCTAGACTTTCGGACAAAGGAAGTCACAGTAGATGACATCTCACTTCTCACTGCCAATGAGAGACATCAACAAACTAAAAACAAGAGTGACTGTGGAAAAAGCTTGGACTATGAATAATAGCATCTATCAAGAAACGTCCAAGGAACCCCAGAGTATGCTGGAGGCAACAAAACACCTCATAAAAATATTAGACGCTAAATATGAAAAAGCGGATCTCAGGGCAATTGTCAGAGACAACTGCACACACCTAGGTGGCCCAGAACAAGCAAGGTTACTGGAACTCCTACAAGCGGCGGGTGCAATATGAGTGTAAGTTCTTCTAAACTCGCCCTGTTTTCAATTATTCAACTCAGCACAAATCATTTTTTTCAATTAAATATTTACAAGTCCACCACGGGAACAGTCGAAACTCAGCCCACAGACCAGTTTGGCAACCCAAATGGAACCGCCACATAGCCAACAACAATTGGCAGCGGCGGGTCAATTTTTAAGGTGTGTTCTTATCAGCTCACCCTTTTCTACAGTTTTATTACTCAGCGCACATATTTTTTTAATTAAATATTTACAGGCCTACCACAGGAATGGACGAAACTCAGCCCACAGACTGAGTTTGGCTTCCCACCTGGCACCGCCATGGAGACAACGTCATTTGAGAGGGGCAGGTGAAAAATGAGATTCAGTTCTTCTAAATTTTCCCTGTTTTCAAACAATACACTCACAACACATCAATATTTTTTCAATTAAATATTTACAGACCTACTGGGGGAACGGCCGAAACTCAGCCCACAGACTGAGTTTGGCATCCCGCCTGGCACCGCCGTGTCGTCAACAACAATTGGCAGCGGCAGGTCAGTTTTTAAGGTGAAAGCTAATGAACTCGTCCTGTTTTCTATAAATTTACAAACAACTCATTAATTTTTTTCAATTAAATATTTACAGGCTTACTGTGGAAACGGCTGAAACTCAGCCCACAGACTGAGTCTGGCATCCTTCCTTGCACCGCTGCGAAGCCAACAACAATTAGCAGCAGTCGGTATATTGTGAAGGTGAGTAATTATGAACTCGCCCTGTTTTCTAAGAATATACTCAGAACAGATATTCTTTTCAATTAAATATTAACAGGCCTACCACAAGAACAGCCAAAACTCAACCCACAGACTGAGTTTGGCATCCCGCCTGGAACCGTTGAGAAGTCAACAACAATTTGCAGCAGCGGGTATATTGTGAAGGTGAGTAATTATTAACTTGTCCTGTTTTCAAGCAATATACTCACAACACATCAATTTTTTTCAATGAAATATTTACACACGTACCACGGGAACGGCCGAAACTGAGCCAATAGACCAAGTTTGGTGTCCCACCTGGGACCGCCGTAGCTAACATCAATTGGCAGCGGCGGGTATACTTTGAAGGTGAGTCATTGCAAATTCAATCCTGTTTCCACTTGTTTTGACTACATCTAATTTTAAATTAAATTACTTTCAGGCCAACCACTGGAATGGCCAAAACTCAGCCCACAGACTGAGTTTGGCATCCCGTCGGGCACCTCATTGTAGCCAACAACAATTGGCAGCGGTGTGTCAATTTTTAAGGTGAGTTATAATGAACTCAACCTATTATGAATTTTTTGCCCTCATCTGATTTTCAATTAAATATTTAATTTCCTTCTGCCTTGGTGTGGATGGTCCAGTATGGTATGGTCTTTTAGCTTGGGGCTGAAATTGTGGCATGTGTGGCATTTTGGTGGGCTCGGGGTGGTGGGCGATGTGAGGGGCGGGCCCAGAATTTATATGATGTAGTATGTTTAATTTTATTAGCTAAGATAAATTGCACATACTCCGCTCAATATTACTAGTCCAACAGTATATCAGACCCGGTAGCCCTCCTGTACGCTCTGGTAGCCCTACAGTACCTTCCGGTAGCCCTCGGGTATGCTTTGGTAACACTCCGGTACACTTCCGGTAACCCTCCCGTCCAGTCTGATAACTCTCCCGTGCACTTCCAGTAACTCACTTGTACACTTCGGATATGCCACTGGTAATCATTTGTTTAGCTACTAAGTAATGCAGTTATAGCCACTACTTAGATTGATATTGATTCTAAGACTTACTGAGAAGTCTGTTTTCCTTTAAAAAATACCAATTCCTATTGTAAGTAGAAATAAATTGGAAGACTGGTTTGGGTCTCAAATTTCCTGTAACCCACCGGTAGACTCCGGTAACCCTCCCGTACACTAGTGTACCGGAGTGTTACAGAAAAGTACAGGGAGGCTACCGGAAGATGCCATTCCGGGGGCTTGGTGCCAGTAACCTCCCTGTACACTCGAGTGTACAGGGAGGTTACCGGTGTTTTTCATTTGCAGTGAGGATTCTACTAGATAGTAGATCCGATGGTGACCTCTTGTTCCATGAAAAAAGAACAGAAAAATGCTTTCCCTACTTGACTAATCAGGTACCAAATTCTTGGCATCCATCAAATGGGAGCTTCCTGATAAAAAGAGGGAGAAAAGCTAAACTCAAATTCTTGGAATACTCAAACAGCAAGGAGAACTTGGTGACTCTTGTTGTGGTGTGTTCATCAAGAACAAGATGACCAAGCCAGTGTTTGACCTAATTTTTGGATGCAAAACCATGAAGGAACTTGGATTTGTTCTAGATTTTTGAACATAAGAAATCACAATTGATCACATCAGTTTTCCAATGAGAGATATCAAGAGTCTCACCACGTCCAACATGGATCGATTCTGGGCTGTCAACAACAGCATGGCACACAAGCAGCAAAGTACGCAAGAAGCAATACAGTGGGTAGTACACATCCTAGACACTAACTATAAAAAGTCAGACATCCAATCAATTGTTAGCACCAATTGTATGACCTTAGTCTCCATGACTAAAATTTGTTACTGGAGTTACTCACAGAGTTTGAGGAACTCTTTGATGGAACACTAGGTGATTGGAATAGAGAGCCCATCTCCCTTTAACTCAAGGAAGGCACTAAGCCATATCATGGCAAGGTGCATACCCAGCACCAAATCAAGCAAAGAAACAACAATCAAAGAATTGAATAGGTTATGTGGTCGTCACCATCATTTATAACACCAAAGAAAGATGGAACTGTATGCTTTCTCACTGATTTTAGAGAGGTAAATAAATGACTAGTTAGGAAACCGCTTCCTTTATTAAAAATCAATACAGTTTTGCATGAGCTAGAAGGATTTACCTATGCTACAACTCTAGACTTAGACATGGGTTACTATACCCTCAAATTGGATACTGATTCATCCAAAATTTGTACTGCCATTTTTCAGTAGGGCAAATATTCTTACCTCTGGTTGTCAATGGGCATCACAGGTTCTACAGACATCTTTCAAGCAAAAATGTCAGCACTAATGGTAGCCTAAGAGTTTGTACGAGCTTTTCTTGAAGATTTGTTATGCATCACAAAGGAAAGTCTGGAAGGCCACCTTGACAAATTGAAAATGGTCCTAATCTGCTTAAGCAAGGCGGGCTTGTGAATTAACTCCCAAAAATCGTCTTTCTGTGCCTTTGAAGCAGAATATCTGTGATATATCCTCATGGTTACTGAAATCAAACCACAACCAAAAAAGGAACAAGCTCTCCTCACCATTACACTGCCAAAACAAGTCAAAGACTTCCGCAGATTCCTGGGCATAGTCCAGTCTTATTGAGATCTTTGGGCAAGACGAAGCAAAATGTTTACCCCATTCACTTCACTGGTAGGAAGTGTGGTCACACCAAACTCTCCAGAGGCAATAAGATGAAGAAACATCCATGGCACTGGGACACAGTCCACCAAAAAGCCTACAATGATGTGAAGGCTACAATTTCCAAGGATGCAGTCTTGGCCTATCCTGATTATTTAATGGAATTTGAGTTCTACACTGGTGCCTCATCTAAACAACTTGGATCCGTGATCACCCAGGGTAATAGGCCACATATATTTTGGAGCCCAAAACTGTATACAGAGCCACAAAAATACAGCACAACTGAGCTTGAGGGATGCTAAAAGATTTCAAAGGCATGCTATGGGGACAAAGATTTAAAGTCTATACAGACCACAAAAATCCAATCAAAGATGCTCTAGGGTTAACTTCTGACCATGTCTACCGATGGAAATTGCTTCTCAAGGAATTTTGCCTCAAAATCCTGTACATTAAAGGCACACATAACACTGTTGCCAATGTCGTCTCTTGCTTAGACTTTGGTCCTACCCCTAGCATGCAAGAGAATTGCACGATGTTCACACAATGCTGTGGTGTCATTATACCATCTAGAAATAGAGTGTCATCAGCACCTCGCACACCAAGAACAAATGAATCTGGTGTTTGCCAATCACAGCAAAGATGATTTAATCTATCCTATCACAGTGTGGGAGATTACCCAAGCACAGAAACTTGACACCAACCTGGAGCTGAAAGACCAGTATTTGACCTTATGCAAGGATGGAAAAATGGTCATCCCTGCAGCTCTTCAACACTGTGCAGTTAGTTGGTACCACCACTACCTACAGTACCCTGGACACACAAGAATAGAAGAAACTCTTTGTGCTGGATGTACTGGAAAGGTATGAGATGTACCATCAGGAATGTGTCGAGAACTGTCGTAATTGCCAAGTAAATAAACAACACACACACAAGTATGGAATACTTTCGACAAAACTTGTCGTCACAAACCCTTGGGAGATACTATGTTTAGATCTCATTAGACCATAAACCCTCAAATGAAAAGATAAGACAGAAATTGACTTTTATGTGCCTGACTATGATTGACCAACCTTCTAGTTGTTTTGAAATAGTTGAACTGCAGATAGCCACAGATAAGGTTATTCCCATGGAGACAAAGGGGCGCAGGGGCAAACAGACTCATATCCGAACTAAGTTACAAGTTACAATACTTTGACAAATATCTGCAGTGATAAGTAATTTAGTCAACAAGACCTTGTTTAGCCATTATCCATGTTGTCAGTATATTAATTTCAACAATGGAAGGAACGCAAATTTAAACTTCAACTTCAAAGCCCTACCTAAATCAGGGATCACGCATAAGCCAACCAGTGTCAAGAACCCAAGAACAAATGATATACTGCAGCGAGTGCATCAGGTGATTTCATCAATGTTTTGTACTGCTGAATTAGATGTGGCCCAATCAGTAGCACTCAGTGACATAGATGCATTCCCAACAGATGCTGCATATGCCTCTAGCTCAACTTACAACACAGTACTTAAAGCCTCCCCAGGTGAAGCATTTTTTGGTCGGGACATATTGTACAACATCCCATTCCAGAATAAAATTGGAGAACATAGACAGACTGAAACTGATTGCAACACATCCCGTGAAAATTATTCACTTCTTGATTGGGAATACAAAGTTGGTGATCAAGTACTTCTTAGAAATATGGTATCCTCTGCAAAGGTGAAAGTTGGTATGAACGTGATCCTTGGACTATCACATCAGTTCACAAAAATGGGACTATCAGGGTTCAACACGGAACAAAATCTGATAGGTTAAACATCACAAGAGTCACAACCATTTCAACAATCAAACTTAATCAGTTCTTAAATGTTGTTTTATATGTTATCTCCCTCTTCAAAAAACACTAGCATAAAACCATCAACAGACTTCCCTGTTTGTTAATGTCACTATTTGTGGTATTTTTTCCTATAGCAGGATTTTTGACTTGTACTTGATACTTCAATACTGGGGCGAGTGACATAGGCCAAGAATCAGCCTTATTTAATACCTCTGGATACTAAAATTTAAAAGTATCTTTCACCAAAAACGAAAAAGGTAAAATCCCAAGTGACCAGGACTCCTTATGATAAGGTCTCCATTGACCTTCATCCCAGAGGCTCCATTGCCCAACCAAACAGAACATTCTTGAGATGGGAATAAACATACCAGAACAATGTAGAACCTGCACTATTTTGTTTTGAATGAAAGGGATTTGGATTGCCCTTCCATCCTCAATTTTACTGTAAGAAAATCATTACACCACTTATTCCACAACAATTTACCTCAAAATAAATTGTCATCTATACTTTTCAGAAAACTGGCCCATGTCAGTCTAATGAGGTATCTTTTATATTAGGAGCAGGATATACTGTAGATTTTACAACAGCCAAAAATCAGAAAAATCAACCTCATCTGTGTATATCATGTTGAAGTTTTTATTGTTTATATCTCTTTCTGTGAAAAGAGGAAGCCTAAAGTTTGAAAGTAAAAATTAGGTAGTGTTGTATGTACCTAATGATAAGAATTCAACAAGTACCCATCAAAACTGACAAGAAACACAGATACTGTCGCTGCGACTGATGATGCTCTGTCTGTGTTGAGAAAGTATGGATGGCATAGTGAGTGTATGCCTCATATGCTATGTATTTGTGCCTCCGACATAGATGTGCTCTATAATGGTAGGCTTAGTTATTTAATGGGTATGTAGCATTATATTCAACATGTTGAGAAGGACAAGGACAAAGAAAAGGAAAAGGAAAAGGAAAAGGAAAAGGAAAAGGAAAAGGAAAAGGAAAAGGAAAAGGAAAAGGAAAAGGAAAAGGAAAAGGAAAAGGAAAGGAAAAGGAAAAAGGAAAAGGAAAAGGAAAAGGAAAAGGAAAAAGGAAAAGGAAAAGGGAAGGACAAGGAAAGGAAAAGGAAAGGACAAGGACAAGGAAAAGGACAAGGACAAGGAAAAGGACAAGGACAAGGACAAGGACAAGGAAAAGGACAAGGACAAGGAAAAGGACAAGGACAAGGACAAGGACAAGGACAAGGACAAGGACAAGGACAAGGAGAAGAAGGAAAAGGAAAAGGAAGGAAAGGACAAGGAGAAGGACAAGGAGAAGGAAGGACAAGGAAGGAAAGGAAGGAAGGAGAAGGAGAAGGAGAAGGAGAAGGAGAAGGAGAAGGAGAAGGACAAGGAAAAGGAGAAGGAGGAAGGAGAAGGAGAAGGAGAAGGAGAAGGAGAAGGACAAGGAGAAGGAGAAGGAGAAGGACAAGGACAAGGAGAAGGAGAAGGAAAGGAGAAGGACAAGGAGAAGGACAAGGAAGGAAGGAGAAGGAGAAGGAGAAGGAGAAGGAGAAGGAGAAGGAGAAGGAGAAGGAGAAGGACAAGGACAAGGACAAGGACAAGGACAAGGACAAGGAGAAGGACAAGGACAAGGACAAGGACAAGGACAAGGACAAGGACAAGGACAAGGACAAGGACAAGGACAAGGACAAGGACAAGGACAAGGACAAGGACAAGGACAAGGACAAGGACAAGGACAAGGACAAGGACAAGGACAAAGGACAAGGACAAGGACGAAGGACAAGGACAAGGACAAGGACAAGGACAAGGACAAGGACAAGGACAAGGACAAGGACAAGGACAAGGACAAGGACAAGGAGAAGGAGAAGGACAAGGAGAAGGAGAAGGACAAGGAGAAGGACAAGGAGAAGGACAAGGACAAGGACAAGGACAAGGACAAGGACAAGGACAAGGACAAGGACAAGGACAAGGACAAGGAGAAGGACAAGGAGAAGGACAAGGAGAAGGACAAGGAGAAGGACAAGGGGAAGGACAAGGTGAAGGACAAGGTGAAGGACAAGGACAAGGGGAAGGACAAGGGGAAGGACAAGGTGAAGGGCAAGGTGAAGGACAAGAACAAGAACAAGAACAAGAACAAGAACAAGAACAAGAACAAGGACAAGGACAAGGACAAGGACAAGGACAAGGACAAGGACAAGGACAAGGACAAGGACAAGGACAAGGACAAGGACAAGGACAAGGACAAGGACAAGGAGGACAAGGACGGACAAGGACAAGGACAAGGACTAGGACAAGGACAAGGACAAGGACAAGGACAAGGACAAGGACAAGGACAAGGACAAGGACAAGGACAAGGACAAGGACAAGGACAAGGACAAGGACAAGGACAAGGACAAGGACAAGGACAAGGACAAGGACAAGGACAAGGAAGAGGAGAAGGACAAGGAAGAGGAGAAGGAAGAGGAGAAAGAGGAGAAGGATAGCGAAGAGGACAAGGAGAAGGACAAGGAGAAGGACAAGGGAAGGACAAGGAAGGACAAGGAAGGACAAGGACAAGGGAAGGACAGGACAAGAGAAGGGCAAGGAGAAGGACAAGAACAAGGACAAGAACAAGAACAAGGACAAGAACAAGAACAAGGACAAGGAGAAGGATTGGGCGAAGGCACAAGTCGACAGGACAAGGACACAGGACAAGAGAGGACAAGGACAAGGACAAGGACAAGGACAAGGACAAGGACAAGGACAAGGACAAGGACAAGGACAAGGACAAGGACAAGGACAAGGACAAGGACAAGGACAAGGACAAGGACGGGCGAAGGACAAGGACAAGGACAAGGACAAGGACAAGGACAAGGACAAGGAGAGGACAAGGACAAGGACAAGGAGAAGGACAAGGAGAAGGATAAGGAGAAGGAGAAGGAGAAGGAGAAGGACAAGGAGAAGGACAAGGAGAAGGACAAGGAGAAGGACAAGGAGGAAGGACAAGGAGAAGGACAAGGAGAAGGACAAGGAGGAAGGACAAGGAGAAGGACAAGGAGAAGGACAAGGAGAAGGACAAGGAGGGAAGGACAAGGAGAAGGACAAGGAGAAGGACAAGGGGAAGCGCGACGCGGAAGGACAAGGAGAAGGACAAGCGACGGGAAATGGCGAAGGAAGGGACGAAGGGCAAGGAGAAGGACAAGAACAAGGACAAGAACAAGGACAAGGACAAGAACAAGAACAAGAACAAGGAGAAGGACAAGGACAAGGTCAAGGAAGGACAAGGACAAGGACAAGGACAAGGACAAGGACAAGGACAAGGACAAGGAGAAGGACAAGGACAAGGACAAGGACAAGGACAAGGACAAGGATGCGGACAAGGACAAGGAAGGGTGGACAAGGAGGACAAGGACAAGGACAAGGACAAGGACAAGGACAAGGACAAGGACAAGGACAGACGGATTGGCGACAAGGACAAGGACAAGGACAAGGACAAGGACAAGGACAAGTTATGCCCATATGTCCTGATATTGGGGCATATGTGGGCCAGAAGTACCAGTAGGTATCCTTGGCTCATGTCACTCGCCCCAACTCGCCCCCCGATTGGAGGATCAGGGTGGCTGCCGGACAAAAATAAACCTCCATGAGGAAAAAAGGGTCCTTTGTAGCCATGGCGTGCAGGATATGAAACCTCTGTGAGGAAAAACGAAAGTGTTGCTACGCCAGTGCCAGCATGCAAAAACCTGGTGTAGATAAAAAATTCAAACCGGTTTTTCATGATATGTATGGCATACAAGTTTGTATGTATACAATAAGCGTAAGTGCTTGTGGTGAGGGAGACTGATGCCATTTGACATTGCTTGTTGATATATGTGTTTTTTTTTATGTCCGTGTTTTTGTTGCTTGCTCTCCTAAGTCATGATAATGACTTACATCTGGAGGAAACCCTGATTGTCCAATCGTATGAAATTTGTGATGGGCCAAGGATCACATTCATACGGACTACTTGTTTGCGGGGCAATTACCTCTTTGTACTATAATAGTGCATCCACCATCCATGTAACCATTATCTGCTTGTGAGGGTATAGTAAAGGTCTTTTGGTGTTGCCTGTGGTCTCCTTGTTTTTGTCGTGTGTGCAAAAGGAGGAATGCCGAACATCACTTCCTTCTTTTTTCGTTGCACCACTACAAAGACGGTAGGCACTGCATAGTAGGTATGAGTGAATAGAACATTGGTGGTTGTTAGGGACACCAATGCCACTAGAAGCTGCCAACAAGGCCATAATTTGTTCAGCAGGACAAGCATCACCATGATGTATTTGATGCTGATCTCTAGTATGATATTCACTGTTGGGTTTTTTGGAAGACTCTGGTTGACTTACGCTTGATGCCAAATGCTGATCATATGGCAACAAAGTGTAGTGTTAGAACTGCACTTTAATTGTAACAATGAGGTTACAATGTGGATATTATTCCAGGTCTTGTCACGTAGGTGATGAGAATACTGTAGATTTCTAATTTGATATCTAGCTCATACATCCTTAGTGCTGGTATGTGTCTTTTTATTTGCTCTCTGCCCCTATGTATCCATGGGAATAGATGCCCTTTGGGTCAACTACCAGCAAATGAACAATGTCTAGTCATTCTTGTTATGCTAGGATCATTGTAAAGCACATACGTCAATGTCTGTCTTTTTACATACCAACAGAATTGGGATTCAATTTGGATTGCATCCTTCTTTGTTCAGAGGTGAGGCTCCTTACGTGAGGTCTACACCTTGTTGACTCTTGATGGTGATAATGACAATGCGTTGTTTGCAAACATTTCTTGTCAGTGATGGTTTTTTGACAGTGTTTGATCTTATCAAATGGTATGTGGAACCATATTGATACTTCACAGCAGAGATCTTTTGAACTGTTTTTTATGTTGGCAAAATGTGGTGCTGTCATTTGAGTTTGACAGGTTTTGTCATGCCGATTTAGTATACCAATGATGTGTATACAGTGGCTTGTTTCCTCTTTCTTCTACTGAAATGCTTCACAGTATTACATGTCTTTCTATAGAGAAAAGATCATGTTTGATTTGCACTGCTGGGAACTGATAGTCTCCTTGTGTCGCAGTATTACTTGCCATTCAATGCTGTGGGTTCACAAGAACGAAGTTCATGGGTTTTTTGTGTCATTGTGTGGGTTGCTCTTCTGAGTCTTACATTATGTTGGACGTGTGCAACAATTGATGCACTACCATAGGCCATCCATTGGTCCTTTCCTTGGAGAAGGGACAAAACTAATAAGGTGACCGTAAGAGTCCCGTAATATGGATGCCATTTTTGTACTCCATGGAATACTTGAAGGTGTAGCCTATCAAGGTTCACATAAGAGAAACAATTGCCAGATAGTGGTGTCTCCATGAGACCATCCTCTAGCTTTACACAGCCTTATTTGAATCCACATTTGTTTACATGGCCAGGGATTCAATCTTGGTTATCTGTATCTGTGCATGCCTTTGGTCAGAAAGCTGTCCAAAGAAAGCGAGCCTACCTTCATTCGACACGAACTTGGGTAGCTCTGGACTTTGTTATTCTAACAATAGTCTTACACCATAGATTCTATTCTTTGATGTACATTGTCTCATTGGTAACCGTTGTAGCCTTGTTGACGCAGTACAACCTTCTCTACAATTCAGTTGCTAGAGAGGTGATCTAATAATAGTGTCTTGCCCAAGGGCCTCAGTAGTACTGGACCACCCAGTAACTGTTGAGTACTCCTGTTGGAAGATTTTTCAGCAAGAATTGTCTGCATTCTTGCACTTATTATGCCTTTGTGCATGGGTAGATATCTGGGTAACTCATATACCTCTGTCTGTTTGCAGAATTCGTTACAGTTTGACGTTCAAACTTGATTCTTGCTACCTGGGTACAGACCATCCCAACCTAGTTTAGGGTGGTTGTCCAAGCTGGCCCTTGAAGTGACTTGAAGCAGTCAATCCTTCAAGTTAGTTCACTTTTTGGAACTTTGTGGCTATCATTAGTTTCAGTATCTGTGATGGTTCATCGCTTGGAAAAACTGTGTTATCCATATCTTGATTAGAGTTGGCAACTACCCGCTCATATCTCCCAATGACACAGAGTCTGGATGCATCAGTATCCAGACTAATGGTTGATAGACTTGTCAGAAAGTCTGTTTTGTTGCTGCAGATGTATGTTATTGACTTCTGCTGTGCTGTACTGAGTTCTTTAGGCTCGAACAACTTCCTTACTTAGTTGTTTGATATTGTCCCTTTTGAAAGAACTGCTGTTGTGTATGCAGCACAATTTGATATGGTATTGTGTTTGTTGGCTAGTCATATTTGACAGCGACTTTCAACTAATACCTCCAGTTCACAAAGTTAATCCCCTCGTGATTTTACTTGTTTACAACTGGTCATGCTCTGTGTCATGTTGGTGTACTACCAGTCCTGAATGGTATGATCCAGGGCAACAGGCACTGTCTTCCAATCACTCAAGCTCATGTAAACAGTTTCACGCATCTGTTGAAACTTCAGTAACATGTTTGTTGCTGAGCTTGTGGCGCAATGTAGTGTCAACCATCTTTGTGACACTGCTTGGAAGGTCTGCTATTTTCTCTTACTCCAGAGGAGCACTGCACCAGAGTGGTTAGCTCTGTACATATGAGAAATTTGCTCAATGCGAGCACTGCACTTGAGTGGTTAGCTCTGTGCTTGATACCTTGTGTCCTGGCTGTTGGTGCAGCCCAAGCTCACGGTTTTAAGCAGACTTGATGGTGTTTATCACTGGCAAGGTGATTTTTATCATTGCTTTATTTTGTTGTTCGAAAATCTAGAACAATTTCAGTCATTCATGGACTTGGTCCAAGAATGAGATCATATGCTGGTGTGGTCATGTCTTGCTCTACACAGCTGTGTATGACAGATACTCATAACCATGAAATGTTTCATAGTCGTGTGACTTTGCCCTTCCATTTTGTTGGAAGCACGCCATCTGACATATGCCAAGAACTTGACACCAGCCTAGTCAGGTAGAGAAAGCATATGAGTGGTTCCATTGTTGGAACTGTGTGGTGCTCTCAGAAACTTTGTCTGATCACCCTGGTGTTACTGTAGCAACACTTTACTAAGGGTTCGGTCCTCAACAAAGCCTGATTTTCTGTTGCTTAATGAGATGTCACAACTTTGGTGACTCTCTCTTCCATGTTGTTGTTTTATGGAAGTCTTCGTCTCCTGATAGAAAAAATCTAGTTACTTGGGTTTTTTTTTTCATTATTATTTTTCTTCCAGATCTTCTGGTAAGAAAATACACCAAAATTATTGAAATAATTAAATTCAAATTTGCTTTTTGGCTCATACCAAGATTTCCTTAAATCTGGTTCTTTAGTACTGCAAAAATTATCTACGATTTTTTTGCATCGACTTTACAACATCTTGTTGCAAGTACCTGAATTCAAAGTAATGTAATAACTTTATTTTGAATTTTGTAATTTTCATACTTGGCTAAAGCTTCTTTGTGTCACAGAGGAAGTACTCTGGAACTATGCTTCTTGTGCGCAAGTTTTTACACTTTTCAGTCACTTTCTTGAGTGGTACTGGGGCTTTGTGTATATCAGGATTCGTAGGAATCTCTGATTCTCACTTTTTGCTGTAGATATCTCCTCATTTGCTATGTACCTCTTTCTGTGGGATTAATCCTGGTCCTTTTATAGGGCAGTAGAGGCGATGCGCCCGGTACTACCGCCAAGGCTGTACCGCCTGCCCTAGCTGAAGCTAAGGCCTTGTACGACAAGGTCCTAAAGGCTCTAGAAGCCGCGAAGCTCGCCGTCACAACGGCAGGAGTGAAGCCCTTCGAGCTGTATGGAAACCTCCTCTCCAACGAAGCCCATCAGCCTCGGATAAAGATCATCAAGGCCCAAGTGACTCGCCCTCCTTGGGAAGACATCAAGGAAGTACCGCACATGGAGACTCCCACGAAGACTTGGGACTCGTTCCACGAGTGCGTCGTGTTCCACCTGTTGCAGGTGTTCCATCACGACGCGGGTGAGGCCCTCAAGTACTATATCACGAACACATTGAAGAAGCCCACCGGGCTTGGTCTCGATACGTCAGTTTTTCGTCCCAGTAGAACAGCTTAACAGCTACCTCGAGACATTGTCCTGCCTGTACTACAGCCCAAAGGCTAATCAGGCTACCAAGAAGGTATTGCCCTTGGATGACGCCGACCTCGCGACTCACTTGTTACGCATGTGTCCGGCCAAGTGGCAGACCCAATACGACTAGACCAAGAATACCACTCCGGTCAGCACTAGGGCCCTTCTATTGGTCCTAGAGAACATTGAGAACAACGAGGAACTCGATCGGAAGCCTTCGAGCACAAACAAAGCAAAGAGGGCTGATCATAAGGGCAAGATGGAGTCGATTGACTCCCGCATCCCCAAGAAGCCCAAGAAGGTGGGCAGGACTGACAAGCACTGTGTGCTATGCAAGAAGCATGGGGGGCCGCACAAAAGTCACAATACGCGTGACTGTCACCATTATAACAAAGACGGTACTCCGATCAAGAAGAATGGGGGCGCAGGTAAGCCCAATTCTAAAGAAAGGAAGCCGGAGGGTGCGAACTTCGCCCAGATAGTACGGGCAGAGTTGAAGAAAGCTCTCCGCAAGAAGTCTAGCAAGCGCAAGAAACATTGCGCTAATGACTCGGAAAGTGACAGCGACTCTGACGGCAGTTCGTGAAGGTGCGGGTCGGATAGCACTGGGGAATTAAGTATGTGTAAGAAACGTAAATTAATTACTGCAGTTGACAGTTGCACTACCCCTAGTCCGAGTAAAGCTATCCCGACTAATAAAAGTCAAAATTCTAGAAACATTAAATTAGCTGTCACGAAAAACAAAATTTCAACAAAATCTTGTTCTGAAACAAAAATGCCCGAATTAAAAATTCGGAATAAAGTGAAGTCAACGACATCATCTAACTTGAAAAAATCTTACGACAAAAAAGTTGTCGAAAAAAACGCAGTACACTGAGGCCAATCCACATGTACCCAGTGTAAATTATAGCATCAATCAACCCAACGAAGTGATTGCATCACACACCAAGGACCGCCTCGGTGTTACGACATTAGTAGCCATAATGGAACCGGCGACTGAAAGTCAATCCGCCAGAGCATACAAACAACCTCTGCGTAGTCGCCCCAGTAACAAAATCAAAGTCCTACTGGACTCTGGGTCTGATGGAGACCTTATTTTCCTACCAGAAGGAAAAGACAAACCCTTTCCCTACCTGGCTAGGCAGGTGCCAAAGTCTTGGCATACGTCAAATGGGAGCTTCCAGACAACTGGAAGAGGCAAAGTCAGGATCAAATTCTTTGAGTACTCCGATTCCAAGGAATACTTTCTACAACCTGACATTGTAGAATACAAGGAAGATGACATGACCAAACCAGGGTTTGACCTCATTCTAGGTAGTAATACCTTGAAGGAGTTAGGAATTGTCCTAGACTTTCGGACAAAGGAAGTCACAGTAGATGACATCTCACTTCTCACTGCCAATGAGAGACATCAACAAACTAAAAACAAGAGCGACTGTGGAAAAAGCTTGGACTATGAATAATAGCATCTATCAAGAAACGTCCAAGGAACCCCAGAGTATGCTGGAGGCAACAAAACACCTCATAAAAATATTAGACGCTAAATATGAAAAAGCGGATCTCAGAGCAATTGTCAGAGACAACTGCACACACCTAAGTGGCCCAGAACAAGCAAGGTTACTGGAACTCCTACAAGAATTTGAGGAGCTCTTTAGTGGGAAACTAGGTGACTGGGATTGTAAGCCTGACCCAAGCCGATAGTTGGTTGAAGTTCTATGTAGTAAATAATAAGAACGTGAAGTTCCAGTTGATTGGAAATTATTTTTATGAGCTATTTTAATGATCAAGAATGAGAACTGCCCGATGGTGGTCCTCTAGAGTTTATCATGTCAATCTTGTAATTGACATGTACTACCTTGGAACTGCTGTATCCAAGATTCCAATTTGCCAGTTGAGAAAGTTTCACACTTGTAGGCTCTTCAGTTGAGCAGTTGAACCTTGTCAACTGCCTCACTTAACTCATTGTTTCTGTGGTGCATACTTGATGAGTATATACCTCAAATATCTTGTTTCTGAGAAACTAATATTGCACACCTCCTCCTTCAGGCATAATAATATTATATTGTGGTTATGCCCATATGTCCTGATATTGGGGCATATGTGGGCCAGAAGTACCAGTAGGTATCCTTGGCTCATGTCACTCGCCCCAACTCGCCCCCACGATTGGAGGATCAGGGTGGCTTGCGGACAAAAATAAACCTCCATGAGGAAAAAAGGGTCCTTTGTAGCCATGGCGTGCAGGATATGAAAACCTCTGTGAGGAAAAACGAAAGTGTTGCTACGCCAGTGCCAACGCCGGTCTCCCTCCAGTTGAAAGAAGGAGCACAGCCATACCATGGCAGGCCTTTTCCCATACCCAAGAAGCACATAGAAATAACAAAAAGAGAGGTACAGAGGCTATGTGACTTAGGGGTACTTAAATGGCAAGATGATTCTGAATGGGCATCACCCACATTCATCATACCCAAGAAGGACAACACCGTTCGGGTTGTCAGCAATTTTAGGGAAGTAAATAAACGCATAGTGAGAAAACCATTTCCCATTCCCAAAATCAGCACTGTTCTACAGGAACTAGAAGGCTTTACATATGCCACAGCCCTTGACCTGAACATGTGCTATTATACCATTAGATTGGATCCAGATGCGTCTAAAATATGCACCATTATCTTTCCGTGGGGTCAGTACTCTTACCTGCGGTTACCAATGGGTGTTGCATGTTCTCCCGACATCTTCCAGGCTTAGATGTCTGAGCTAATGGCAACCCTTGAGTTCGTCCGAACTTATCTTGATGATTTACTATGCATCAGCAAGGGTAACCTAGAAGACCATCTTACTAAATTAAGAAGGGTTTTCATCAGGTTGCGAGACGCAGGCTTGACCGTCAATGCACGCAAGTCGTCCTTCTGTGCTGTGGAGACAGAACACCTAGGATATGTATTATCCCAAGATGGTATAAAACCACAACCAAAAAAGGTACAGGCAATCCTCGCATTAATACCGCCTCAAAATGTTAAACAACTCCGTAGGTTTCTGGGCATGGTCCAATACTACAGAGACATTTGGGCAAGACGCAGTGAAACACTTGCACCATTAACCAAGTTAGTTGGTGAGTGTGGACATACCAAGGTCACAAGGGCTAACAAAACTAAGAAAAAGCCGTGGCATTGGGATGACATCCATCAGCAAGCATTTGACACTGTAAACGCAACTATCGCTCGCGATGTTACCTTGGCCTACCCTGATTACTCACAGGGATTTGAGATTTACACAGATAGCTCCAAATATCAATTGGGCGCTGTAATTACTCAAAACAACAGGCCACTGGCGTTCTTCAGTAGAAAACTGAGTCAGGCGCAGCAAAAATATAGCGTGACCGAACAAGAACTACGGCCATAGTAGAAACACTAAAAGAGTTCAAAGGCATGCTTTGGGGACAACAAATTACGGTCTACACTGACCACAAAAATCTAATGCAGGATGCTCTAGGTCTGACCTCTGATCGAGTGTATCGCTGGAGATTACTCTTAGAAGAGTATGGCCCCACCATCGTGTATATTAAGGGCATCCACAATACAGTTGCGGATGCCATCTCACGACTGGACTATGGACCCGTCATAGATGACAGGTCACCTTGGATGACCTTTGCCCAGTGTTGGTGTTACCATAACATGGCACAGCCGGAATCATCCCTAGCAACCACCAAGGAATCCATGAAGCAGGTGTTTGCGAATCAAAATGAAGAGGACTCCATCTATCCTCTCACAACCAGAGAGATAGCAGAGACACAACAAGAAGATGATAGCCTTCTAGACAAAGGCTACTCAACTCAATTTGTTGAAAACATTAAAGTACTCTGTAAGGATGGCAAAATGGTTATTCCAAAAAGCCTCCAACACCGTGCGGTAGCTTGGTTCCACCACTACCTACGACACCCAGGGACCAAGCGTCTCGAAGAAACTCTTCGTCTTTCGATGTATTGGAAAGGTCTCAGAACAGCAGTCCAATCACACGTCAACAAGTGTCATAGTTGCCAGGTGAACAAGCGCAGGAAGTTAAAATAAGGGAAACTGCCAACAAAACTTGCAATCACCAACCCTTGGGAGGCATTATGTGTGGACCTCATAGGACCGTACACCCTCAAGGGCAAGGACAAGACACAAATTGACTTCATGTGCGTCACAATGATTGACCCCGCAACAAGCTGGTTCAAAATTGTAGATTTACCGGTATCACAGCTCCAGGAGCTTGATATTTCCACGGGTACAAAGGGGCAAAGGAGCAAAGACACACTTATCCAACCACAACAACCCTACTTTGACAAGACGTCAGCAACAGTAGGTAATATAGTCAACAGGACCTGGTTTAGCCATTACCCGCGTAGTCAATACATTATCTACGACAACGGAAGTGAATTCAAACTTCACTTTGAGACCCTCTATGATTCATATGGTCTGAAGCGTAAGCCAACCAGTGTCAGAAACCCACAAGTGAACGCAATACTCGAGCGGGTGCATCAAACAATCATGGCGATGCTCCACACAGCTGACTTAGACATGGCCGATACAATCAGCAAGAGTGACATTGCTGACTTTCTCACAAATGCCGCATGGGCCGTTTGCTCTACCTATCACACATTACTGAAAACCTCACCAGAAGCAGCTATCTTTGGAAGGGACATGTTGTTTGACGTCCCCTACATCGCTGACTGGACAAAAATAGGGGAATACAGACAAAGACAAACAGATAACAACACAAGACGGGAGAATGCCTCCTGCATCGACTGGGACTACCAGCCTGGTGACAAATTACTGCTGCAAAAAGACGGTATCCTCCACAAAACAGAAAGCCGGTATGAAAGTGATCCTTGGACCATTACGTCAGTTCATACGAATGGCACCACAAGGGTTCAACGCGGAAGTAAATCGGAACGATTAAACATTAATAGAGTTACACCATATTTTGAATAAAATAACCTCTGTATGTTATCCCCTCTCTCCACGTAACACTTACGCTTCGTCACATGCTACACCATCTTTTTTTTCCCTACCAGAGGTTACTTTTTTCCTCCGGAGGTTTTACGTTTTCGTGTGCATTGACACCTTATCGCTCCATTCGTGGGGGCAAGTGACATGAGCCAAGGATACCTACTGGTACCCCTGACCCAAACAGGCCTCACTTTCAGGCCATAGGCAAAAATACTATTCCCACTAAAGGGGGGAAGTACAGCACAGTTCAACTCATGGCCTTCTCAGAAACAATGAGTTAAGTGGTACATACTTGTCAAGTATAGTTGAAAGGGTCCAACTGCTCAACTGGCAAATGGGAATCTTGGATACAGCAGTTCCAAGATTGTACAAACAAGTTGGAATCTTGGATACAGCAGTTCCAAGATAAGACATGTCCATTACAAGATTGACATGATAAATTTGAGAGGATCACCATTGGGCAATCCTCATTTGTTGATCTATTTTATAGCTCATAAAAATATCTCCAATCAACTGGAACACCTTTTTCTACTCCTTTATCTACAATTACTTTTCGACTACTTCCGGCTTAGGTCAAGCCCCAATTGACCCTGCAAGACAGGCAACTTTGCCACGTGGAAGTTTTTGGCGAGCCAAACTGACAACAAGTGATGACTTTAGCATTTTTTACTCAAGTGACGACTTTCACGACCATCTGACGACCGTGACGACTGCGTGTGACGACATTTTGACGACCTTACGACTTTAGGTGAAGACTTTTTGACGACCCTGATGACTTTTGCTGATGACCTTTTGATGACCCTTGTTACGACTAATCGATTCCCTTGTGA
The DNA here is from genome assembly GCA_013187285.1 of Cyclotella cryptica. Lineage (NCBI taxonomy): Eukaryota > Bacillariophyta > Thalassiosirophyceae > Thalassiosirales > Thalassiosiraceae > Cyclotella > Cyclotella cryptica. The sequence goes on along the minus strand of JABMIG010000167.1, from coordinate 211,991 downwards.
CGACCCTTCTGACGACTCTGACAACCCACTTGATGACTTCACGACCTTCCACAAATATCTACGTCTCTGAGCATCCCGTGCGTGAGAGCAAGTGACGAACAGTACGACTCAGTGAAGACCATGACGACTAACAACCCTATCTGACGACCCGTCAGATTTTCTTTGACGACCCATGTGACTCCACCTGACGACCCCTGGCGACCCATGTGACGACCAAATAACAACCCTGACGACCCCTGACAACTTTAGTGATGACCCCTGATGACTTTAGTGACGACCCGTTGACGACCGTCAAAATCTCTTGACGACATCTGACGACTTCTTCTGGCGATACTTATCGCCAAAGTCAAAAATTGCCTGTCTTGCTGGTGACAAGTGGTGACAACCTGTGACGATTGATATGACTACCTTTTGATGACCCCCGAAAAATTCGTAACAACATCTGACTACTTCATGTGGTGATTTTTATTGCTGAAGTCAAAAGTTGTCTGTCTTGCAGATGCACACATCATTGGCCGCTCTGGTATTGTATAAAAGAGAAGTGTGTCACGCATCCTGTCACGTTTCATTCCAAGATGATCTTAAAAAAATCGTGATTTGTGCCTGGAAGATCCGGTAAATTGTGAAACGAGGGAAGTATTAAGAAGAAAATTGTATGGGAACGCGGTAGAGTACAGTAGTGGGCTGTTCTGTAAGCCAGAGTATACTTTCAAATTTTTCGTCTTTCTAGGAATGAATATGTAATGGAAAATTGGCAAGCGTCGCAAGAAAGAAGAGCATTCAAACAAGTGAATACGTGCGTTAAATGTTTTAGGAGCGACCTTAATTGGCAACGACAATGAATTGAAGTCAATGTCCTCTTGAATATTTTTGAACATTATTGAACATTTTTGAACGTTTTTGAACATGTTTGAACATTTTTGTACATGTTCAAAAATGTTCAAAAATGTTTTAAACATGTTCAAAAATGTTCAAAAATGTTCATAAGTGTTCATAAGTGTTCAAAAATGTTCAAAAATGTTCAAAAATATTCAATTGATTTCGGAAGCAACAATCGCTTCTTTCCGAGAGGTCATACTGGACTGAATCGTTGAGAGTTTTAACGGGTATATATTTGAATCACTTTACACACTCTCTTTCTTTTCTTTTGTTCAAGTCAGCTATATATAATGTATATGTTAGTAGCCGTTTGTAGACCCCCGTCTATAGACCCCACCTCACAGTCTATAGACCCCCCCTGTAGTCTATAGACTCCACGAAATTCGCCGAAAAACCGTTTGTAGTCCCCCCCCTGTCTATAGGCTGTTAGGGGGGGGGGGTCTGTAGACTATCACATGATGGTCTATAGACCCCCCCATGACAGTCTATAGCCTCGTCGAAAAAGGTGGTGTAAGTCTATAGACTGTCACGAACAGTCTATAGACCCCCGCCTCCCTTTTCGATGAGTCTATAGACTGTTCGTGACTGGCACTTGTGAACACAGGAAGGGTCTATAGACCCTTGTATGTAAAATCGCTCACTAGTCTATAGACTATTGCCCTCGATCTTCGTGAGGGCGATAGTCTATATGTTAGGCCAAAAGCTTGACAAAGTTCCATTGCTAAGCATTCGCAAAGTCCACTTTGCGAATCCTCGTTGATAAAAACTTTGTAAGGATTTGTAAAATTGCCATTCTGCAATTCCTGACAACTGAGGTTTAAGTTAGGGATTTCAGCAAATTTTTCTATTTTGGCATCAATTTGAGAACAACACAAACGATTGACATCCAACGCATAGGCAAAGACAGAAGAATGGTGTCAATTTGAAGTGACATCACGATTCATTTTGTATAGCTGTAAGCGTCAATATAAGGTCCTAGGATTTGTATTACCTATTCGATGTCAACTTGAGTTCGATTCCTATGAATTGCAATGAGTACTGTAACGTAAATGTAATTCTTTAGCAATCGTAATTGAGTAGCTCAGGATATCTTTGTGTAATTCTCAAGCAATCGTAATGGAATACGCCATGTTCCGGATTGATATTCCTCAGCAATTGCTAAATGCTTCCGTAGTGCAATTGCTAAGGACTCTTACTTGAGCAGCGAAGTCATCATGTTACTTGACACCACATAAAATCGAGAACACAGAATGATCTCGTGCTACGCGAGGACTTGATACATAGAACAATTCTGACAGTTGGATGCGTTTTGGCGCCAAAAATAATACCAAATGCTACCAAACACGATTAATTCACACTATTTAAAACTAATAAGGCTGTGGACAAAGAATGGTTTCTACGTATTCCTAGGGGTTTTACAAATCCTCCGCAAAGTTTTTATCGACGAGGATTCGCAAAGTGGACTTTGCGAATGCTTAGCAATGGAACTTTGTCAAGCTTTTGGCCTAACATATAGACTTATCAATAAATCCCACGATCAAAAAAATACAAGTCTATAGACTCTATCGTATAATTTTAGATAACTTGTCTATACTCTATCATGACATCGTGGACACTACCATCCAAATAATAAATTTTGGATCGTGACTCGTGCCATGATTGTCAGAAGGGCAGTTCAATATTTCCCGCCAAATCATTTTTAGAAGGGGGGGGTCTATAGACTGTGAGGTGGGGTCTATAGACGGGGGGGGGTCTACAAACGGCTACTAACATATACGTACAATAGAGTTAAATTTGATTTTGTGGGATTGCTTGCATCGACATCTTCTCGCCAAATTTTCCGTGATAGGTTATTTCAAAATATACTTCCTTCGTTCCACATTTACCGGATCTCCCTTTGAAGTCTTTTTGACATAAAGACCCATATGACCTCGATACGGACGTCACTCGCTTCGTAACATTTTGAAGGCAGAGCTGACGATGTTTTCGGAAAAGTCCGAAAATATACGAGGAAAAAGAGAATGAGCGAGAGAATGTGACACAGAGGCATGTGGTATGGTACAATACTATACCATAGTATGATACCTGCATGGCTCCGTACACGAGATGGTATGGTATGGTGTGGTAACCATACTCGACGTTTTATTAAAATTGTGATGACGTTATTGTCGTCCTTTCTCTAGAGCTGAGGATCCACGGTGCGGTAAAACAGGTAAAACCCTGGTAAAAATGAGGATGCTGCGACCAAATAAATAGACGAAACAAACGAACAGAAGCAATAGAGTCACTGTTGACGGAATCAATCCGCATGTTGATAGATGTGCTAGTTCGACGATGACTATTCGAGCAGCAGCTTCCGAGGCTGTCGCCAACTTGACTGTTCTGGGGGACCTACTCGACAAAAATAACGTAAGCGCATGGAACGATACATCTATGAACGATGAGTCGATTTTCACCCCGAACTGCGGAAGTCTCAAAAACGTATTCTTCATTTTCCCTGTCCTCGGTCTGCTCGTTTTGTGTTTGGGGTCGTGGTTTTTACGACACCGCCGAATCCAGCAAGCTCAGCAGTCAGCAATCATATATGATGCGCGACTGCGAGCACGTGACGAGAATACTCGAGCGAAGGCAGCTCTTCGGCTCAAGATGATTCAGAATGCGTTGATTACTACTGAAGTGGTCACGCGCAAATCGAACGGAAGGAGGAGCAGGTCTAATTCAATAGAAAGTGGCGCAACTTCGTTAGATTTCTCTAACTCTACGAATTCGTCACAATCGACAGATGAATCTGTCTTCAGTTCATCGTGCAATGACGATGACACGCCAAAAATGAATGTTCGAGACGATGAGGATCGACAAGTTCGTTTCTCTGGTACCTATTCTCTCGCAGCCTCCCAAGTTTTGAGTTCCTCAAACTCAAATTCACTAACTCTTGAACGTCCCATCGAAATGCAGCGTTGGGAACTAGAATCATGTGCCATCTGCCTCGAACCTTACCAAGAAAACGACAGCGTCAGTTACTCCAAATATCAGAACTGTAACCATGCATTTCATACCAAATGCATTCTTAATTGGTTGAAAGATGAGTGCAGAAACGACTGTCCTTACTGCAGAAGTCCTTACGTCCATGTTTGTATAGTAGAAAGTGAAGATGACATTTTTGGGGATGTACCGACGAGTCGCCTTAGCATATCTGAGGAGGAGCAAGCTGATTCCGTCATTGACTCATCTACTGAGCCGCGAAGTTCAGAAAGTGCTCAGGATTGATCGTTTTGAAGTCACGTGGGCGTACTTTCGTTTTGCAATTTTGAAGAATTTTGAAGGAGCTGAAATACAACAAGTTGAATACAGCAACATTTTGTGATCGCTGAGGCTTGTTCGTGTCCATCTCTTTTTTTGAATAAAGCACATTGGTTTCAGTTGGAACGAGTCTATTATTTTGCTTTACCGAGAATTGGATACATACATAAACCTACACTAATCAAAAAAATCTTGGTGCATGCTGGAGAACACAATTTAATTCCAGCAGCAGGTACCATACTTCTGAGTGGCAGAGTCGTCAGCGTACTCCTCTGCATCGCTTTCATCATTCTGTGCTCTTTCGCTTTTTGTTTTGATCGATTTCTTGCTTCTCTTTGATTTGAAGGATTTTTGAGTTGTAATCTCGTGCCCGATTTCAATATCCTTGTCAAGAGCAGTGATGTCCTCTCTTCGAAGAGCGAGATGTTCGTCTCTTGAAACAGCAAATCGCTAACAAGATTGCCAAAGCTCCAGCAATTGATCCTAGGAGCAGTGCACCATTCTTTTCCCAGAAGGACTGCTCGTTATCGTTCATCATCAGCATTGAATTTGAGTAATCGAATGAGTCGCGGTCGCCAATGTAATAGACTGCTTGTGTAGTATCAGTCACTGCAACATTTGTATCCATACCCCTTTTTATTGCAGCCTTAACCTTGCTGTCAATGTTTGCTTCATCGCTCTTCATATCACTTGACGGTGAATAAAACACTGTCATTGCACCGTGCACTGCCATGCATTGAGTGCTCAATGGAAATTCTGCTTCAACTGCACATGGCGCTACAAAATGTGAAGGAAGAAATGAATAAGAAGGCACCTTAAGGACATTTTGAAACAATGTGATTGTTTTGACTCACTAGATGAAGATGGCTGATCTCCAGGTGAAGTGTTTATCTCTTTAATGGAAAAACCTTCACTAAGTCTTCTCGTACAGTCGCCGAACAGTTCTTCCCCAACAAACCTCAACAATCTGTTTTGAATACTAGCAAGAGCGGTAGCTTTGTCGCTACCAGTTTCAATGTATGCATCATAGTCGTACTCAACAACTTTTGCTGACAATGTAGTTGTGAAGGAACTGGGCCCTGACCAATCTAAAAACATTCCGTCACAATTGTACTTTTGGAATGATAGGTAATCGATTTCGTCGTTCGATTTCACTTGTTCATCTTGTGCTCGACGAGCAAGGGGTGGTTTTAGTGAAATTTTGCTGAGAGAGGCTTCTGCATTGTCTACGCACAGCGCCGCAATAGCAATAGCTGCAGTCTTTTTCATTTCTCCGTTTCGCTTAATCCACTGTTTGTATTGAGGTAAACACCGATCGAGTGAGGTGCCAAGTAACGACGTGCAAAGTAGCATCGAATTATTATGTTTTTCGTATTGTGAATGCAATAAAGACTTTTGTTAATACATGTTATTCAATCACATCATCGTTGTTTTCATCATGATACACAAAATTTCATATCGTTCAATGGCGCAGGGTGCCCATCGTTCGTCGTGAGTGGGCCGTTAGATTCTTTATGTCGGAAGGATTAAAGTATTGCTCTATGTAGGAATAAATATGCCCACGCACACCACTCAGGCAGACTCAGGCACATGAGAAATCAAACAGTGTATGGTATGGTATTGTACAGTAATATTTATACACAGCAATACCCTCGAAAAGGATGGTTGCTCGCGTGAAATTCCCCTAACGGTTCTGTCGCTTTCGAAAGATCAAGCGTATATCATTTCATGCTGCAAGAGAAGGATAAGGAGATACGCCTTGAACGCGCTGATAATGAAGTGAGTGAATCGTGTCAGCAGAGCAGCTGATGGACGGATTGACTCAGTAGTACTTGGTACTTTGCGGCGGAGAATCCTTTGTCTGCTTCGTTCGTAGACTGTCTCTCACGGTGGTATGATGTTTAGTTGTCACTACCGAATGACAAATCTAAGTTACTACAAAATGAAGTAAAGCAATTAAGCCACCAATGATATAATTATATCTTAATGAAGTTAGCGAATACTCAAAAAGAAGTCTTCTTCCTTGATAATTTCAACCTACTCCAAACCTTTACCAATTGAAATTTTCCTCATATTCCCTCCTTCCTCCCACCAAATAAATTCCCCATCAACTTCTTCGTCACATCCCCAAATTGATAATCATCCTTCCCCGTGTACTTCAGGACACCCTCCTTCGTCCTCTTCGCCAACTCCTTAGACAGATCTCCGAATTGATAATCATCCTTTCCCAAATAGTTTAACACACCTTCTTTCGTCCTTTTGGCCAACTCTTTACTCAAATCCCCAAATTGATACTCGTCCTTTCCGCAAAACTTCGCCACACTCGCTTTCACTCTTTCATCAATCTCTAAACTCAAATCCCCAAATTCGTACTCTTCTTTCCCCGTCATTTCACACACCATCTCCTTCACCTTCTCATCTAACACCACCGAAAAATCGCCCAATTCATACTCATCCTTCTCTCGCATCCTGGCGACCTCGTCTTTCACCCTCCTGTCTATCTCTTTCGAAAAGTCTCCGATGGCATAACTGTCCTTGTTCAAAAATTCTCGAGAGTTCTTCTTCAAATCCTCGATGACGGCAGTGCGCACCACCTCAGCTAATTCCATCGAGAGGCCTGCCCATTCTTCGTCGGCTACTAGGTTACCCATCTGTTGTTGTTGTTCGGGGGTGAGTTCTTCGAGTCTTTCGATGATTTGGGCGTCGATAAGTTCGGAGCTGGATTCTGGATCGGAAGTGCTTTGCAGTGCTAGCAGAGCCTGACGATGAGTGGGATTGATGACCGCACGTGCTGTGTAGCATTGGGTGAATCCGACGGCGAAAGAGAAAGAGGACGATGCCAGAAGCAAGGCTACTCTTGCAACAGCCATTTTCAGTCAATTCGCGACGAATATCTTCAGGTGCAGACTATCGAAAAACTGGATGGAGAGCTTGGCTATCACGACACTGAGCAATTATGGTTGTGTAGCACAGTGTAGCACGTCCGACTGGGATTAATTACGGATATTATTGTTTATCACGGTTTTCCTTCTTCGCCATCAAGCAAACATATAATAAACTAAAACCGAATATGGTACCATACTCACTTTGAAACCAGAAGGAGTCGCCACCGATGCCATAAGATATCTATATCTTAACTTTAAATTTCAAAGCAATCCATTTGTTTGACATTACAAAAGCAATAAATAAGCTAACTTCTCATTTATTGTGTAAAAGGTAACATTGAAACATGGACCCCTCAACCGGCAACTCTTGAACAACGTTGTCAGACAGCTATTGTACATATTGTATGGTAGCTGTACATACCAGTATTGTATCGTACCCTACCCAGAGGTATCGTACGATACAATACTGTACCAGAGATGTTCCATAGATGATGTAGAGAAGGGGAACAAAAGGGGAACACACACAATCTGCCCCTCCCTCCCTCCCTCCCTCCCTCCCTCCCTCCCTCCTTGCAGGGCGTCATACGACATGTGGTTCTCTATCTCAATGATTGCAATAGTCAGTTGAATGACACCTGATCGTTTTCTTATTGCAGTTTGAGCTAAATCATGGTTACGAAAACAGCAAGGCAAAGTGTGGCAGGAACGAAGAGAGGCGGCCGCAGCGCCACCACCATTGCTCTCTTTGCCATCATCGTGTTGGTCTTCGTCTACACCGTTGCACTGTTTATTGAGGTCACCTTAGCCACCGGGAAATCCTACCGTGAAACCCAATTCGATCCGAAGAGAAAACTTGGAAGCATGCAAATGAGCCGCACGCTTCCAGAGACGAATGCACCATCAAGAGCGCCAACTCCGCCTAGAATTTCTACCGGTCACCTTGCCACCTGGATTCTTACTTCGCACCTAAACGACAAGGACGTGAATACTCAACACTCGGCCTACGAAAGAATGCGACAATCTCCAGCAGTTCCCCTAACCTTCTTTCCTGGAAGTCTCCAACTGTCCCACGCCCAGGCATTGAAGTACTGCTATGCAGATCCAGCCGTGTACAAAAAGCATATTCAGGGGAAAAGAGGAGACGGGAGCAATGTCCCCGTGTCCTATTCAGAGAAATTCAAACTGGCATACGTCATGCTTCCCAAGAGTGGATCGAGTACTGCGCGATACATGCTCAAGAATCAATTTGAGGCAATTGAAACGAGCAAATCATTGCAGCAGATTGACTTTCAGGCAGGAGGGAAAATGGAAGGAGTTGAAGTCATTTCCTTCGTTCGTGACCCTTTATCTAGATTCTTTTCTCAATACGAGGAGGCCTTTACTCGCACGGCTCCATGGGTAACAAACGACAATCCATACATTGCCAACACACATCCCTACCCTTATCTATTCGACAATATCCACTCCTATCAAGAGTATGAAGATGTCTTTTGTCCTCCAGAAACAAGAAAGAGTCGAAGAGAATGCATAGATAAACCTTCAGCAGAGAATGGCACACTTGCAGCACGTTTGGAAAGATTCGTTCGTAATTATGATGGACGTGATCCCTTTGACGTACATCTGACACTGCAGGTTCCCATGCTTTCCACACAGAACGGCTATCCATTACACATCACTCAAATTTACAACACGACTGATGCCGAAGGGGGATGGAAAAGCATCGCTCGAGAGCTTCTCGGTGCCAATTCATCCCTGGCGCAGTCTGGTTCTGAGGGAGTTGTAATTGAGGGAAGGTCCTATCCGCGTAGATTGAATTCCAAACTTGTTTCTCTCGAAACTCAAAGGAGGATATGCGAATTGGCATTACTAGATTACTGTTGCTTGAACTTGCCACTGCCAGAGGTTTGTCAGGGGCGGCATTTTAAAGATGATAATGGAGTTGAAAGGGAGTTGTTTTGCAAATTGGAAGCTAAAGCAGGCAGGGGGAGCGAAAGAATACAGCCTGGGGTATTTCCAAAAGAGGCTGCTTAGGTTACATTTTATTTTTGTTGAAAGGTTATAGTTTAGTGATAGGATTCCAACTCAAAACAAACAATTACTGCATAAGTCAACATCACTCATTTCATGTCTTCTTTACAGCTCAGACATCAATAGACAGTCTCCAGTACAACAATTCCCCTCATTTCATTCGACATAGAGAGACCAGAACTCTCACTTCATTCATCTTGCGCCTCTAACACGTTATCCAAATAAGAATCTTGAGGCATCTCTTTGATGAAGACCTCACGTCCCATTGGTGGTGACTGATAGTCGATCCCTAGTTTCATAAGTATCTCAGAACAGAAGTTGATCATGTCCCCTCGAGCCTGCATTATGCTGGTATGATCTTGCCACGATTTCACATGCTGAACTCGAAGAGAGTAGGTCATAAGGCACAGATTGGGGTCCACTGTTGCGATTCGCCAGAATACCAGACAGGACCACACCCTATCATAAAAGTCATGTGATACGAAGTGAGAATTGGGGAGAAGTGAAGATTTATCTAACTTTGTGAGACAAAACAAGACTCTCAGACATCCAAAAGACTTACCTCGGATTATCACGAATGTATTGGTCCTTGGCGATCACAAAACGGAATCGACGTTAGCCTCACAGACAATGGGGACAACAGAGATAATGACGACAAATGACAAGATTAAGCTCACCAGCGACGACCTGACTATTTGAACTTGCTCGTGGGAAGCTTCGAGTCGCATACGAATAACCAGGTTGACAAGTGCATTGTTCGAGCGCCCATGATTCACGATCTTACAGTTAGAGAGAGTTCCATTGTTGAGATACGAAATTTCATTAGTCCGCGCCAATCTCAGGGTAGTTGTGAAGAGATTGCAATCTTCAACTAGCCAAGCATCGATATAACCAGGGTCGTCATCCCCAGACTTCTCGTTGGGGCCGGAAATCGATATTCTATCGCCGAGATCAAACGGACGACTTCAAGACACATTTACAAGTCATAAAGTGAGACACAATGAAGTAACACGTCAGCAAAAGAAGGGCGATAAACTCACCGAACGGCGATCATCATCATTCCTTCGATGATTTTCGCAGCTTCAAGGTGTGAAACAGTAGCCAAGGACACAGTGAATAGATACTGTCAAAGAATGCTTTACTTTTGAAGACTTCACTTGATAAGAGATCTTACCTGATGGCCCTAGTGCGAAAGCAAAACTAACCAGCACAGTAGACATTGACACGAGGAGAGCCCAAGGATTCAATTTCATGATGCTCAGGACAGCAAGGAAAAGGAAGAAGTTAAAGATGCCGTTGAATATGTTTTCTAGCACACGATCAATGGATGTTGAGTTGCCAACTGAAGCACGGAGATAGCGAAGTCTCTTGTAGACACCATCACACGATTGAACAAATGCCAGGAGCGTTACTTCGTCAAACCTATCAGGCCGGAACAAACGGACTAGACCCTGTTTTAGTAAAAGACAGTGACGAGGAGAAGTTACGGTCTCCGTGAAAACTTGGTAAGCGACAAAAATGAAATTAAATAAAATACCTTTGCCTTCCTTTCATCAAAGTTCCCATCAGAGTCATATGCCAATACCCCAATAACATCAAAATGGAGCACGGGGGAATCAGTGTCGAACGCAAGTAAGCTCGTGTAAAGTTCCCTCGAAGACTTGATGCAAGAATCACGCGTGAATGCGGGACCAAATGATAAACCGAAGGGGTGCTCGTCGTCCAAAAACGAAAGAGCTTTTCTGAACTGCAGAATCTCGTGGATTGTGGGGTCGGAGCCCTTGTCAAGCTGCGAGAAAGAAGATATAAAATATTTGTTATACTTTGTAACAGCTTCCGAAAAAAAATATGTGGGCAAACTCACTTTATTCACAGGTTCTTCCCATCTATCGAGTAGGCCTTTTATTTGAAAAGTAGTCGAACCCTGATGAAGAATGCCTCGCACTGGTTCATGGATTGTATCAACAGGGACTTCTGATTTGTCCAAGGCCTGATCCGTTGTGTCAACGGGAAACGCTTCCGCTTGTGTGTCGTAGTCTAACTTCGGAGCAGTGTCAGAAGCTACAGCGAGTGAGTCATTTTGATTGTTAACATCAGGGCTGTTTTCGTTGCCATTCTCTATTCCAGTACCGAAGAGGTCAGATCCTTTTCCTGACAAGTCAGACCCAATAGACGTTTTCGTTGCTTTCCCTGACAAGTCTGATCCCACAGACAATTTCGTTGTCAAGGCTGCTTCAGTTTGCTGCGTTGCCAAAACCTTCTCTGCAGAGCTATTCATATCATCATCATCATCCATGTCCGAATTGCTCATCGATCGAAGACGGTTCCATGACTTGATTGGCTCCGGACGATCTTGACCTTCACGTTGGTCGCCTTCGTCCTCCGAACTGTCTTGATTGCTTTTCACGAATTCCACCATGGTATTGGCATGGAATGAATTCTTGTTGCTAATAAATCGCGAAGAAGGAATATTGCGCGCCACTGCCAGAGGACTGTCGACTTTCTCCACTTGGAATTCATGCAATGCACTAGCTAGCTCAGCAACTTCAGTCAATAGCAGCATGTCAATCATAACCTTTTCCAGCTTCGGTTTGTAATGGATATAAACACGCTTCCCGAGGTAGAGAGCTAAGACTGTTCTCTTAATGGAGGTCGCAACTCCAGCGAAAATCATGGAAAGAAGAATGTCCGTGTATGTGTCTGAATCGACAATTCCATCTGCTTTATTTGAGGGGTTCAGCATTTCGATGTCTGAAAACCAAAGCCAGTGTTCGTAAAAGAGATTGTTTCCGTGTACAAGCAGAAAATTCCAAATACCCCAACAGGTAAGTAAGAAAGGCTATGATTCGTTATAAGGAGAGGGAAGTGTATTGGTATTGTACGAGGAGTTTATAAAGCTAATAAACCACTTTGTGTAACTCACCCATCCCTTGGCATTGATTGTGTAGAGGGTTGCCAAAGGACCAATCATCTGAACACTCATTGGACTGCGCATAGCCAACACGTCAACGAACAAATACTCCGTCACGTATGCTAGTTGCAGCGTCAAGTAAGATCGTACTGCAAAAAGAATCCACCAACTAACACTCGCATCAGTTGGTAGAAACGCCAATGATGGATTCCCAAGCCTGTAGAAGAAGAATGTAGCGATGGCCAACAAAGGTATAATCACACAAGAAAGCTGATATTGAATGAAACCCCACAATTTTTCTCTGACAAACGCCAAGTCGAATGCTGCCCATAGAATTTTGAGCTGTCGGCGAAGAATGCTGATCCATAAGTTGACAGTTCTAAGTTTTCCCTTGTGGTGTATAGCCTGCTTGACTTTGTACGCAAGACTTTGACGTGATTGAGCTTTGTCAAGCATGGGTGTCTGTTCATTCGCTTCTTCTGCGTCAAGTTCGTCCGTGATGTCCGGTATATCGGGGTGGGAAGCACTAATCTGTTGCAAAAAGTTGGCATTTTCGGATGCCAATGCCTGAGATCTAACGGAACTTGTGTGAGATCGAACACTGCCTCCAGCACGTACTGAAGAAGTAAAGTCTTCAGTTTCGTCCTCTTCTGGAATCTGACATAGTTCTTGAACATGTTCGGCCACCTGAAACATCATGTCGATATTTGATTGTCCTCCAAAATCGCCTCCCAGTGGGGTTGAAATGCCCATAAAGGTATGCTGCAATTGATGATGACCGGGCCCACGAGTATGCCCCCTTCTTGATGATGAGAAGCCGCTCGATCCCCCGATCGAAGAATTGAAGGGGTCTCGATCATGACTTCCAGTACTTTTACTCCAGCTATCCCGATGACTCTGAATTTGATCTATGCTCCCCTTGCTGTTCCTTGTGCCGCTCCCTCGTGAGCTCTCGTCGTTCTCTCGTATGGCTTCTACTCTGTTGAGCAAGTCGGACAACTCTCCTTCGTTCCTCTCTCCCAAGGACGAGATGTATCCGGTGGAGTTGTCATTGTTTTTGAAGGACATTGCCACTTGAAAGGCTCTGTCTCGAACGGAAGCACTGCTCTCACTGACTTCAGTTGATTCCCACGAGATACGACGAGTTCGACTAAAGAAGTCAGGCTGGCGAATAAGGTTCCAATGATTAGAAAGTTTTGCGGGGTGTTGCCTGCGCGCAGGACTGCCGTTGTTGGTATGAGCACTACCAGCAGGGGTGTTTCGACAGGCAGCGGAACTTTCGGAACTGACAGATTTACTCAAAACAGAGCCATCTCCAGAACATTCCTTGGGTAAAACTGTGCCATTTCCATCGACTCCGAGGTATTCACCAAGAGTATTTCCCATCGTGTTGGTGGTGGAACTATCCTGTAAAATGTTTCGCCTTGATTTCAGGGACGCAGCACGTGAAATCAACCCTGGCCTCGGTACATTGCTCGATGACGGAGCCGAATTCGGCCTCTGTGCATCGATACCATAGACAGAAGGCGAATATATTTCTTCATTGGGAAGTGTTCCAGCATAAGTTCGATGGCGACGATGCATAGGAGCAGCGGCGGAGGAGGTGCCACTGTCGGGATTGACGAATGTTACCTGACGTCGTTCGAGTACGTCTAGCAGTGTCTGTTCGAAACGACAGAACGATTTTTTGGTGTTTGGCGCATAGATTCGTTACGAACAGATGTCAAAGGATAAAGTGAGAAAAAGGTCAGTCACACAGGAGAAATCAAAAGAACTTCGCAAAGTAGACTGACCGTCTCTGCCTCGTGCTCCGGCGCAGGCCTCTCCAAACTTGCCATCAACAAAGGGTCGTAGGTATCATTATCAATTCGAATCGCCCTTGAACTACTCGATCGATAATGCGCCAGATTGTTCCTGCGCGGGGGAGCTCTGCTGGCGGTATTCGAAAGTAAATCCCGAGTGCTGCTGGCGCTGAAAGTTCGCACTCTGGAAACGGGAGGAGCATCATTGCTGTCGCTGTCGTTCTCGCGGCCTGAAGGGACGGCGCTTCCCGTGGTGGAGTTGCGTTGCATTCGTGGCGGCCTGCTGGGAGGGGGTCGCGACGATGCCCCGCTGCGATTGCCGGGCGGCGACAGCGATGGAACCGATCGGGCTGGAGGCGGCGGTGGCGGACGGGGCGGGGCGTCTTTGGAGTTGTCCATTGTAATAACGGAGCGGGGAGGGTTGATGACGCTTTCTTTGGGTTGATACGATGTTCCACTTTGCCAGTCGAAAAGATATGTTGTTGTGGAACGTGACGGTTCAGGACGACGCTATGGACATGGTAGTCCTTTGACAAGAGAACGAAGATGGGTGCGTAACTGGTGCGTAAGGTGTGTTCAATGATTTTCAAGTGAAGATCCATTTCTACCTCAACGAGAAAGGTACCAATTCCTATTCAGATGAGTAGCGCGCCGATTCGCGCCAGGTGTACGATGTAATTGATTCTCTCGTTTCGTTCTGAAGAATGTTGTCTGGTATCAGCAAAATAACCTATACCATCCCATACGGACTATACTATGGTACGGTATGGTACCTGTATGGTACAATACAACGAGGGGAGTCGATTTGAACGATGTTGAGGAAAGTCCCGGCAGTGAATTATGGACAGAAGATGAGGGATATGAGAATCCAAGTGCTCTACCTAGAGAGAGTCGCAATATGCTTCTTCCCTAAGTCGCATTCCCTCTTGGGCAACACCCCAACCTCACGGCATGGTTGCTATGGGTGTTTTTGTGTTGTTTCCTTAATGTTAAGATTATTAGAGAGTCATGACACAATGGAAGTGAGAGAGAGATAGCACCATAAAGCAGACAGAAGGACAGATCACCCAGCATGAAATGACTGGCAGACCTGATCAATCCACCAACTTTTGGAACTCTAATAAAACATTGCTGTCTCACCAACTGGTGCTGATTGAAACCTATGATTTACTGTCCCAGTGATGTGTGGAATGTTGTCCCTCTGGACACATAAATAATCATTACTGGGGGTTTAATGTCAAATACTCCAAGCATTATAAATCCTTTACAAAATCTCATGTGTTGAATGTGTTGATCATCTTCAACTCAGGGCTTTCCTCGTAAATTTTAAGCTGGCCAATCTCTTGACTGAACAGCATGATAGCTGTTGTATAGTTAGAAGTAGAAGAGGACAAAAGTCAACAAGAATGGGTATCTTTAACAATAACAGCAAAATGAATGTTGAACCAAATCTTGACCGTTCTTTCTTGAAGTGAAAGGGATTCATTTCTTGACATACAGTACTTATGTGAAATATGAGGAAATATGCAAATAAATTATACCAAAGAAGAAGACACTATACTATTAAAAAAACAAACTTTGCTAAATATCCACATGGAATATCATAGAATTATGCATTTGCATGGGTTATACTTCTCATGTGTTTCGTGTCAACTCCCTTAAGATAGGATTGAATCAATCCAATTTTAGGAATACCCTCACATGTTGCAATCCGATAGTGTTACATATACAATAGGGAAATGGTTCTCTAATCAAAGTACAAATCGTTGATGATCAATGTCTGGTACTTGTTGCACTTCTTGAATACCATAAAAATTGAATCCTTGGCACTGGTTAATCAGTCTCATTTTTTCCTCAAATGAAATGACTTTGTGCGAGGACACAATGGAACATCCATCTCGCACGGTGAATTGAAATGCTTTGATGCAATGTTTATGCCAACTTTAAAATTGCAATTGTTCCCTGCAGAGAAATTTGCCTAAAGTAAAAGGATTTTTATGAGGTTTTCACTGATGCTGACTCCAATGTCTTGACTGCCAAAGATCTTATGCTGGACCTGTTATTCAGATGGAAGGAGGCCAGATATGGAGAGATGATTTCTAATCTGTGATGATTTTCAGTAATGTCCCAGTGGGACACACTGTAAGGGTTGGTTGAGCTACCTATACCTGATATGCACTCTGTTGCTATAGTTAAATGGATCAAAGTGGGATCAAAGTTAGATTAAACCTGGATCAAAGTAGATGAATAGCTGGTTAAAGTGGATCCCAACCATCAACAAGATCAATTGAAGGACAGGCCAAATAAGTTGAACTCGGATCCAGTAATGAAAGTGAAGAATATGTTATCTATTCAAAATGGCAGAAAGAAAGTTAATTCAAACTGACAACATGTCAATTTCTGGTACCATCAACATCGTGCAGAATATCCTAGCAAACTTTAGCAAGGAAATCATCATCAGGGAGTTTTCCCCTTTTATGTGCATCTGTCCACTTCTCCCCAAGTTTTAAATCCAAGCATCGAGCAACGGTGTATCAACACAGGGATGAACAACTTACACTTGTCAGTATTCCTTATTTCCTCTACTGTGAGGTTGATGTAAGGATCATGTACATTGAGCTTCAACTGCACTGACCACTAAAGTGAGGCTTTATCACATAGAATGGAGATCCATGACACTACATGCTTTACATCGTCAATGAAAATTGATCATTTGACCACGGATAGATGGCGACAACATTGAGGCAACAGGGATCACATCTCTCATTTTTGAAATCTTAAAAGAGCAGCTCAAAGTGCTCATTAATTTGCAAATTTATATTTGCATCAAGTTAGTCTTACATTGTTGGTGTATTCTGCAATCTCTTGACCACACAAGCAGGAGTTATGATAGTGCTTTCTTCCAATATTTGAAATGAATTTTGGCAAGTGCTCACTATTTCCAATTACAAAGTTGACAAGGTACACCAACATGACCTCCCAGCTCTCATTCACATACATAAGCTGGAGCTGCCACTTAGACCCTAAACCCTCCCAATGCCAACAAAAATTGCAAACATGGGCAGCAAGCAGGATGCATGATAGTGCTTGTTTGCATGTTCCAATGACAAAGCCTTCATGCCAAAAGTGGCAACCAAACTCCAAGACATAATCTCAAGCCTCTCCCTCCCCCCACCCTGCACCAACAACAACAGCCAGAGCTATGGTCAGGAGGTATGATATTACCTGCTTCCCAGTTTTACATTTATCGCAACAGCTTCCCCTATTTTTCAATAACAACAATGGCATCCAGGCTTCAAGACTTATTCAGGAGCTGTTGTCTCCACCTATTTTAGGCCAACAAAAATAATTTTAAGACAACTTGAAAGCAGGAGGCACCTACTAATGATTTTCCATCGCACAAGGTACCACACTTCACAACAACAGGTGATTAATTGTAATTAGTACAAGCATGAGAAGAACTGTCAGCAATATTTAATCCCAAATCTCCCAAAACAATCTCATCCATGGTCAATGATGACATCTGAATTCGTCAGAATACAAGCACAAACTGTTCCATGGGAATGACACATTTTATGCAATTCTTGTAGTCAGCACACACAACATTCCATCAACATTCTAACTTTTTCCAGCCTATCCTCATGAATAACGAGAACATACTGGCAAAATTAGAATGTATACAATGGTTTGTGTTTCCCACAAAAGTTGTGTAAGTTCTACATGGAGCCTGTATAGTACGTAAAAAGTGTGATGACGAAATTTTTCACCTTTATCAAGAATCCTCATTTTCACTTCCACCAATGAAAACCAAGACAAAGGTTTCTATGAGCCAACTTTAGTGGTGAAACCTAGAATCTTTTTCTGGCGAGAAAATTATTTACACAGGATTTTCTCCATTACAATTGCAGCTAAACAAACTTCAGTCTTTCACTGCAAATGAAAAACACCGGTAACCGGACTCAGCCAGTTTTTCATATGGTGATGCAGACATACAATGACCATTGGCTGTGCTGCCAAATGAAAAAAACACAGCAAGACACAGTACATTAAGTCACTCTGGTGTGCACATTTGTTTTGGAGAGTAGATTCAACACAAATGTTTGATTTTGACAATAGTTTTGAACCATTTGAAGAGTGTTTTGGCAAAAACATGTTGTATTTTATTCTTGATGTACCATAAAGGAAGTATATTATGTAAAAAGGTAAACATATGCTCCTAATCATTTTGGATGGGTCAATGACCTGCAATTGCACACATACCATATATCTTGGTGTTGTGGTAGCCTTGGGGTAGCTGGACAATGTCTTTCTGTCTACAGTACAAGCGTTGTTGGCTTTTTTATTTTTTTAAGCTTTATCTGTAAGTTGAAGTTGTGCATTGTAAATGAAGCACAACTATAATCCTCATTTTAAGTCGAATTTCAGGTGATTTCTACATGTCAAGATAAAAATCCGCTTCAAATATCATGACAACAACTTCATCTACAATCAAAGCATCTCAGAAATGTTCAAAAGCTGATGATAAATAGTTGACCAGTCTTTCTCAAAAAACTATTCATTGCAAGATTGGACATGCATACATATAGTACAAAATTATGGGTGCAAATATTGTATGCATAAAATCAAGATATAGCACAAGAAATATGGAAACAATTGCTGCACATGTCAAAAGATGAGTGGGGATATAAGGTTGATCTGGCAAGAGGTACGTCTCTCTTCTTTCCTGCTTTTATGTTAAGGGTTCTATGAAATAATTTAAACTAGGTCACCCCCCTCTCACTTGTAGCTGTCTCATTGATTATTTTCCTCCCCACATGTTTATGTTAATTTATTCCAATAACGGTTAAATGATGTGTGCCATGGTGTATGGCGATATATGTGAAAAAAGCTGACATACACATTGAATGTTATGTGGATGATCTTTTTATCTCAACTATTATTTGGGGGTGCTGTTTCTTCACTAGGTTGTAAATTTAGTAGGAATTCTGGCGGAATTCCACATTACTCCGGAATATTTTCTAATTTTGACAGTAATCTGATTACTGTGATCACGAGATTACTGAGAAAGACTTACTAAGTACTTTGCTCAATAGTTAAGGACTGTGATGTCGCAACGTCACAAAATAAGACTCATTTTGACAAAATTTACCCTAATATTTCCTGAACTGACCGGAATTACTGCAGTAATTCCAATCAGCTACTGGTGACTGTGTTTTTGGGACAGTAACCAAAATGGGAATTTCCAACCCAATTTCTTCATTTTATCTCAATGTAACCCACTTTCTAACACTCACAAGAAGAGGTATGAAGGTGACACCAGCAATAACAGCTTGGTATTTGTCAATGGAGCCATTTCAAGATTGAGACATCCCTCTTTACTGTTACAAGTTCAGAAAGAGTTGGCTTTGGTATAAAGTTGAGATATACATCAAGGCTTGCAAAAATCATTGGTGGAACTATCCTTCTTACCTGTGAATGAAAACAATGACATGATGTTTCAGCAGGGTTTTGCACTGCAGCTTGGGCAGGGGGAGATGAGACAGACAATGGCTATGTCTGAAGAGCCTCCCTTTAGACTCAGGTTCCAGATGGTGTGGAGGACCCTAAGAGGAGTGGAATGATTGCAAGAACTGAAGCTGAGGCATGAAACATGCAACACGCAACTGAAGCATTGGAATAGATTGACCGCTCCCCATTGTCACAACATTGTGAAGCATCAAGTGTATTTTGATGCCATTCCTTGCCTGGCAACCTTGCATTGAATGTTAATGTGGGGAGGCAATATTTGGTGTCGAAGATAACAATTCCTTTCAATCATTTGTATCATGTACTTTGTAAATCAATATTTGTGTAAAAACTAGTAATATTTTCTAGCAATTTAACGGTAATACTTATGCGCCCCCTTTTGTAACCAACACTAACAATTCACATCAATTTTCTTAGATGGACAATAACTTTTCCACATCACTTGGAGCATAATTTGCACAAAATACCTCATATCCATCTTTTTATGACCTTTTGATTGGTACATCGGTCAATGGAGCTGGGATCACTGCATGGCATTCAAAAGTCACCATTGCGTTGTCTACTCTTAACATCACTAGAAGTGAGGAAGAGCACAAGGGGGCCAGCCATTGTCAAAACAAACCATGCAACTCTCGGCGTCCAGGAGATAATGAGATTGGGGTTTATCACAGTAGAGGAGAGTAATGGCCACACTATCCAGATAAGAGTACACATGGCATAAGTGTCAAGGTATTCAATCTTGTGGAATCCAACTGCGTTGACACTAACTTCTCCAACTCCAACAGTCAACACACTTCCCCAACTGAAGAAGGTTTGTCATACATTGGATGGGGCCCAACAGATATGAGCAAACCATTTAAAAGTGAAGGTCCACCACAAAGCTGCACGCAAAAAGAGCTAGCTATCTCTATGCTAACAAGCAGTCTAAACCAGAAACCATGGGGGGAGAAAAAATGTCAGCAAGTGAGGTATCCAAGTGCAAGCTGGTATTTGGGGAGTTTGGGATTCAAATTTCAAAACATGCAATGAAATGTGACATGGCAGAGGATCAAATTGGTGTGTTTCCAAAAAAGTAACGACCAGAAGGAACATGGCCCTGATTGATATATATGACAATGTAGACAATGCTTACACTCAAATAAATCAAACTAACGGACAGAGCACTGGCAACTTCTCATTGATCTATAAAAAATGCACAAGATCTGTGATTGTATGGGATGGCAAGCATTGTTGTCTCGTTTGATGAAATCTGTGGTAGTAAAGCTTACGTGTAGAAGAAATAATAATTTGGAAGAGAGGCATCTTAGGTGGACAGCGCATTATAGTGTAATGTATCAGCTTGATAATTGGGAGAGGGATTTGTTGGAGGAAGGATTTGTCAAAGTTGCTTTTGATGGAAAGATGTGATACCTATGCTTAGTTTCAAAATACTTTTTATGGTTCTGACCATGATCTCAGTAATCAGCTGCAAAACAGAAATGGCAAGTCATTACTTAGAAACCAGTGGCAGATTACAGTTGAACATCTTGCAACGTCATGGAGCGCTACTGCTGGAGCACAAATTCTACCACGCTTCCAAGTCTTGAGGACAGCTCAATCAGAACACACACAACTTGTGAATATTAGTATGAGCTCTTTCTATCCTAAAATTAGAGTTAACATTAGAACTGATTGTGAAAAACAGTGGCCAGTGACTTTAGCATGAATTTGAAAGCAGTTCATATTTTTTTACATTCCATCATTTCATTGCTCCAGGACACCAACGTTGTCAAAGATATGCAAGTTATCACAAAGGTTGACAGTGTCCAGACGGGATGGAGATAGGATTTTGGCCAGAGATGAGAATACTTGGATTAACAACATTTGTCTGCAAGTTCCAAATACTACAGCAAACACTCCGCAACCAACCAGAGCTACAGCCTGTTCAAGACTCAATTAAAAAATTGAAGATATTTTCAAACCTTATGTTAATCAGAACTAGACTACTGGTTTGCCACTGTGGATGGTCAGACATGTTGTACCTGGAGGGATAGGTCCTATGTCCAGTGTATTTTTTTCTGTTGACTGCCTGATTTCTCTAAGGAACAAAATTGTGTGGTCCGGGGAAAGTCCTGCTCAGTTGACTGGGCAGGCTTACAACACAATTCACATGTCACCACACAAATTCACAAGTAAGGAGAGAGGTCTAGAGAGGTCAAGAGAGAGAGAGAGGTCTTGAGGTCAAAAGTGAGTGAGTGAGTGAGTGAGTGAGTGAGCGAGCGAGTGAGTGAGTGAGTGAGAGAGAGAGAGAGAGAGAGAGAGAGAGAGAGAGAGAGAGAGAGAGAGAGAGAGAGAGAGAGAGAGAGAGAGAGCAAGAGAGCAAGAGAGCAAGAGAGCAAGAGAGCAAGAGAGCAAGAGAGCAAGAGAGCAAGAGAGCAAGAGAGCAAGAGAGCAAGAGAGCAAGAGAGTGAGAGAGCAAGAGAGCAAGAGAGTGAGAGAGCAAGAGAGTGAGAGAGCAAGAGAGTGAGAGAGCAAGAGAGTGAGAGAGCAAGCAAGAGAGTGAAAGAGCAAGCAAGAGAGTGAGAGAGCAAGCAAGAGAGTGAGAGAGCAACCAAGAGAGTGAGAGAGCAAGCAAGAGTCTGTGTGTGTGAGAGAGAGAGAAAGACCCTTGCGTACCAAAAAGTGCAGGTTGGAAATGGTTTCACTTCTCATAAAGTAGTGGGAAATCTGAAACTAAATAACAGGATTGCTGCAGGTGATGTAGTGGTGAGGCAATTGTGGTGGACCTGCTGTTGGAAGGATATTATCCTGAATGACTTGATGTCGTTGCTGTGGAAATTGTCAAGATGCGGAAGTATTGTGACGTGATATATTTTTCTGTTCACGTAGAAACTGGTATATTTTTGGCAAGTGGCACCATTTAGTGTGATAGTTCTCCAGGTACCTCCTATCAGGCATAGTATGGTAATAGGTACAATTCTTCACAATAATTATTGTTGGCAAAGATACTTTGCCTGCTCTAAGCCTTTTAGAATATAGACCAGTCAGCATAAGTCTCTTCTATCCTCCCTCAGAGCTTTTTTTGGTCTGTCTTCCCGCCACATTGAATTCAATGGATTCCATTGAATTCAATGTCACTCGCTTTTGCCACAACTGTGTCAAAAATTGGGATCGTGTTGGGGAGGCAATACTGTCATGTTCACAAGCTTCTAAGGAGTTAGAAACCGAGTGGCCACCATGAGTGTACCATGCTGCGAGGAGTGGTAGACATCTGTTCAAGGTACTAAGTTGGCATTTGGACGAAGCACTTCAATTAATTTTTTTTAACTAAAATTTTATATTCATCGGTATTGGGTAATATTATCTTTATTGTCTACCTTACTTCATAACGCATGCAAAACACAAAACAACCATGGCCGGACGACCGAAGTGCTTTCCGGTTGGAGTCCTATAATTGGCTCAAAACACATGATCACATCCACCCAACCTCATCACTTGATGATTCCTCAACTAGGGTGACAACAAGTGATTTGATGCTGGTGGTGTGGTGCGCAAATGAACATAAAACTAACCCCAAAACTGGGACTTGTCGACATCATCGCGATGCTCGGTCCTACCACTTAAGGGTCCCAATGTGGAGCACAAGGCTACGTTATGCGATGAAACAAAAAGGGGACCCAATGGATTATTTGTTGATCGTGGCTTGTGCAAGCCACGGCAGCAATGGACGATGATTGAACCTTTCAAAAATTGACTAATCCAGAGGCATTGAATTCAATGGATTAACTTTTGTTGTAACCGGAAGTTCGTGTAGTGCATAATTTGACTAGGTTCTAATTATGTAACCCCCCAGTATGACTACATGATTGGAATCTAACCGTATAACCCTCATTATAAGAGCTAACGTATTATAAGAACATCGCGCCAATTTTCCTGACATTTGTGTTTTTAACCTATTAAAACACAAACTATAGCTGTAATTGTTTCTCCTTTAGATTCCCCTAGTCAACAGCAATACACCCATATTTGTTGCTCCCAGTAACTCCGTCGGGAAGCAAAGTTACGGCGAATCATGTGAAAACACACAAGACACATCATCACATCACTGGTGGGCTTACTGGTATTTGTGAGTGGGCGATTTGCACCGCAGTACAAATGGTGGGTAAGCATATCAGCCCAATGGCTATTGTATCATAGTAGGAGGTACAAAAAATAATAAAATAACAGATACTTTTCACAGCTCCCGTGTTAAAAACACATACAACGATCGTAGTATAAGAACATACAAAGGTATCATTTGTACATTTGCCCGTTCTTATAATGAGGGTTATACGGTAAGTGAAATTTCTAGTTTAGCTGTACTTTCAGATTTAGCATAGCACTAATCAAGATTTTTTCTTGAAAAAATCTTAGTTTGTCAGCAACCGAGATTTGTTTTGTTCTCCTTCTCCTCCTTCTCCAGGAGACACTTTTTTCACTTTTGGCTATTTTAGGTTCAATTATTCACCACCTTGCTGAACTTACCTGTAAATAAATCATTCTCTTGTTTGAAATGCATGGGTAGTCACGATCTTTTCATGTGTGCTTACCTATAAAAATATATCTAAATCTATCTTTGCGGCAGTTTAGGTAATTGTCTTCTTTTTATTCGTGGTTACCTTCTAGGAATTGCCTTTTGAAATCAATGGTACTTCTGAACTGTACATCATTGTGTTACCTTCGACCTGACTAAAAATGCATTCGTGACCCCCAAGTGGTATATTTCAGTTTAAAAGGACCATGTGACCCCCATGAAGCCCTCATTGCGAAAGTTGAAATCTTCCTCCCAAGAGGTTTTGGTACATTTCGCTTTGTTCTGTTTGGAGTGTATTCTGATCTCACTTTGTTGTGGTTAACTTGGGATACATGATTGGACCAATGCGTATTCAATAAATTCAACCGAGACTGTAACGAACTTGATTGGAAAGTGCCTCCTTGCGCGCAACAGCCATCGCGGTCATTTTAGGAACAAAGCGACCGCACAATGAAAATGCCTTAAGAATACTAAATAGGCCCAGAAAGTTACGATATTGCCTTTGGCGAACCAAAAAATATACTCTAGATTGGACCAACGCGTATTCAATAAATTCAACCCATTCCGAAGTGAACTGATTGGAAAGTGCCTCCTCGCGTGCAACAGCCATCGCGGTCATTTAAGGAACAAAGCGACCGCGCCATGAAAATGCCTTAAGAATACTAATAAGGCCCAGAAATTTACAATATTGCCATTGGCGAACCAAAAAATATACTCTTTTTCTAGGCATAGACTTATCATATATTGCAAAATCACAAATCAAAGTAAAGAAACAAAAAGACCTGCATATTCATGTTTCTGTGTCGCGAAAAGCATAGTCCTGCACCTAGGTTAACATAAAACAACCACATATCAAACAAGGAAAAAGATATCAGATGTCCTGTTGCCAAGATTCTTGTGATTGCATGATTCGCCCAAAAAGTATACCTGACTTCTGCTGTATTCTAACTGGGAAACTCCCAACTCTTCAAATTCTTTCAAATGTTGAGATTGAATAGAAAGAAAGGTTCCCTTTTCATGTGTGCATACCTATATATTATTTACTGCCCACAAAAGGAAATATGATAGAAAAATACATTGTACTTTCTCTGGTCTACAGTAAAGTACGAATTAATTTTAATTGTGTATTATTTCAAATTAACCACAAAAAAGATGCAGGAAAACATCTTTGTCGCACAGAACACAAAACCAGCCCTGTCATACTAAAGCAATGCCAAACCAAGAATGATCCCATAGAAGATCGATGCCACACCAAGAATGATGATACATCCATATCAATGCCACACAAAGAACCACACCATCCACCAATAGGACTATCACACAATAAAGGATACAAACATGCCACACAGAAATTGACGTCGCACAAAAATGTCACCTCATGAATGAGCCATCTCAAGGCAACAAAGAAATCAACATACACAGATCATATCTTACACTTGGACATTGTTCAATGTGCAAAACATACATACATTGAAAGATCAAACACACTATGCAACTCAGCAGATTTAATTGTAGACTTTTTTGTTCTGTCTCAAACCACATGGGCTTTTGAGGGTAAAACTGTTATGTTCAGTATAATGCTTTATTAAACATGATTGTGCATAATAGCAGTAGAATATAAATGAATTTTGATTGAACATGGTCAAAACGCAAACCCTACAAGTTGACCACGTATAATTCTTTTGATGGACCCTGGTGTAATATCAAATTTTATTGAAGATATGGCGTTGCTTTTAATAGTACTGCATTTTGATGTACTAAACAAAACTTTTTGCAGATTCCCAATTTACAAAACTTCATAAATGACTTCTAATGGTATGTTGCAACAAAATAACATTTTGTACCTTCTTTATGAGTGGTTGCACTCTAGTGCATGCTGCATGAGTGCAGTCACTAAGCAGGAACAAAGGCAGTTTATCAGATCATGTGACACAAGCTGGGACATGCAATGTGAGCTTGCACAGGCATTTATCCGCTTACGAGGACCATGTTTTGCTTCCACTGTCACTGTCATGTTACTTAACAACGCAAGACTCTTCCAGTTTGTGGCTACCGCTGCTGCTAAAAAATCTTGCAGCGGCTGCTAGTAATTTTTGATAGGAATGACCCTCGTTGAAATAGCCATTGAATTCAATGGATTACATGGCTCATAGACCGTTTTTTTTTCTGCCAGAGAGTGCACCACTGCACCATCCTGTTGTTTCGTTTCTTCCGCGCCTTGGAAAAGTTCCGAGTTCTCATGCTTGGAAAATTCTAGTTTCCCACGAGAAGACGCGTACGTCTATCGTACATACCACATACACTCCATGCCGACAATATTTCCACAGTATGGTACGGTACAGTAGGTACAGTAGGTACAGTACAATAGGTATATTATGTTGTAATCAATAATAAATATATATTTTATTATTATTATGCCTTTCTTCAATCGTGTACGATACCCTCCTCCCTTTCCTGAGACACCGACCACACGACCAAGTGGCTTGTGGCGCGAATCATCATGTCCTAATGGTCATCTAGTATTTTCTAGTGTATTGTACCATGTTGTCACTAATAAATACATAAAAGTAAGCACGCACGACAACAAGCAACGGCAACAGCGAGCGAATAATTATACGCAAAAGCGAGCTCTAGCGTCAAACGAACCAACCAACCTCTCTCTCTCTCGAGCTCGCACTGACTCAACCAATAAGCGACAACAGCGATGAGCTTGCAGGTCCGATAAACATTGACGACATTGCAGGCGTTGTCAATCTTTGCAGGCAACAGCACGATCGTCGCCTCGGCACAGAATGACGCCCTTGTCCGATGCGAATTCTGCCGCGGCGGCATCTCCATCAAGCATTTCCGCGGCTGTTCGAAACTGCATCGATGACACCGAAGGAGAGGTCAACGTGGTGACTTTGGAGGCCGTGCAAATTGGCGCCGCGTCGATGGCCAATGTCGACGAGAGGGCTGCCGCGAAAGCCGCCGAGTCCGATGCGACAGCCATCTCGCGCGTTGCCCGTCAGGACGAGTGCGACGGCGAATCCACAACGAGCGCGTACGAACACCACCGATCTCTGTTCCTCGATCCGTTTCCCACTCCCAGCAACTCCATCGGATCCGTTTCGACGAGATCTGGCAACAAGTCGCCGCTTCACGCTCTGTTTATCGACCACGACGATTTCCACTTGGAATCGCCGACTCCGGGTCTCCATCGACAATGTCCCGATCTCTCGCAAATTGTTTATTCATCGACCTCGTTTCAAACTCCCATCAAATCCCCACGCGGCAACAGCCATGCCGCGTGGAACGATCCCTTCCCCACCCCCGACGTATCGGTGCACAATCCGAGAGGCACGGATCCCTTTCCTTCTCCCGACAGCCAACGGTGCGACAGCAGCATGGACGCACACAGCGAGCACTGGTGTCTCCATTTCACTCCGCCTCTCCTGCCCATGAACGACGAACAAAATGCCATTGCGGCAGTGCACAACACCATTTCTCCGTCGGGGCATGCGCGCAGGCAATCGGCACGGGATGCCACCAGGCACACTCACAATTCCACACCGTCGCTCAATGCCATTAGTATACCGCCCATCCGACGAATATCGTCTGCGACGGATCTGTCTCCCTCCGCTGCTCATCTCGCTTTTGCTCGTGTTCCATCCATGGACAATTTTTGGAAGGCTCTGCGCTCTGGACCTGATGGAAATGACTTGTTGGATTCTCCCAACCGAGGGGGAGAGTTTCATAAAAACAATACGCTGCAACGACGGAATAGTCTACGTCGTAACCGATCCAGAGATAATTTGAAGGCTGGTCTAAGCCGCAAACATTCACAAGACGAATTCACCAGCACCGTAAGCCGCAAGCAATCCAAAGACGATTTGGTCATGATGACCCATAGGGCAACCAGGAGGAGCCACACCACCATAACTGCGAGGCATCCCACCCAAACGAGGCTAACTCCCTTATTGACACCCGTACGCAAACTCCTAGCCGAACAAGGCCGCCGTGCATCCAACGTCTACCGCACCAATTCGCAACGCATCAAACGAAAATTGAAGGAACGACGAGACAGACGACGTCAGCGTCGAGAACTGAGAATAAAAGATCCTCCTGCCTCGTGGTGGATTGTCATTCCTGCCGATCACCCATACAAAATTTTATGGGATGTCCTCACCATGATTTGGGCCGTGTTGGGAGCGTACCGCACGCATCTTCGCATACGAGACAGAGTTTTTGATCAAAGTCCTCTCATTATTCTTACGGAAATCTGGTTCACTCTCGACATATTGTTGAATTTTGTCACGGAACATAAAACGAGCAAGGGACAAGTCATTCGAGACGGAAAGACGGTATGGGCGCGATATTTAACCACCTGGTTCGTCATTGATTTGCTCAGTCTTATCCCCTGGGAGAGAATCTACGTCCGGCCCGTCGTGGAAAAGATTAAGAAACGGAATATATTCCAAAAGACGTTTTTTCGTAGCAAGGCCGTCGTACGTGTGTCTCGGGTGCTGCGAGGACGGCATATTAAATTGATTGGGCAGGTTTCCAAACATACCGGTACACCGTTACGCCGCTTTGTGAGTTTATTGATCAAATACGTGCCCAAGTATTTACTCTTTATTCGTCATATGAAGGGGGCTCTCTTCGTCCGTGGATTGCGGTTTGTGCATTGGCTTCACAACATGTACAAAAAGATTTGGGTGACTGCCAAAAAGGCTGGGAGGAATGCACGACGGAAGATTGTTTTGAGGAAGGAGAGACATCATCCTATTTTTGAGTTGGAACAAGAGGAGAATGACAATGATAAGGAGAATGAGGATTGGGATGTTGATGACGGAGATGACGACGACACTGCCACAGAAGATGGGGACGAGGATAGCGATGATGATGATGATGACGAGGAGGAGGATGCCACCAGTGAGGGGCTCTCAGAGGAGGAAGAGGAAGAAAATCAGCATATATCCGGTGCGAATCGAACGAGTCATATGGGTGCAATGCACAGTGCTGCATTGCGGCATCGATCGTTCTCGGAAATGTGACAGACCGTGCAAGATGTGGTTGTAAATTTTCGTTGAAATTGTTCTTTGTGTAGACTTTAGGAGTATTTTATAATGTCATGATAATGTCTTGATATGGCTATTATACCAACCAACCATGCGATGTCTGAAGACGTAGAGGCCTTTCGTTCTTCGAAATTCATGTTCTACGACTCCTTCTCTTCCTCTTCAAGAACAACCTCGTCTTCCTCACCGACCTCAAAAGCATTCTTCTTAATCTTCACCAAATTCAATTGTCCCAAATCACTTACATACGTAGCCTTGATAACATCTCCTGGTCTCAACGAATTATATACATTCGACCCCTTAACAATGTAACCAAAAGGTGCATACTGCCCATCTAACAACATGGTTCTTTTTGGAGAAATGTCACGTTTAGGGAGAGCGAAAAACTCGGATGATCCACCATTGGACACACGATCGGGGTGGTTCAAGGCAACGAGATTGGGAATGTCAAAAGAGAGAACTGGTTTGAGATTCGACGTGGACGCGGTGGTAGTTGAATTGGAGGAAGAAGGGGAAATCGCAGAGGAAAAAGAACGTTGTGGCGACGACGAGGATGTGACTTTGCTGTATTTTGTGGTTCCAGCAGCGGCCACATCTACATCAAGGGAGGCAAATGAGGATGAGTATGTCAGAGTAGTTTTGGTTGGGCTGGATGGATCCAAAGTCACCAGTTCCAACGGTATTCTGCGAGGCTTAGCGGTGAGTGGGTCATAGAATCCTTCTTGGAACGATCCTAATATCGGCATGACCGCATCCATTGTCATGCGGCTATCATCATAAAATGAACTCGAACTTGCATCATACCCATACGGTGCCCCCTCCATCTGCTTCGTTTGAAAGAACCCCAGCTTCCTTTCTGCATTCGTCAAATCTGATCCAAAATCATCTGCCAACACATCCAAATTATCCTTCAACTCTGTCAAATCATTCACAATAATATTATCACTCCACGACGGCACAACACCCAATCGTTTACGCATGGCCTTGACACTTAAACCAGTGTAAAAATTCCTCATGCTCAAGTCGACAAAGTTCCCAGCAGTAATGGGAGCAGCGTATCCATCCGCAACAATGGTGACATTCCCCAACAACCCCTTTTTCTCGGAACCCGTATCACTGAAAAGGCCAAACCCCAAATTGGATGCCGTGGAGGAAGGTCGTTCAAACGAAAAAGTTACCGTGCATCGCCCCAGAAGACGAGGCAAATAACCAAACTTTCCTCTCGTTGGCACTGCGTAGGGAAAACTTGGAACGAGCAATTCTCCCACCTCGGCCAGGGCATACAATGCTTGACGCTTCCCTTCCATGAAGGCGTCGACATCGACACTAGGTAAATTCTCTACATTGTTGATTGGTATGAAGTTAACGTTTCCCCTGTTTTGACGTGAGACTTCAATGTCAATGTCCGTCCCCCCCGAGGCGATTTGTACCAGTTGCTCCAGCTTGGAACGTAGTGCTTCAATGTTAGTTTCCCCAATGGAGGATTTAATAATGAACAATTCCGTGGGATCTTCTTGATTGAACACCGGTTCCAACGAAGATCGCTTTGATTCGAGCAAAGATAATGTGGTGAGTGTGTCCAACACAGTTTGCCTCCATCCCTCGGCATCATTCGGAGAATACACGTCGAGGTTTTCAATTAGTTCCTGCAACCTTCGAAAGACCCCATTCTTCACGGGCAGCATCTCCAACAAGCACGTCTCCACCGTACCCCATTTATCGACATTCACAAACGGCGTCCACTTTTTGGTGTTGGCATTATTGAAAACCTTTTGCTGTCGATCGGCCAACTGACGGGCTTCCTTTTGATTCTGTCGTGCCAATTGTTGCTTCTGGGCGTAGGGCATGTTGTTGTTGTTACTCAGTGAAAAGTAGTTGGACACTTCCGCGGCGTTGGCCGTGGTGGGGAGGAGGGTGGTTAATGCGCCCGTTAGGACTTGATTGCGTAGAAATTGACGGCGTGTTTTCGTGGGCGGTGGCCGATCAGCGTACGGCTGCGAGATTTGAGAAATGTGCTCGTAGTTACTGCCGATGGGGTTTCCATCTCCAAGGGAACACGACCGCCTGTTGATTCTCGAGTCAAGAGCACGTCGATGTCTGCATCTCGATGGCGCCTGTAGAAATGCTTGAGCCACGACGAACGGCGGCAACGTAGTCGGTATCGCATCGGCTCTCCAGGATGAAATGCACCACAACGCGGCCAGCGGCAACATTAGCCGAAGATGTATACTATTGCCACGGTCATTTCGCCTTGTTGTTGTCTCGGTGGGCCGCCGTTCCAAAGCCGATTGCGCCGTCATTCCAGAAGCGGTGATAGCAGCAGGGAGGCAGCAGCGTACAATTTTGGGATCATACTACATTGACAGCAGCCCGTTCAAGATTTTTTAAAGTATTGTGAATCCGGAAACTGGATGAAGTTTTTTAGGGTCCCCAATGTTCTTTATATTATCGAGATAGAAAAAAAAACGCGATAGTTCAAAGAATTCGTGACGTATAATACCGGGTTACGTATGTAGATATTTCTGTGATAATTTTTTCGTCAAGATTATTTTTTGCACAATCTCGACGTCATACAAAAACCTGTTAGGCGTAAAGAACGATCTAATGTCTAAATATGACGTATTTTTCTCCAAAATTTATCAAAATTTTTATTTCTATAATTATATCTGATCAAGACCGATTTTCATCTTTATCTGTTAGATAATGATAGATTAACCTTTCAACCCTCGTTCTCACATGTTTGGCAGTCTTTTTAATCACACTACGTGACATCATCAACCAAGCAGACCGGGGTGTGAGAAGACACCATTGCCATCGCCGCATGTTGAGACATCTCACACAACACACAACGAGCGTTTATGGCAATGCGTCTGGGATTGAGACGTGGCATTTTGGGTGCCGTGTGGTGTTGTGTTGTCTTCGCGCTCGTTCCAAACCATCGCGTCGCCATATTATTTAACCCCACATACTATCACGACGGGGTGGGGCAACAATTGCCTTTGTTCGCACGTTCACAAAGAGTGGGGGAGCCAAGACAGGTGGCTCGGAAACGGGAATGCTTTTGCAGTGGAAAGGTTGAAGAAATTAAGAAATTACACGTAAAATAAATAAATTACACGTAAAGGGGGAGTCAAAGTAAGTGCCATTATAGAAATAAAATGCGCGACAATGGATTTGGGCGGGAAAATAGGATAAGTATTCATTAAGTAATGGTGTGACAAAATGATGCGAGAGTTACGAGATTTCGTAAATAATTATTGTTTTTTTTGTATAATTATATTGATAATGGAAAACTTTGGGGACCCCTAAATAGGGGTGTTGTCAATCTTTCGCTCATGATCATTATCATTATCAAAATGGTTGACTCCCGCTGTTTTGATCACACGGTGTACTAGTGTACGTATGTAGAGCAGATGTCGTTTCGGAGGTTTCATTTTACACCATCTCAGGCGTCATTACTTTTCTGTTGGGGAGAAAGGTACTTCTAAATCATCAATTTGACGTAATGTTGTCACATCACATCTTGGTTTCGTAATGATCATGATAATGACCCAAAATCGTCATGATCATGATCATTACCATTACTATTGAAAAATTTTATGTTTCAGTCAAGCTCCCTCGACTTCCCTGCAAGTTACGTGCTGAGCTCGTAACCGCTAACAGGCACTAACAAAAAGAAATCTCACATCAACAAACATCTCCATGGCACACCTTTGCGATTTATTCTCGTCTTCGCGATTTGCCGTGACTCGCATCAACACACATAGCCTCGCAACAAGAGACTTCTTACACATCCACTCGTTCGCCCAGTTCGCCCAGTTCTTCTTGCTCGCGAATCGTACTGTCCACTCGTGAGACTTCACGGACCCACCCTGCGGTTTCTCCCAGCTTTTCCCATCACCTTCCACCATCATCTTGGAAAGGTATTTAGGCCCACCCTTACCAGTCGACGCTGACGTTAACGTACATACGTATTCAAACCGAAATTGAAAAATAATTGTGTCAATCGGTAAGCGTAAGCGTTTTTTTTTCGTCCTTACCTTACGCTAACACGAACGGACGTGCATCAAGGATACGTTTTTAATGGTTATGAGCCACAGATCCTCCAAATACAGAATTGAATTATGTCGACGAAACATCGACCGACGTTCCCTTGAGATCGTGTAAAACACATACAAAGTACGTAGTACGAAAAAAAGCATCAGAAATTCTCACAAGATCGACATCTCGACCATAGCGTTCGCATATCCACCCAATTGTCAGGCCCGAGGGAATATCATAACGAGCGCATCCGAGAACATTTTTTGTCTGTTTTGAGTACTAGTTCCTCTGATAAAATAATTTAAATCTGTTGGTGTTCTCGTCTGATTGTAAGGACGGTGAAAACGACTTTGTCAACATACGTTGATCGTACAGAAAATGAGGGAATGTATGTTAACGTCAACGTTGACAGGTAAGGGTGGGCCTTAGATCATAATGACAATGTGCTGGGGGCGGTCAAACTTTTTTCTATTATGCGTGCGATTGCCAAATTTGATCGTAAAATGGTGACGATGCACCATAAGTAGTGCTGCGGTACTAAAACATCAAAATAGCGAGATTTCGCAAAAACTGAACAATAATGATAATGATAATGAGAAACAGATTGACAACCCCTATTGTACCAGCTCATTACCGTAGTTTACGTACTAATTGGCTCTCGGTTTTGGCCAGCAAGATACTGGATTTCGATAAAATTGAAAGGTAGTCTCATGCTTCAACAAGTTGTGTACCTCTTGATAAACATTTACACATAATAATATTTCGAAACAACAAGACACAGTAATGGGACTTAATTTGGCGATTCGAAAACTTTGATGCCAATCTAGCTTCACATGTCTAACACTCAAAAACCTTTTGCCACTAGTGCCAATTAGTGCCACTTAGTGCCGCATTAGGATGGCACTAGTGGCATCTCGTTGGAACTAGTGCCACATAAGGATGGCACTAGTTCCAACTAGTTCCAACTAGTGCCATCTAGTTCCATCATACGCAATCATACTGGTTCCATCGTAGTCAATAAGTACCATCTAGTGCCATCTAGTGTCAGATCTAGTGCCATTTAGTGCCATCTAGTGCCATCTAGTGCCATTTAATGCCATCTAGTTCCATCTAGTGCCATGATCGGCTGGACTGTTGGCACTACTTGGCACTAGCGAGATGGAACTGTCTTTGGACCTACGTGGAACTATTGGCACTAGTCGTACGTCATCGATAAAAAAATCGACTCGTGTACAAGTGCGAATTATTTTGTTAGACCCCAAAAATGATTTAAAAAACAAAGGTATTCTGCTGAGAAAAACAGTAATTACCTGAAAGGAATGGCAAAATCCTGTATCTTGCAGAGCCCCAAAATAATTGTTTAACTTGGTGAGGCTGCTAGTGCTACAGCCACATTTAATTTGTGAAATCAAACCTAGTAAGCTTTGCATGAGTATTAAAGTATATTATGAATAAAAATACCTATAAAGTTTACTGTACGAAATTCAAAGTATTCTCCAAGTCTTCTGCAGCCATGAAAGTAGCACTGTCCTTGTACATTGAATCCAAAGAAAGTGAATTGATATGAGCAGCCAACTTATCAGAGTGATCATTCCAAGGATCTTGGTTCACCTTGCAAAAAGTCATGAGAACGGACTCTGTTTCACGCTGTTTAATGTTGAAAACTTTGAATGACTCATCGACAATTCCAATCATGACAGGCAAAGGCACTTTGACTTTGATACGTACATCACGGAGATCTCGTCCACTTGCCATGATCTTCTCTCGCTCTGCACAAATGAAATCAGTCTTCCACTTGTAGTATCTCTCCTTAATAAGTTGCTTGAGTAATTTGTTTGCAACAAGATCACAAACCTGAAGCACTGAAGTAAGACCTCCATAGATCTGAGCCACAATCAACCTATCTTTGCGGTTTTCAATATATTTAGCTACCTGTTCCGCAGTATTGCATCCAGCCATATCCCAAATCAATCCAACCTTTTTGCCAGGGTATGTTTTGTCGAGCAAAATGTCCAACCACTCAATTGTGATATCAGCATCGAACCAATGTTTCTTTTGGAACGTCACTCTAGCAGTGCAGCCAGGAGCCTCTTTGTTCCAATTTTGGTACTTGTACCAGTTGGTCTGCTGAAGGTTTGTTGCATCGACACGTTTGGTTCCATTGAAAACAAGAAAAGGAGGAATCAAACGGTTTGCATCGAGTTCTGCCCCAACCATACAGGTGAAGCCTGCTTTCTCATCCAATTTAATCTTCCCACCAATACGTTTTGCTCCCAATGGTGCCAACACATAGGCCTCCTCAGGATAAAACCTTACAAAGGTGTGGTCTGCATTGAGAACAACATCCACACCTGCATCAGAGAATTTCTGGCGGATCTTATCAGAGCATTCAACAGAATCCACCCTCCAGGTCTCTGGGATTGTCTGTCCAATACTGTTCCTGCGCTCTGAGAAATTGATTCTGTCAAGGCATCGAGTTAGAAAGGTGGCTAAGGCAGACTCTTTATCAGGAGCAAAGTAACTGTCATAAAACTTTGTTCCTGCTAGACAGTTGTCATGAATGCGTAACTCTTCATATGTTTCTAGACGTGAGGCAGGATTGCCAGTATCCCAACGCTCTCGTACAAATGCACATACAGCATCAGTCTGATCTGGGTACTTTCGAGCTTTGCCCTTGTCATGTCTTTCAAGACGAGTTGTTGCTTTGTGCTTGCCAATACGAACATACTTTATATTTGAATTCTTCTTTGCTGCAA
The DNA here is from genome assembly GCA_013187285.1 of Cyclotella cryptica. Lineage (NCBI taxonomy): Eukaryota > Bacillariophyta > Thalassiosirophyceae > Thalassiosirales > Thalassiosiraceae > Cyclotella > Cyclotella cryptica. The sequence continues at coordinate 176,251 of JABMIG010000167.1, read as the reverse complement.
CCACCCTCCCTTTTGCTGTTGATTGATTGTTATTGCTGAACTTCATCACAATGACTGTCTGGCTTTTCAATGCCACAGCACGGAATGGTTCTAGCTCTTCGAGAACAGTAGCACCATCGGGGATAGCAAATTGGTTTGTCCACAGTTCGGGAAACCTTTTCTTCACGTCGGCCCATGTCAATTTCTTTGCAATTTGATACCAAACTGCAATGTTTGCTGCTGCCTGTTTGTCAGTGAGGCTGAACCAATGCCTTACTGTGTTCACATTTGCTCCAGTTGCTGCAGAGACCTTTTTCAGGCGGTTCACATTGATGCATGTTCCGTAAACATCCGGATGAAGATAAATGAAAGCAGCAATAGATTTGTCCATCCAAGTGAGCTCTGGACGCCTGTTGCTCCCTTCACCTGTCTTGTTTTTTGGTTTTGGTGAAGAGGGCCGAGCAGTTTCATCATTGGTGAGATCAATGGTACTAATAGAGACCTCAGCAAATTTTAACTCAATGGCTGAAATAAGATTATTCATTACATCGGAGATCATGACAATCTCTTTCTCACGGAGCATTGGAGCACCCTCATGAAGAATCTCTCTTGTGGCTTTGAGAATGGCCTTGGCAGTCTCTTGTTCTTTCATAGTGTCAAAAGATTCTTCGGGCGCCTTTTGCATGAGAATGCGCTTCGTGAGAGCTGCTTTGTTTGCATTATTTCTTGCAAGAAAGTTGAACAAAGGGTTTGACATGGTCGAGGATTGCTTCTCGAGGATGAGCTGTGTGATAGCAAGTGTTCTATAAAAAGAGAATGAGAGGAGGGTTGATGGATTATTGATTTGTGATGTGGTTAGGGTGTGCTGTGTGGCACTTGTGATGTGCTGTGTGGCTACTGTTGTGCGTACGTGAAGAAATTGTGTGGCCACAAAAAAGTCGAGAATAACATTGTGCTGTATTTGTCTGCCATTAAAGTGCTGACTTAATTGTTAGTGTTATTCAACAGCTGCACATAATCAATAATTTAAGATGTTTTAGCCGACTTGATATACCCCTTAGCAGTATTAACAGCCTTCCTCTTGTGGTTAGAAGCCTTCTTCTTTCTCCAATCAATTTTGCATCTAACCCGGCAACTGCCAAAGTTGTGATGATGCTGGGCTCTTTCGTGTGATTCAGGTGTTTCATCTGCATCACCAGATCGTATTATAATGACCTTGGCCTCAACGCCTTCAATGAGGTCTTGATGCTTCAGCATCTCCTTTTTCAGGAAGCCAACACGGCAGCCCTCAACCTTGTCATGAATCAAATGTGCCACGATGCCTAATCCGGCCTTGTTCCGGATCTTGGTTGTCACAACCTTGAACCAAACAGTCATCCCGATCTTAATCTGCTGACCACAGACTGCATGGTAGCTGCAGGAGCGACCATTCTCTGGTCGTTCAAGACCCACAACGTCAAGAAAAGAGCTCATTCGTTGTGTCAGTGCGGTTGATCGTTTGTGGTCGATGGAAGAGCCGCAAAAAGTGGAAGAGTTCTTCTAGCACTTTTGTGTGGGGCTCTCTCTACCACCTGACACGAGATTTATCTGTGAAGACATTTTCTAAGAGCCACTTCAACTTGTGAATGACTCCAACTTGAGAGCCAGAGCCACCTACATTTGTGAGCCAATTAGTACGTAAACTACGGTACAGCTTGGAGATGGCTGGTCCTGCACAGCGTAGAAATCACTACTAAATCTACGTCACACTATTATTTGCATAATTTGGCTTATGTAAAACAGCTTATTTATTTTATGTCACATGAATAAAAACTCAAAAAAAGCGCCTCTCCCCCGCTCGTCGCGATCTCTCCCCACACAACCGTAACCCCCTAACTCCAATCGGACAGTTCCGTTCTCCAATTTTAGAGTGCAGGAGTGTGACCTAAAGGGTTGTATCGCATCTACAGGTGTTGTAGATGCGATGATGCCCTTTAGGTCACAGTCCTGCACTCTAAAATTGGAGTCCACTGCATTTATATTTTGGGCGGCGAATCCCATGGTTGCCTTATAATTTTTTATGGTCAGTAGCAAATATCTTAAATGTTTTTCAAAAATAAAGGTAGTCACTAAGTATCATAGGAGGCAGGAAAAAGCATCTCCAAGCTGTATACCAGCAGCCATTGCAAGATTTTTTGTGAATACAATTCACAGAAACAGAGGAAGTCATAGGTTTAAACATAAAGTGGCTTGTCAATGATAAGTTGTAAATGGGTGCGTGCGCCTCAAGCGCTTTGCGCTTGCCACACATGACATATTTTGGATGAATCAGGATCCAATCTAATGGTATGATAACCCATGTTTAAATCTAGGGTTTTCGCGCAGGTGAATCCTTCTAGCTCTTGCAGAACTGTACTGACTTTGGGAAATGGAAACCGCTTTCTAACTAGTCGTTCATTTACTTCTCTAAAATCAATGATAAAGCATACAGTTCCATCTTTCTTTGCAGTGATAAATGATGGTGATGCCCATTCTGATTTGGGCTGAAACTCTACCACTCCCAGTTTGCATAATCTATTCAGTTCTTTGATAGTTGTTTTGTTGCAAGATTTGGGTACTGGGTATGCCCTACCATGATATGGTTTAGCACCTTCCTTGAGTTCAAGGGACACGGACTCTGTGTTCCAATCACCTAGTGTTCCGTCGAAAAGTTCCTCAAATTCTGTGAGAAACTCCAGCAACGAGGTTTGGTCTTGGAGACCAAGGTGAGTACATTTGTGCTAACAATTGATTGGAGGTCTGCCTTTTTATAATTAGCATCTAGGATTTTAACTGTGCACTGTGTCGCTCCCTGCATACTTTGCGGTTCATTCGCCATGCTGTTGTTCACAGCCCAGGCTTTATCCAAGTTTGATGGGGTCAGACTATTGATGTCTCTCATCGGCAAAATGATGTGATCAATCGTACTTTCTTTTGTTCAAAAATCTAGAATGATTCCGAGTTCTTTCATGGTTCGACATCCAAGAATGAGGTCGAACACTGGCTTGGTCATCTTTTTCTTATTGTACTCTACAACATTGGGAGTCACTACGTACTCCTTACTGTACGAATACTCAAAATTTTTAAGTAAACTTTGCTCCTTCCTTTGGTTAGGAAGCTCCCATTCAACGTGTGCCAAGACTTTGGCACCTGCCTAGTCAAGTAGGGAAAGTGTTTTTCCGTTCCTTTTGCATGGAACAGGAGGTCACCATCGGATCCACTATCAAGTAGGATCCTGACAACTGTATTACTGGTATGATGCCCTGTAGAGTGTTTGATGTTCTGACCTAGGCCAGAAAGTATTTAAAAAATCTTGATGTAGACTTTGCTGTCTTTGTTTTTATGAGCTTAACACTACTGTACAAGTGATGAATGAGATACTAGTTATATCATGCATAAAAAAACACAAATGATCATGGGAGAGATTGGCAGTGATTTGTGGCAGTTCCATGACTGGCCCATATTCAACTGCCCAAAGGAACTGTCCCATGGGAAGGTTCCTAAGAAGGAAATCCTCCATTGGATATTCAACCTAAGAAAGCACCTACAATGTGTATGGTGGAGTTGTAGGAAGGAAAATCCTATTTGGATATGATTTCTGAGAAACTCATATCTTATGACTTTTGTGTCCTTCCTCTGTATCAAACAATGTGAAGGAGACTTATGGAGTTCCACCTGGAAGCTCCAGATTCTTGGCCTATGTCACTCGCCCCCACGAATGGAGGGTCAGGTGAGGTGTGTGAAAAAACCTTTCCTTTGGAAAGGAAAAATGGGGAGGCCGGTTTTTGTGAGCAGACGACACTTGTTTTGTGTACCTAGTTATACTGGTGATACAAGACTTTCCTGGCTGAGTATAGTGACTACGAAGCATTATTACAAATGTAAGTGTTAGTGGAGAGAAGAGTAAGAGTGATTCACTGACGTGTTCTTTATTTTAAGTGTCTGTAGTGTCAAAGTGTGGTAATGTTTAATCTTTCTGATTTTGTTCCACGGTGAACCCTGATAGTACCATTCATATGGACTGTCGATATAGTCCAAGGATCTTTATGGTATTTGCTTTCTGATTTGCGGAGGATACCTTCTTTGCAAAGAAGTACTCTATCACCAATTTTATAATCACAATCAACACGAGACTTGTTTTCACGTTCGGTGTTGCGATCGGTTTGGCGTTGCCTATGATCTCCTATTTTGTTCCAGTCAGCTAAGAAGGGAATGTCAAACAGCATGTCCCTGCCAAATATTGCTGCACCTGGAGAGGCTTTGAGTACCGTGTGGTATGTGGAGCGAACGGCCCATGCAGCATCTGTGAGGAAGTCTGCTATGTCACTAGGAGCCACTGTATTTGCCATGTCTAATTCAGCGGTACGGAGCATTGTCATGATTACTTGATGCATCCGTTCTAGTATTGCGTTTGCTTGGGGGTTCTTGATGCTGGTTGGCTTACGCTTGATACCGTATGAATCACATAGGGTTTCGAAATTGAGCTTGAACTCGCTTTCATTGTCGTAAATGATTACTTGACAACGTGGGTAACGGCTAAACCAGATCTTGTTTACTAAAGAGCCAACTTGTGCTGATGATTTGACAAAGTATGCTTCTTTAGGTTTATTATGTGTGTTAGTACCCTTGAGGCCCTTTTTACCCTTGGGAGTAACAGGATTGAATTCAGTTACCGGTAGTTCCACAATTTCGAACCAACTGGTAGCTGGATCTATCATTGTGACACACATAAAGTCAATTTGAGTGCCGTCTTTGCCCTTGAGAGTGTATGGTCCGATTAGGTCCACACATAGTACCTCATAGGGGTTTGATACAACCGATTTTGTAGGCAATTTACCGTACTTATGTTGGCGTCGTTTGTTGACTTGGCATTTATGACAATTTTTGACAAAGGTGCGGACAGAGTGTCTCAAACCTTTCCAATACATCGCAGCGCGAAGAGTTTCTTCGAGACGGGTTGTCCCTGGATGCTGCAGGTAGTGATGGTACCACTGTACTGCTCGCTGCTGGAGTTCCTGTGGGATGACAAGTTTGCCATCTTTGCACAGTACTTGAACATTTTCTACCAGCTGAGGTTTGTATGCCTCCAGCAGGCTGAGTTTGTCCAGCGTTTTATCCGTGTGTTGAGCTGCGGCAATCTCCCGAACTGTCAGGGGATAGATCGCATTCTCTTCGCTGCGGTTAGCAAACACAAAGTTCATGAGGTCTGAGTGTTGTACTGGGGATGGGTCCTCTTCTGCTTGCATAGTGTAATAACACCAGCATTTGGTGAAGGTCATCCAGTTTTCCTTGACGTCCTTTGTTGGACCAAAGTCAAGGCGTGAAATCGCATCCGCAACTGTGTTGTGGATTCCTTTGATGTACAGGATTTCAGGACCATATTCTTCTAGCAATAAGCACCAACGGAAAACCCTGCCACAGGTTAAACTGAGTGCATCTTGCATGAGGTTCTTGTGGTCTGTGTAGACTACAATTGGCTGGCCCCACAGCATTCCTTTGAATTCTTTGAGTGTTTCAACAATTGCTAGAAGTTCAATTTCGGTTACGCTGTATTTTTGCTGACAGACAGAGAGTTTTCTGCTGAAAAATGTAATTGGCTGGTTGTTCTGAGTAATGACGGCTCCAAGTTGTCTCTTGGATCCATCAGTATAGATCTCAAACCCTTTTGAGTAATCAGGGTAGGCCAAGGACACATCTTTGGCGATAGTGGCCTTTACGTCATCGAATGCTTTTTGATGTTCCTCAGTCCATTTCCAAGGTTTCTTTCTAACCTTGAGAAGTTTGGATTGTTTGGTATGACCACACTCGCCTACTAGGCTTGTGAGTGGGGCAAGCATTTCGCTGCGCCGTGCCCAAAGATCTCGATAGTATTGGACCATGCCAAGAAATCTACGGAGGTCTTTGAAATTTTTGGGCGGTGTCAGTGCAAGTATCGACTGTACCTTCTTGGGTTGTGGTTTTATTCCATCTGGTGAGAGGATGTACCCAAGATATTCTGTTTCAATGGCACAGAAGTTTGATTTGCAAGCATTTACTTTTAGGTTCGCATCTTGCAGTCTGGAGAGGACCAATTCCAATTTAGCCAGGTGGTCTTCCAGGGTTCCCTTGGTGATACATAGTAGATCATCAATGTAAGCTCTTACGAACTCAAGGGTGGCCATTAGTTCCGTCATTTTCGATTGAAATATGTCCGGAGAACCAGCAATTCCCATTGGTAACCTGAGGTAAGAGTACTTACCCCATGGAAATATAATGGTGCAGATCTTGGATGCATCTGGATCCAACCTAATGGTGTAGTAGCCCATGTTTAAATCAAGGGCTGTGGCAAAAGTGAAACCTTCTAACTCTTGCATGACTGTACTAATTTTAGGTAACGGGAATGGTTTTCTAACTATCCTTTTGTTTACTTCTCTAAAATCACTTAGAAAATGTACAGTCTGATCTTTTTTTGGTACTATGAACAATGGTGAAGCCCATTCAGATGCGGGCTGCCACTGTAGTACCCCTAGGTCACATAGTCTTTTGAGCTCTTTCATGAGAGTCTCTTTGACTGAATGTGGCACTGGGTAGGCTCTGCCATGGTACGGTTTTGCACCTTCCTTCAGTTCGAAGGAGACAGGCTCAGTATTCCAATCACCTAGTGTACCATCAAAGAGGTCCTTGTATTTACGGAGGAGCTCCAACAACTTGTTTTGATCTTGTAGACTAAGGTGAGGACAATTGTTGTCAACAACTGATTGGAGGTCTGCTTTTTCATATTTTGCATCTAAGATGTGAACTGCACGCTGAGTGGCTTCCTCAGTACTACGTGGTTCATGAATCATGCTGTGGTTAACTGACCAAGCTTTTTCAATCTTAGAGCTAGTTGACAGACTGTTGATGTCTCTCATCGGCAAGATGATCTCATCAATGGTAATATCCTTTGTTCGAAAATCTAGAACAATTCCAAGCTCTCTTAGTGTTTTTACACCTAAGATGAGGTCAAACGCTGGCTTAGCCATCTTTTTACCATCATACTCCACAACATCAGGTTTAACTGTGTATTCCTTGCTGTTGGAGTACTCTAGGAATTTTAGAGTAACTTCGCCTCTTCCTTTGGTTTGGAAGCACCCATTCGACGTGTGCCAAGACTTTGACACCTGCCTAGTCAAGTAGGGAAAGCGCTTGGTGGTTCCTTTTCATGGAACATGAGGTCACCATCGGAACCAGTGTCCAATAGTACTCTCAAGAAGTTGTTTTTGCGACTCCTGGACAAGTGTTTGAGTTTTGTTGAGGACTGACTTCCAGTCACTAATTTTTGTACAGCTAGTACTGCTGTTACTGAGTCCATTGATTTTTGTGGGTTAGATGGCTCAATTGACTTTGATTTATGCAGGGTGTCCCTCACTGAGTTGGGATCTACATCAAAGTTAGTGGACAAGTTCGAGGTGTCTTTGAGATTTTTCAAAGTTACGTCCACTAAGGGACTCGAATAATCTGGAATTAAAATTTTGTCATTTAATTCTAATTTTTGGTTACTGGTAGTTTTTATCGGACCAGGGGTAGAGAATTGGCTATAACTCGTGGTTAGCTTTAATTTTCTTACATCTATTTTCATTTTCCCGAGTACTACCCAATCCAACACTTCAGGATGAGTCAGAATCACTGTCACTTTCTTCGCAACGGCGACATTTCTTGCCTTTTTTGTTGGCTTTCTTGAGAGACTTCTCAAGTTTCTCGATACGAGCCAAGACCTGGGCGTAGGACTTCTTGGGGCGACTGTCCTCGCGGGACTTTCGTGCAGCTTGCCCGAAAGTACCTCGCGTAGGAGTTCCGTCTTTGTTGTAATGGCGACACTCCGCGGTGTTATGCGTGGTGTGTGCGCCCCCATGCTTTTTGCATAGCTCGCAGTTCTTGTCTACGTGTGTATACTCCGTGCGTGCTTGCTTGGGCTTCTTGGGAATTCATGCGCCTAGCGCAAACGTCTTGGAGGGCTGTTCAGCTCCTTGGGCCTTTGCAGGCTTAGAAGACGACTGCCTCTCATCCACTGGGTGCGCCACCTCAATTCACTCAAGAATAAACAATAGAGGCTTAACCCCTTCGGGATAGCACTTTTCAAGCAAGTGGTACTGGTCCTGCCACTTCAACGGACACATGCGCAATATATGGCATGCAAGTTCAGCGTCCGTGAAGGAGTAGACCTGTTAGGTCATCATACTTGCGCTCAGGCTGTAATACAAACACGGGAGGTCTTCCACGTAGTTGTTCAGCTGCATCACGCGCTGCACAAACTGACGCACCCAAACCTTGTTGGGCTTCTTGAGGCAATTTGAAATATAGAATTTCAAATTTTCACCTGCATCATGTGCGAAACACGATTGGAGGTGGAGGAACTGGTACCTCCTGAATGACTCGGACGTTTTGCCCGGTGACTTCTTCCTTTCGACTCCAAAGATGTCGTGAAAGGGACTTGACTCCGTCTGCTCCTTGACAATTAAGTCCCAGGGCTGACGTGCCTCCTCAGTGAGAAGGTTGGCGTAGAGTTGAAAAACTTCTAGGGCCGAGTCGGTCATTTTTGTCCTTAAGGCGAGCATGTCGGCCTTTAGGGAGAGTGACTCTGCGGTCTTTTTCTCTTTCTCAGTCTTGTTGAGGGGTCATCGGCAAGTTCCATTAGAACAGCCTTCCAATCACCTTTTTCGACTCATATGCCCTTTTCGGCATCATCACAGGTGGGAATTAGCCCCATTTTCTTGGCGGTGCTATACGCCTTGTTCACGTGCAGTACAAACTGCTCGTTGGTACCGTGTCCGGACCAAACCGTGACTCGGGTTTCTGACCCGTTTGCGAGGGTGCACTTGAGGATCTCAGGCTTGAGGTCCAAAGCTTCTTGGACTGGGTCCCGATCAAGCACATAACGGATAGGGGCTTTCTTGCCACCTCTTCCGTGCTCGCACTCTTGGTTCTTAAGCCCAATAGGGGCCATCCTCTCAGCAGACATTCTTGAGAGGGCTGCTCCGAGACTTGTTCCAAAGAAAAGGGTCTTGTAGGAGCTTCATGGCGGTTTGCACTCGAAGGAGACACGATTGGCATGAATCTTGTTGGCGACGGGATCACATAGCGCAGACGTGGTGCTACTACTTACCGGTGCACAAAAGAAGGTGGCTCGGTGGGCGAACACGTGGATGCGGAACGCTGGACTGGCGGAGGACAGACGCAACGGAGTTGAACGGAGGGTGGTCAGCTCGACCGTGAAGGATGGTCGAAAGACAGTGCGGCGATGGACAGACGGTCCAAAAAAGATTCTCTCGAGTAGGTTATCAATTGATAGTGACCTAAGCCAGAAAGTATTTAAAAAATCTTGTTGTAGACTTTGCTGACTTTGTTTTTATGAGCTTAACACTACTGTACAAGTGATGAATGAGATACTAGTTATCTCATGCCTAAAAAGACACAAATGATCATGGGAGAGATTGGCAGTGATTTGTGGCAGTTCCATGACTGGCCCATATTCAACTGCCCAAAGGAACTGTCCCATGGGAAGGTTCCTAAGAAGGAAATCCTCCATTGGATATTCAACCTAAGAAAGCACCTACAATGTGTATGGTGGAGTTGTAGGAAGGAAAATCCTATTTGGATATGATTTCTGAGAAACTCATATCTTATGACTTTTGAGTCCTTCCTCTGTATCAAACAATGTGAAGGAGACTTATGGAGTTCCACCTGGAAGCTCCAGATTCTTGGCCTATGTCATGTTCTTACGTGCTGGATTTTCAGTTGTTTTATAACCTGCTTTTGCTACTACAGTAGTGACCCGTCCTTCTTTACCTGTCAAAGGGGGGTTCACACTATTGAAAAGGTCACCCGACAGTTTGAGGTCCGACAATTCGGCAATTGTTTCACTCCATGTAAGTTCAGCTGGAAGATCTCCTAGGTCTTCTGCCGGATTCAAACTGGTGTGGTTTGAATCAGAAAATGTTATGTTGGCACGTGAGGTAGTTTTAATTGTACTAGGATAAGTGTTAATCATGTCATTACAGTTGGATTTATTACATACATTCCTAGTACTCCCCAACCCATCATCTCAGGATGAGTCTGAATCATCACTGTCACTCATTTCGTGATGCTTACGCTTCTCTTGGTTGATACTCATTTCATTCTCTGCACAAAGTCCCTGATGGGTACCCTGTTTGGTTTCTTTAGCCCATTGCTAATGTAGAAACGTTCCTGCTCTGCTGCATCAGTCCTGAAGACCGTCTGCAGATGCAACTGGACACACTCCTGAGAGAAGTTCCAAGATGCCAGGCATTTTGTGGGATGCTCGGTCCCATACACATCTGTCCAGGGTTTGCAGTTGAATTGCTCCCCTGTGATGATGGTCCAAGGACAACGGGCAGTCTCCGACAGTCGAGTGGAGTACTGCAGGAAGATTGCTTGGCCAGCGGACACTATGGCCTCACTTGTGTGGATTTTAGCAGCAGTTGCTTTGTTCCACGATTGGAGGATGAGGGAATTTTCATTCATCCCTTTATACGTGGCTTTGGCAGCAGTGGCCGCAGTCAGTTTTGCCTCAGCCTTATTATCTGCCTTGCAGGCTTCCTCATAGTACGTGTCTAAGCCTCTCTGGGAAATTATTTCCATCAAGGTCTGGACATGGTTGTATTTCTTGAAAGTCTTGCTTCCAACTATTTCGCGAGAATTCTCGATCACGAAATTGACTCAATTCATAAGATTTCCCAATCGCCAAAGTCTATCGCTCCAAATTATCCTTCATTTGGCTGATCACAGACAAAATTTTTAGAGAGCTCATTGATCACGGAATTGGAGGAATTTGTCGATTGCAAAGATGATTATGGAGAGATTGTCGATCGCACAAAAAATGTATTGCTCACGCAAAAAATTAAAAATTAATGCTCGTGATGAAAATTTATTTATCGTACCTTGTGTTTGAGTAGCTGGATGTTGATGGCTTCAGTGCGTGAAGGTTGCACCGCGGTTATCTATATATAATGGCCTGAGCCGGTTGTTGCAAAAAAATATGAAGTGCAAAAATTATAGGTAGTGCGGACAGGGGTCGAACTTTCATTTTTATGAGTTATATTTGTCATAATTGTGAGGATGGAAGGGCAGTGGAACTGCAATTCCAATCCAAATGATGCAAACAAACATTGTGTAGATCCTACACAAAATTGGTATGTTTGTACCCTTCTCAAGGGTGTGCCCTTGTTTGGGGCAATGAACTTCTGTGTTGGGGAGTCCATGCCATCTGGAGCAGGGCAGTGGACTCCTGCGATGGGGAGTTCGTGTCTTTTGGATCAGGGGAAGTGGACTCTCCACCTGTGGAGTCCTGAGAATGATCCTATTGATTTTAGTACCTTAGGGTACTAAAAATGGCAGATTCTTGGCCTATGTCACAGTGCCACTAGTGCCAATTAGTGCCAATTAGTGCTGCTTAGTGCTGGGCCTAGTGTCATTTAGTGTGAACTCTAGTGCCATCTAGTTCCATGTCTACACAACCTTACCAGTTCCATCATAGCCAAGTAGTTCCAACTAGTGCCATCTAGGTCCATCTAGTGCCAAGAATGGCAGAACTTGGATCTACTTGACACAACTTATGGCACTAATCAGAACTATTTGGTACTGCATAGAACACTCTTGGTGCTACTTGTCTCATCAGGGTTTTTGAAGGAGTTCACCAATTAAAATGAGCTCATCTACCTGAGTTGGAGTAAGAATTACTTTGTTTGGCCCAAAAATGATATGGAAAACAAAGGTATACTGCTGAGAAGACACTACTAAACTAAAAGGAATAGCATCATCCTGTATCTTGCAGGTGTTCAAGAGTTGTCTGGCTCATAGTTGGGTCATCAGTTGGTTCATTATGGGTTGTCAGCACATGTCACTTTCAACATAACACAGTTTTTAGCACGACGTCACTAAGGGTCGTTGGTTGTCCTTGTCATCATCATGTTGTCCTTTTTGCCACATGGTAAATACACCTCTCTACAACTGTTTAACAGTAGTTTGCACAAGGCTGTCAATCTCATCACATGGGTTGTCAGTAATGATGAACCAAGGTAGTCACTAGTCATAACAAGGGTCATCAGATGGTGTTCACCAATGGTCATCCTGGTCATCAGATGGTGTTCACCAATTGTCATCAGAATAATCAGATGGTTGTGAAATGTTGTGACATGGGTCATAAAAAGGCATGAGACGTAACTTGTTGCCACTTTGTCTTGCCAAAAGCTTCCACATGGCAATGTTGCCTGTCTTACAGCACTAGTGAAAACATCAATATATCTGTATCTTGCATATCTAAACAAATGTACATACACAGTAAAATCTGTAGACACCTTGTTGTCATATCACTACGTCAGGTGGTAATGTAGAGATCATTCTATAGATACAGTGTGGTATGTACGGTAGCGTTGCTGAACTGCTTGTCATACCATGCCATGCCCAATATGAGCAATAGGATGACGACTACGACTACATACAACGACCATCAAAACTCTATGTCAAATCATCATGGCAACCGCCATTAGCCGACATTCCACCCACCATTGAGGAACGCCGACCTCTTCTCCATCCAGGTCAAAACATTATTTCAAAAAAAGAAGGCAACTCCAAATATCCTTCCCTTCCAACGTTCACTCCTCACCTCCCTACTCCACGACCACAACCTCCTCTTCCCTGACTCAGATAAAGGCCTAGGGCCTTGTGCAGTAACCTACAACCAATACATCCATGACTGCCTCCTCCACCTTAACGACACCACCACCTACCTACGGCTCACTAAACACGATGCACACGCCCACGCTCTACAAATGACAGACACCATCCAATCCTGGCTCTTCGACAATCGTAAACACCTCGATAAAATGGACATCAAATACATCCGCCACCACATGATCTCCAACCAAATAAACCCCTATGGTCAGTTCTACCTAACCTACAAAATCCATAAAGGGATGAAAAACGGACGATGGCCAACCCGCCCCGTATGCTCAGATGTCAGCAGTCTCCCCCATGGACTTGGTAAATGGGTGGATCAAATGCTCCAACCCATCGCCTCCTCCCAACCATCTTATTTTAAGGATTCCTTTGAATTCAAACAACTCATCACTCCTCTCTCTCTCCCAATCGGTGCACGTCTATTCACCTGTGATGCAAAATCTATGTACACAAACATCCCCACTGAACCTGCCATCGCATGCATCTCTGCTTACCTCCGCTCCATCCATGGTAAACCCTTCCAACACTACCACCCCCAGACACTCATTGATGCAATCGAAATCATCTTCCGTAACAACGTAATACAGTTCGGTGACACCTACTGGCGTCAAACATCAGGTACTGGTATGGGTATCTCCCGGCCCCCCCATGGGCAACAATATTCTACGCTTTACATGAAAACAACTTCCTCCCTCCCTGGTCTCATCACATCTTGTTCTACAAACGATTCATCGATGATGTTTTTGGTATATGGATACCCCACCCATCCCCCGCACAAGATACCATCAACTGGTGCAGCTTCAAACAAACCATGCAACAATGGCATGGCCTTCAATGGGACTTCACCCCCCTCTCCACCTCATGCAACTTTATGGATCTCACCATAACAATTACCCCTTCTGGTCACCTCTCCACCACCCTCTACGAAAAGGCACAAAACCTCTACCTATACATCCCACCCCACTCTGCCCACCCTTCTGGCATGCTCTCCGGCCTCGTCCACGGCAATATTCTACGCATCCACCGACTCTGCTCATCCCCAGAAGACATCAAACGAAAATCCTCTGAGTTCTTCACCCGCCTCACCCACAGGGGATACACCACCAAACAACTCACACCACTATTTACATCAGCCCGCCAACGGGCACTACTCTACAACCCAACTCCTCCTCCTAAAACACTCTACACAAAGACAACAAACTCTTCTTCCATCTCTCATTCCACCCAGAAGACCCCAAACCCTCTACCATCCACAAACTATGGGATTCTGTCGTAGCAAACCCTCCTGCCCACCAACCACTCCACCACGTAACCAATCTCCATGGTGTACCAACCTCGATAAACAACCTCACAATTGCGTATAGTTGACCACCCAACCTGAGAAACAAATTCTCCATACGCAATATAGTTGGCAGGGGAAGAGATGTCTCGTCCTACCTGGTCGACTAACGAGCATCAATTCCCCTTTTTATTTCCACACACCTGGGAAATGACTACGTCATTCCCCAGCGGTGTGTGGAAATAAAATTGCTTTTCCTCAACAGGTTTTTCACTTCAGACCCTATCTGGAGTTTTCCTGTTGTGGTTTTATGTAAAAACATTATGTGTTTAGTGAGATACCCTCACTAACGGGACCCACGTGTCGGACACTATTTTATACTAACAAATTTGTGTTGTGGGCCCTATTACCTATCCTCGCACCATACCCATGTTCATAAAACCACTGACGAGCGAATTTAAAGGCGAAACGACCGTATGCCGTCGTTTGGTGCAGTGAACTCGTTGTTCCTTAAAACTTCGTAAAGGATAAGGTTTCACTTTAATCGTTATTATTATAACATTATCGTAAAAGACTCACCCCCTTTAAAAAAAGTTGGTGCTACTTGTCTCATCAGGGTTTTGAAGGAGTTCACCAATTAAAATGAGCTCATCTACCTGAGTTGGAGTAAGAATTACTTTGTTTGGCCCAAAAATGATATGGAAAACAAAGGTATACTGCTGAGAAGACACTACTAAACTAAAAGGAATAGCATCATCCTGTATCTTGCAGGTGTTCAAGAGTTGTCTGGCTCATAGTTGGGTCATCAGTTGGTTCATTATGGGTTGTCAGCACATGTCACTTTCAACATAACACAGTTTTAGCACGACGTCACTAAGGGTCGTTGGTTGTCCTTGTCATCATCATGTTGTCCTTTTTGCCACATGGTAAATACACCTCTCTACAACTGTTTAACAGTAGTTTGCACAAGGCTGTCAATCTCATCACATGGGTTGTCAGTAATGATGAACCAAGGTAGTCACTAGTCATAACAAGGGTCATCAGATGGTGTTCACCAATGGTCATCCTGGTCATCAGATGGTGTTCACCAATTGTCATCAGAATAATCAGATGGTTGTGAAATGTTGTGACATGGGTCATAAAAGGCATGAGGCGTAACTTGTTGCCACTTTGTCTTGCCAAAAGCTTCCACATGGCAATGTTGCCTGTCTTACAGCACTAGTGAAAACATCAATATATCTGTATCTTGCATATCTAAACAAATGTACATACACAGTAAAATCTGTAGACACCTTGTTGTCATATCACTACGTCAGGTGGTAATGTAGAGATCATTCTATAGATACAGTGTGGTATGTACGGTAGCGTTGCTGAACTGCTTGTCATACCATGCCATGCCCAATATGAGCAATAGTATTTTTTCATACACTGGCACTATAATATCCGCCATCAATAATTTTACACACACGGACATGTAGGAGTCATTTTATGATTACATGGGCCTATGTTGAAATAGACCTTAAAAATGCAGGTATAGAAAAGAATTTACGAGGTAACCTCATTTGCACATATTACAACCTGGTGGTACAAGACAATACCAACCAACATCATATCATGAACATGGCTACTTGAACTATGTTAAGGTATGCAGAAAGATAATCTGATGTGGCAGAAAAATCATTCAAGGCTTGCACTGGTGCATTTAAATTATCTATGTAGGCATCATCTCAAAGGGTGGATATCGAGTCCGCACCATTGGATAGAGATATCTGACATATAAAGGTTCAAAGTGAAATCAACCTTGTAGTTGTGATGTTTTGATGAGGGCTTACTGGTGAAATTGTATCTTCTTGCCAAACTGATCACATTTGCATGTGAGGCATGAGCAGAGGGTGTGACACCCTCACTAGCTAAGCTTGGACCACACATACCGTATATCTCGATTCATAAGAGCTGGAAAATATAAAAAGATACATTTAAAATTATCTTATAATCCGTGCAAAGTAAGAGATGCTAACACAGGAAAAATATAAGTATCCAACCTATCTCCCAAAGTACATGTTGGTACTGTATGTTGCATCAATTTCCTGTTGATTTTGTCCCAATGCACCTCCGATTCCCCATGTGTGTTGTGTATGAAATAATGGGTGGTGAGTTTTCTGACAAATTGACATAACTTGGCAGCCAACCAGATTTATAAAGACCTATGCAGATTGGTGTGTTGCTGCTGAGAAGGAGAATTGATCTATGAAGAATGTCCGGGGTCAATTTAATGGGTGAAAACACAAATATCATGAAAATTGGGGGAAGACATCTAATAATCCATGGGCTCTTATCAACCAAGATATGCGTCTCCTTTCTAACATTTTTGATATGTATGACCTCTACTACAGTATTTTTCTTGCTTGCTGCAAAAAACTTGCATCGGCTGCTAGTATATTTTTACTCTCACTCTAAAGCCGTCAAATTTTTGTTGTATCAAGATTTTTCTTGAAAAAATTGTAGTTTATTAGTAACCGAGGTTTTTCTTTGTCTCCTTCCCTTCTCTTCCATGAGACACTTTTTTGACTATTGAATATTAAAGGTGAAATGATACCCACACTGCTACAAAGTACCCGTAAATAAATTATTCTAGTGTTTGAAATGCTTGGGTAATTACATTCTTTTCATCTGTGCTTACCTATTATATCTTCTTATCTGTGTAGGTAATAGTGTTCGCTTTACTTGCGGTTACCTTCTGAGACATCGACTTTTGCAATCAATGGTGCTTCTTAACTATACAAGATTGTGTTACCTTCCAATGATGGATTGAAATGTGAACGTGACCCCCCAAGAGGTGTATTTCAGTTACCTTCCGATGACACTTAGAAATGTAATCATGATCCCCCAGAGGTCTATTTCAGATTAAAATGACAATATGACCCCGTGAAGTTCTCATTGGCCAAGTTGAAATGTTACCCCCAAGAGGTTTTGGTACATTAGTCATCTGTAAGGAGTGTATTCTGATCTCATTTTGTGCATGGGTTCACTTGGGATTCAAGCTTTGGCGTATATATTTTCAAGACTTTCAAGCTGTACTGGAGTAAATTTAATCGGAGAGTGCCTCAGCATGTGCAACAGCCATGGCAGAAATTTTAGGAACAAAGCAACCACACCCAGAAAAGGCTTTTGGAATACTGGAACAAAGCAACCACACTTAAAGAAGGCTTTTGGAATACTGGATAAGTCCTGAAAGTTTCAATATGGCCTGAGAGCAAACCAAATGAACTGTGTTAAAAGGCATTTGCATATCAGATATTGTCGAATCACAATGTTAGGATAGTTCCTGAAAAGCATCAGAGCATACCTGAGTAAACATAACACGACCATGAATCGACCTAGGAAGAAGGTATCCAATGGCCCTGTTGCCTAGATTCTCGTGATTGTCTGATTCTCTCAAGAAGGATAACTGCCTTCTGCTGTATTCTCACTGTGAAACGTGCAACTCTTTGAGTTCTATAAATTCAGGGATTGAATAGAAAAAGGGTTGCCTTTTCATGCGTGTGAACCTAGGTGTTACAAAAAAATGGAAATAGACTAGAGAGTTGAGAGGGCAGTATTATATAGATATTTTACTTCCTCTTATCCAAGGTAAGTACAAATTAATTATAATTGTATTGTTTCAAATTCAAGACAAAACATGGAAAATATCTTTGCCACACTAAACACAAATCCAACCCTATCACACTAAAGCAATGTCAAACCAAGAATCATCCCATAAAAAGATCGATGCCACACCAAGAATGGTGGTGCATCAAGATCAATGCCGCCACACAAAGAACCACACCATACATCAATAAGATATTCACATCACAAACGACACAAAACGTCACACAGAAATTGAGGCTGCACTAAGATGCCACCTCATGTACAAACCATCTCAAGGCAACAGAAATCAATGTAAACAGACACTTACACTTTGATGTTGTTCAATATGTGACATGAACATACATTGGAAGCATATGATACGCAAATTGCTTCTCAGCAGATTTAATTCTTTGTTCTGACTAGATTCTCATGGGTTTTGAGTGTAAAACTGTTATGATCAGTCTAATGCATTATTAAACATGACTGTACAGAATAGCAGGAGAATAGCAAAGAATTTTGATCAAACATGGTCAAAAATGCATTCCTTACTGACAAAAGCAACACTGTATTGTCTGAAGAAAATATACACATACTAGTGCCGTTAAAACTGCATACATCAGAAGAATGTGATTTTGTATTGGAAAATATGGAAAGACTGCTCTCAAACCTCATGCCTACATGATAATATAAATGAAACAGTGCAACTTGTGATAGTTCCTTTGCCACCTCGGGGTATCTTTTATGTCCTGCACCACATGTCTATTGGCCACATTTGCAATATGACATGACATAGGCCAAGAACCTACCTTAATTAGTACCCTTAGGTACCAATTCAAAAACTCCCAAGTAAGGACTCATCCTAACCTCCCAAATGAGGAAGGATCCTGACAAGGACAAAGATCCAGATCTTTGGATCTAAGCGACAGGAGAACACCCCTGGAGAGAACACCCTCAAGAGAACTTAGTTTCACATGTCTTTGACATGTCCTCGACATGTCCTTGGACGTGTCCAATGTCGGTGATTTTCCCCGGACACGTGTTTTTTCCGGACACGATGACTGATGTCGGCTTTGGGTCACGTGTCGGCCAGATGTCCGCAAGTTTGAGTCCCAATTTAATGTACATGTTCTCTAATAGCCGGCTCGTTTTTCAGGTATCGTAAGAGCCTTGCCCCTTCCTCTTCATTTCACAGTTTTTCATCACGTCACCTGACAATTTTTTTCAATTAAATACTTACCACCCCTCCACGAGAATCATCGTTGCTTGGCCCACAGATCTAATTCAGCCGCCCGCCCGCCCTCCCCTCAACACAAACAACAACAGCTAGCAGCCGGTTCGTTTTTAAGGTAAGAGTCGTGCCCCTTCCTCTTCATTCAAAGTTTTTCATCACGTCACCTGACAATTTTTTTCAATTAAATACTTACCACCCCTCCACGAGAATCATCGTTGCTTGGCCCACAGATCTAATTCAGCCGCCCGCCCACCCTCCCCTCAACACAAACAACAACAGCTAGCAGCCGGTTCGTTTTTAAGGTAAGAGTCGTGCCCCTTCCTCTTCATTCAAAGTTTTTCATCACATCACCTGACATTTTGTTTCAATTAAGTACTTACCACCCCTCCACAAGAATTGTCGTCGCTCGGCCCACAGATCTAGTTCAGCCGTCCGCCCCCCCCCTCAACACAAACAACAACAGCTAGCATCCGGTTTCTTATTGAGGTACAGTAGCCCCCAGCTGCTGGATATAAATTGGGAGTGCAATATTTCCCCCCTCTTTCGCAATTGTTTTTGTGAGTTTTCCGTTCCCTTTTGTGTATTGTCCATACACATGCTCTCTTTATTTTCAATTTAAAACTTACGCTCGTGTCCAGCTACCCAACTTTGCGCCATGCCAACTCTGCAGCCAGCTGCACTTGTGAAGAGAAGGTGAGCTTTTCGTTTGTATTCAAATTTACACTCCTCTTTCTGCTGTTAACTTAAATTTTTAGTATTAATCAGCCCCCCAGTCATGTGGCTGAAGTTGGAGCTGCCTCCCACCTCCGCACCATTCCAACAACAGCAGCTAGCAGTGGATGTGGAGAAGTGGTGAGCTTCTTCACAGCCTTTGTCGTACAGTTCTTTTTAAGCTGCTAATATTTTTTCTCAAAATGCTTCACACCACTTGTTCCAAATTCTTTCTTTGCTTTTGTCACAAGACCAATGGCACTTCCAGATCATTTTGTGCTGACAGAGGGATGAGGGAAGAATGACCAGGGGGCTATAAAATGTTTTTTGGACTAATCCTTAGAGCTTTAGTGAATAATGATAAATGGAATTAAAGTTATTTTCATGGACGTTTTTATCCTTCACATGTTGTATCATTCTGTTAGACTTGTCTTTCACAAACATTATTTAAAACAGTCCAATGTCTGAATATTTTCAACTTAGCACTGTTGTGGTGAAATTTACAGAAATAATTGTTTTGCACTAGCTCATTGCATTCAAAACACATTGAAATTGAATGCTCCAGACTACAAAATGTTGTTCATCACTCAATCCATAGGACATCTAGTTTGAGGAAACTGCTCACCATACATTGATTGATAGTATTCATTGTGTTGGGTGATGTTCCCCTATTCAACCAGTGCATGGCATGAAGCATAGCTTATCCCATGTAAATTAATTCTACCACTTTTATTAAATGTATGTTGTGTAGTCTGTATACTGATGTGAAGCATTAACAGAGTCAAAATAAGACACTTATTCGTCAATAAAACATGTCATCTTGACCTGAAAGTTTCATAAATGATCATTAAAATGCAGTAAAAACTCCATGTCCTCTCATGTCCTCGGTGTCCTCAGTGTCCAAATTTTGATGTCCTGTGTCCTCGTTTGAAAACAGGAAAAACAGGAGATGTCCTGGACGTGTCCTGGACATGTCCTGGACGTGTCCTGGACGTGTCCTGGACGGTGTCTTTTTCAACAATTTTTCGACGCGGACGCAGCGGACATGTGAAACTAAGCAAGAGAAAGGTATAAAAATACCAGGGATATGTAGAAACCTACACAAAATCCCATTGTTTCGTTTTAGGATGAAAGGGATTGCATTGCCCTTCCATCCCCATTTGTTCATTGTAATCAATAACCAATAAGCTCACAATTTACCAACACCAACAAGTTGTATACATTTACCTACAATATTCGTACTTAATATTCTTATCTCCAAACAGCTTAGGTCATGACATTGGCTGGTGCTGCGTTGTACCAACACATCATAACACATGTTGAAAGGATACATTGTAAAGTTATTTATACCCTCATTTTAAGGCTTATTTCATCATAGACCCATTTAATCATAAGATGGCTCATGTATGTCCCTCTAGGTTAGGGTTAGGGTGTAAAAAATAATGGAGATATAATTGTGCCAGTATGCAAAACTAATATTGCACATAATATGATCACACAATGGTACAACGTTCAATCCTATTACTCTTCCTTGTAAGCAGCTTACAAGTAACACAATGTCAAAAGATACATTTGAGTGTTACTTATGTACCAGGCCATGGGTCGCAAGCTCGGACATGTGAATTAATTCAATGGAATAGTTCTCAAACTACATAAACATATAACTCATTAGGGGCTTCACATTAACAAACCATAAACACTGCGATGCTGGTGGTGTGGTTTCTCTAAAGAGGGCTCTCTTCGTTGTTGAACACAAGAGGTTCTCATAAAAGAATACAACAACAACAAGAAAACAGCTTTCAAGGATTGATATGGTTTCGAACCCAAACAAAACCGTGCGTAGGAGTGGAAAATCATCAGGAGGATCCAGGGGCAACATTTCGTCCGTGCGCAACGCACATGCAATTTCCAATTTTCACTTGAACCAACTTCTTTTTCTTCTTATTCTCGTCATAGCACGTAGGGCAGTTTATGCAGACATGAACGTTGCCGTCTTCATCCTTTTTGTGCTTTTTCTCTGGAGTAGAGCATACCTCGCAATAAGGACAGACGTGTCCCTTGAGAGGCACCTTGCAGATTCTACACTTGTATCCTTTGACGGGTTTGTCTTCTCCTTCGACATCTTTCTTTGTGCGTTTCTTTGGAATGCTCTCGTGAAGCAGTTCCAAAGTCATATCTTTCCAAGTACGCCCAGGGTGAAGGATCCCTTCAAACTTCGACGCTTTCGTCGCGGTGATACGGCCGTTTGTACATGCATCTTTGATGAACTCCCGATGCTTCAAGAGATCTTCATCAGTCGCGGTTTCATCAGTTGGTGTGAGGCTTGACAGTGAAGCGATGCTGGGGTCGATATATCCATGTTGTTTTGTGTCTTTTTCGGAGATTGTAGCATCCGAAAATGATCCAGAATCATAAGATATTAGACAAGTGGATCTCTTATTGTTGGGACTTCTTTCTATTTCTAGAAGCACGGCATCGACCTGGCAAGCATGGTGTGCTAAACGTTAGAAACCGAGAAAGAGCTTACGCGTCATTTGAGAATGACAGTGACTCACGCTCCCGTCCTGAGCAACACTTCTGGTGCCAGCGTTGGTTGGCAGATTAACACCCCTCTCTGTGTAATGAGCCGTTGCATCAAATGGAAAGTAGCCTTCCGTCTAGGAACAAGAAAAGACTTCACTTAGAAACAGGAACGTTCCGAAGAGTTCAATCTAATCATAGAGCCAGCAACATGAACATACCACGTCAAAGTCCAGACTACCGTCATCCTGCAATATACTTTCGAAGAATTCCAGGGATTCGCTGCTCTGAGTTCGATCAATGCCCTCCATGATATCGTTTGTAGGGGTTTGTAGCAGGAGTAGACGGAAGCTCGAGTTGACGTTGCCGATAGATCTTTTGAGCTGCAGTTCGTTGACAAAAAATCAATTTAATCGCACGGGAGACAAATCCATCCATCCTATATGTCAACAAGCACTGCCACACGGGAAGTTACTTTAAAATTTCACTCTGGTACATAGCATACCTATGCGTCGGTTTCTAGACAGTATGGACTTCATGTGAAATGGACACCATTGTATTAGGAAAAAGAACCACATATTATATTGAAAGCTTTGAATGAAGTCCATCAATAGTAGGTTGGAGTATCAAGCGGACATGAAACCGTTGCTATACTTATTTCATCGTTACCGTTGTGTTCACTGGCAATGAATGGGACCCTTGTTCAACAGAAGGCAAAAAGAAAGGTTTTCAATGTGCAACTTTTCTTTCGTCTTGAGTTGAGAGAGTGCGGAAAACGATGCCAATTGATAGATACCCCAACTCCATTACACGCGAATGAAGACAAGGCTAGCAATACTGTTTAGCATGAGTACAGCAAAATGAACAATCGGTTCAAAATTCTGCTAGCCGCTCTATAACTACTTGAGTTTGGCATGACGCGTAGACGTTCGAACAACCCTTGTGTACTGGTCTGGTTGAAGACGTTTCTGACTTGTCTGTTAGCACACTCTGGATCAGGTTACTTCAGCGAAGAGGGTTCTTGTCGTCGTTTGAAAGTTGCTGCATTGTTGCGGTTGACTTCTCCGAAATGACGAATGCAAAGTGAGAAAATTGATCTCACAAGGCAAACTTTTTGCCGCAGATGTGTCTTTCCCGACAGTCCTTCCGACTGACAATTCATCCCGCTTTGGTAGTAAGTTCATCAATCTGGTCTTCAACTGAAAAATTCTAGGCGCCGAGGTCGATGCCTACCTTCTCGAAAAAGTACGTTCGCCTCACACCCTCAGGAGAATTGAACTATCACTGGAGCGACGGCGAACAGCGTCACAGGTATCGCATTCCCGTTGGAATGGCAGAAAGTTTCTCAATTGTATAATTCAAGCGAGTACGCAAGAGTCGAGCGGGAATACATATAGCAAAGAACCAATCTCCCCTTGAAACACTGTGAGAATTATCGGATGGGACGAGGGAAAAATTGACAATGTTCTTTCCATTGTTGCGGGCATCTTGTATTTGGATCAAATCAAGTTTGAGAGCGAGATGAGTGATTGTGAAGACGAGACTGCTCAGTTGGGGAAAGAACACGACATCATTGCAACCCTAAAACAACTCCATATAAATATATTCGCCATCTTTTGACTCAAATGTCCAGCAGTCATGCCAAAGCGCGCATTACGATCTAAGTATTGGGGGAAAAGATGTAAAACAAGCAAAAATGTCAAGGAATCGAACTTTTGACCCTCCGCTGCTCATCTTAGACTTTGGATGACTTAAGGATTGCGTTATTTGGCTTCACATCATGGCAAATTGCTTCATTTGACCACAGTACAAGAGAAATACCCAACAATGGCTTTTTGAAGACTTGATGTGGGAAATAATGAACAAATCGGGCTGTCAATATATCTGTGAGGTAAACAACGCGATGGTGCTCTTGTTCGTTGGTTCTTCTTCTGTCTGTTGGCTCTTCACCTGTCACACCAGAATTCATTGCCCAAGAAGAAGAAAATGTCATTTGCCGTTAGAACACCAAGAAAAAATGGTATGATACACCAACTGGGCCACATGATCAAAAGGTGAAACTGCATGGGAATCATTCTTTCTTTGTTCTGTGTTTTCTTCAGCTATGCACGAAATTTCAAGAGAATTCATCGTTGTTGTCCATCTAGTATTGTTTGCTGAAACATAATATGAATTCAACTTTCACAATGACCTGATACTTTTATCATTGTTGTCACTCATATTAATAACTTCAATAATTGGAGCTCAGTCAACTTTCGACTGATGAGGATTTTGATATTCAGAGTAGAGTTATATATGTAGTGTCCTATTGTAGTGGAGCTTGCTACTTTTACCAACAACTCTCAAATAGTTAGAGAAGTCTCATTGCAGGTTGTCCCTTCTTAGCATGCCTTGTGACTCCTGAAATGAATTGAAACCTCCCACCTGTGTTCTGTCTCTGCCTGTCTTATGATGGACAACCTGACGATAATAAGGATGACCAATGATCCTAGGTGATGACATGGTGCAGGCCTTGTGATGATCCAAGTGATGACGGTTACTACCTTGTGGCAACCTTGTGACGATTGGCACTACCTTTTGGAAACCCAAGTGACCTGGTGACGACACTAATAATCAAATAATCACACCCGATGACTCTGCCTGGCAATTTTTATCACCAAAGTTTAAAGTAGTATGTCTTGTAGAACATTTCCCTGACAATGATCTTGGTGATATAGTTTTTGAGGCCATATAAACATCCAATGTTGATCCTATTGGTGACCTAAGCTGTTTGGAGGTGAATATATTAAATAACATTTTTGCGGGTATAATGGGGATAACTTTTGGTGTTGATAATCTGTGAGCTATTGGTTTACTTTTTCCAATGAAATCATGGAGATGGAGGGGCAATGTAATCCCTTTCATCCTAAAACGAAACAAATGGATTTTCTGTAGGTCCTACAAAGTCCCGGTATGTTTATAGCCTTCTCTTGAGGATGTTCTCTACACAAGTGTTCTCCTTTTGCATAGACCCAAAGATCTGGATCTTTGTCATTGTAAGGATCCCTCCTCACTTGGGAGCTTAGGATGAATAATTACTTGGGGGTGTTTTATTTGGTACCTATGGTTGCTAATTGAGGCAGATTCTTGGCCTATGTCAACTGGTTGCAAGAGGTCTTAGGAGAAATAAAGAACCCCAGCTCCACTAAGGACAAGAAGCTTCATTGCAAATGTGATATGCTGATTTTGATAATATTTTTGAATGAACTTCAGGATTAAACATTCTTGTTTGATGGCAAGCTTGATTGTCATGATGGCACCTTAAGACAACACTGACAGAACAGTTTGTAAGTCCGTCATTCCGCTGATGAAATTCCTATCTGTGCTGAAAATTCTCTGATGCAGACTCTCGTTTGGTGCATTCATTGACTATTGCCAGGTGGAGGAGACGACATGGCAAGAGTAGCCATCTTGTTTGTTAGAGGGCCACAATTGGCTTGAGCTTTCACCTATCTACCTCAATAAGCCTACTGAGTGATATGAAATCCCTCCGTGAAGAAGTTTACAAACTACAAGGTGCGCTTGGATCATTGAATGTCACTAAGACATACTGGGATAAATATGTTCTGCTGTTTTAAAAAAGGGGGTGCTACTATTTGCAGCCAAAGTTGCAACAGAGTTTCCATGATGAGTGGTACATCAACACATATATTATCCATGATTTTGATACATAATGTATACTCTCCATTGTCACTCCAATTTTGTTATATGCTCCAGCTTCACTTCTCTTTGAACTCTACACATCACTGTTGCATTCACTGTGATTTGTAATAATGGAGGATGAATGCTTAAAATATATGTGCTTCATTATCACTCCTAATATTTTGTTCATATCTCTATTTCCTGACATGTATGTTATGTTGGCACATAGAATGTACATGACCAGAATGCGCAATGACTTTACAAACTTTATGCATGGTCACACCATGATGTGCTACATATTTACATGTAATGTGGAATGTAGGTTGCCAGTAAAATGAATTTTAGTAGTGATAGAGAATATATATTACTAATTTACCCTAAACATAGTTGTAAGAGAATATACTTTACCATATATACTACTATGCAACAGATCTTGACCAATATCATGCAAACATCTCAGGACATCAAATTTGGCTCCATGGGTAATCATTGCGCAAGATGGCTGCAGTAGAGTTTGAAGGCACATGTACAATGTGACAGAGAAGATATGTGATGTCATCTGAGGTTTCTTGAGTCAAGGTTCCACCATTCATACTTTTAGGACATATGTTATATAAAGAATTATCATTCTATTGTTACTACAAATAATTAGCAAAAATGTCACTGCAAACAGAAAACACTGGTAACCTGCCCGTACACTCGAGTGTGCAGGAGGGTTACTGGAGCCCCTCAGAATGGTGTATTCCGGTAACCTCCCTGTACACTTCTAAAACACTCCGGTACACTAGTGTTCAGGGGTGTTACCAGAGTGTACAGGTGGATTACCGGAAAAACCAGACCTAAACGACTGTTTGCAATTATTTATATGTAACATGGGAATTGGTATTTCTTAGAGGAAAACGGACTTCTCAGTATGTTAAAGAATCAATATCAATCTAAGTAGTGGCTATAACTGCACTCCTTAGTAGCTAAGAAATATTAACCGGTGGCATACCGGAAGTGTATGGTTGAGTTACGGGAAGTGTACAGGGGGATAACCAGAAGTGTACCGGAGGGTTATAGGAGTGTATTGGAGGGTAACCAGAGGTGTACAGGAGGGTTACCGGAGTGTACCGGAGGGTTACTGGGTCTTGTAGGTACTGTTAGACTACAGTATAGTGTAACATTGGGCGGAGTAGGAGCAAGCTATCTCTACTAGTATAATTACACATACTATATCCTAATCCTGTCTAGGCCCACACCCTCATCCCAAAGAAGAAGCGTTAATGCCACATAGAACCAAAATTTCAGCCCAACACTAAAAACGCTATGGTGGACCATCTGCAACAACATTAAGACTTGATTTTTACATGCACACCAACAACACTACTGCAATGTAATGACAATAAAATGAAGTTAATTGGAATTCAAATGAAAGATAGTTAAAAACACAAAGATACCCACTTACACTTGCAGGCAGCAATGTGAATTGGAGGCCAAACTCAGTCTGAGGGCTGAGTTTTGGTCTTTAACGTAGAAGGAAACTAAATATTTATTTGAAAATTAGATGTAGTCAAAACAATTGTAACAACAATTAAGTTCACAAGAATTCACCTTCAAAATATACTTGCCACTGCCAATTGTAGTTGGCTACACAGGGACAAGTTTTTAAGATGCCTTGAATAATAGTGAAGTGAAACTTGATTGCCAAAAAAATCTTATCCAATTAATGCTGGAACAGCATAAAATAGGGAAGGGGATATTAACCTTGTTCTCCAAAAGAAAACCGATCCCTAATTTATTTGTTCATGCATTGATAAGTGTAATAATATTTCAGGCAAACAGATAAAGATCTTGACTTTCTTACAAAGATTACATATGGTTACATCTAATTCTTCTAGTAAACATACCTGACTATATAATGCAAAAATTTGTTTTAGTTATGACAGATGAAATTAGATTTTTAAGTTTTATTTCGACTTTTACGTTAAATTGTTACCTCTTTTCTGGCTTGGTGGTTTATTTCTAAATCCTCTTCTCTGTATCTAAAATAATTCTACCATCTATTTTGATAATCTGTTGTGATCTGTTCTGTATCTAACATTGAGGCTAGATTTTGCTTTTGGTTTCTAAACTTGACCTGAATGGTATCTCATTCCTAGGTGCAATACTAACCGGATATCCATTCATTTCTAGGTGCAATACTAACCAAAAAATGTTAAAATATCTTAAAGATGATTGTCACTTTTACTGTGTTACCTGAACCCAATTCAATTTTATGAGGTATTTTCACAATTTCTGTTTATAATTTTGGATCCCCCCCTTCCGTGTGGAAGGTCAATACGCATGAACTATACCTCCCACAGAAGTCTGCCACACCCATGTGATTGGGTTACACTTGTTGATGTTGAGTAATTTGTCTCATTTTTTATTGATTAAGATGAACACATGAGGATGGAAGGACAATGCAATCCCTTTCATCCCCAAATGAGACAATGCATTTTGTGTAGCTTCTACACACTCCTGGTATGCTTGTGCCCTTCTCATAATGGGTATTGTCTTGTTGTACCAAAGATCCAAAGTTCTGGATTTTTGTCCTTGTAAGGATTCCTCCTCACTTGGGAGTTTAGGATTATCCTTACTCAGGAATTTTTTATTTGGTACGTAGGGGTACTAAAAAAGGCAGCTTCTTGGCCTTTGTCAAACCAAGCTTAGAATGGACACCAAAACTAGACCCAACAGGTGATAGTCCTGTTGGGAACTCGTGATTCGCAAAATGTCTGTCATGGAAGATTTTTTTGCTTCAAAGCTTAGTATGATAAATGTAACTGTGGCTTAAACCATGTATAAAAAACTGGTAACCCACCCGTACACTCTTGACACTTCTGGTAACCTCCCTGTACACTCTGGCATTTTGAGAGTGTACGGGAAGGATACCGGTTTTTTCATTTGCAGTGTAAAAAGATACCAACATCCTCACTTGTATTTCATGCAATTGTTAGGGTTAGCCCCCCGTACACTCTTGAAACTTCCAGTAACCTGCCTCTCTGACATTTTGAGAGTGTACAGGAAGGTTACCATTGTTTTTAGTTTGCAGTGAGATACCTAACAGTTACAGAAAATTACTGTAATTACTGTGTTACTGTTACTGTGAAGATGGGCAGTAATGTCTAAGCCTATGCAATCAGTATGGGACTTCACACGACCTCGGTCTTTTGGGGCCATTTTCTATGACCTTTCTAAAATTACTGCAGTAATTACTCATTGCTGTGTTTTGGTCGGTACTGTAACAAAAGTAATTTGAAACTTATCATGGCAACAAACTCTGGAACATTGTGCCAAAATTTGGATGATCATGCCATAATTTTCAACACTAAATGGGCCATAATCTCCACCACATTTGCCAAAAAGTGGGTTTGGAATGGATTTTTGCAAAAAAAATCATTCTTATGAACAAAAGCATCAGAAATTTTCCTAAGATGAATATCTTGAGACCACCCACATATCCACCCAATCATCCTGACTGAGGGAATATCAAAGCAAACACATCCAAGAACATTTTTAGTGTACATTTTTTTAGTGTTTTTGGTACTACTTCCTCTGGGGAAATAATTCAAATCTGTGTGTGTTGCGGTCTACCTTTACATGAAAGGACAGTATGTTGCATAGATTGGTTGAAGACCAAATTGAGGGAATGTTCATTGACATTAGCATTGATGGCAAGGGTGGGCCTAAACCCTGGATTTCAAGAATTTTTTTCAGAATCAAGATTTTTGAAAATCATTTGTATTGGAAACGGAGCAAATTTTCTCCTTCTCCTCTATTGCCTACAGTGAAACAGTATTTCACCTTTTGCCATCAAATCAACTTCAACGATCTACCATGGCATAACTACCGTAAAAAATGGATTATAGGTCCCATCGGATTATGAGATCCTTCTACCCATTTTTTGACATTCCTGTTTTTGGCTTAGTAAATCTCCCATATGTAAACCAAGCACAAACACTAATCAATTGTACTCCTCTTAACCCATATGCGTATGTGTGTGGCTCCACATAACTTGTTCCGGTTTTTGAGATATGCCATTTGTCGAGTAAATACACTACACACATAGTAACACATAAACCCCACACATGAACTTACCAGTTTTGTTGCATACAGCCAAAAATAGAGAAGAATTGCCCTAAACAGTAAAAAGAAAGATACATATAAAATTTAACATGGAGGGTAAACTAACTTCGTCCAGAGCAGAATATGTATCTTTTGATGTTTTTCGGGACTTATAATCATATGAAGATAATTAATTTTTATGTTTCACGTACATGGGTAGTCATGATGTTTTGATCTTTGCTTACCTTAAAATTTTATTTTATTTCTAAAATGGGCGCCTTTGCATGCTCTAGACACGCTATCACATGCCCACTAACCAATTGTTGACACACCACCTTATATTTCGAGCCAGTACATCCTCTGTTTCAATGATTTTTCTTCTACCTATCGCTGCAAAAAATCTTTTGGACATGTGGACCAAAAAATGCATTACAGCAGTCATCCCTTCTAAATACACATGTGTATGTCCTACAAACCTTGTAGGATAAAAATACCTTTATATGTATATGATATACATATAATAGTAAAGTGTTGATTCAAGTATGCAAGTCCTTTATGCAGCGGGTGTAAAAACCACACTCAGTACAACAATAACAAACAGTCAACCAGGTAAAACTTCTCCAAATGCATCTCCAAAAGCACCTGCCATTGCCTCTCTCCTTTGATCAATTGCCAGCCTCCTCTGTGTCTTGTTCTGTCTCCACACACGACCATCTGCCCTAGTATCCCCATGCAAAACAAAGATCCTCTTCTCCTTATGAGACTGATTTCATGCCGTTGCATCAGGAAGAGCAGCCTTGTCTGTCATAGTACCATGCTTCTTGATCATGCCTTGTTGTATCATTTGACTCCACGTACCAACCAACCATGTAGACAGAACCCTTAGCCTGCTCTTGACTTCAGAAACTCTGTTGCCTGTAAAAATAAGATTGAACAAAACTTTCATCCACATTTTGTGGTATTTCAAACAAAGGACACTGCTCCATCATCCTGAAGATTGGCCTCTACTTTGTAGTTAAGTCTAGCTCAATGGGCTTCTTGTTCACGTCTTTCCCTGTCAACAAGCGGAACGGTCTCACTTATAAGTCACATGTTACTCACAGCAACTTGCCCACACAACCACATTTGTCACCCATTCAATCTCCTTGTTTCCTTTGGCAGTTCAAAGTTCTCAGGGACATACCAATACTTCCCTTTGTAAAAAACATGTACCTTTGGCACAATAGGAACCCGAGATGCCTCAACATTCTCCACAGTAACATGTGGTTCAGGTACATCTTGTGCACCCATTGATAGCAAATCTAAGTGAACCAACTAGGTATCCTCTAACTCTCTGATTCGTTCATCCAATATTGCAGCATTTATTCCTCCACTCTCCTTCACCTTGTTGTCAATTGCCTTCCAAACTGACTCCTCAAGAGTATCATTGAAAGAGTTCACTGCTACATTGATTTCAATGCAGTTATTCTTGAGTTCATCAAGTTGGCACAATTGCTCAACATGCGGTGAAATTTCTGTTACAATGGGAACATGCTCATTCAACTCCATTGTCAAGTGCTCTCGTATCAATTCTTGAAGAAGAGGACTGCTTAGGAGAGAAATCTTGCTAAAAGGGTGACCTGGGTGCTTGTGGCAGACACCCAAAGTCCAGGGCGAGTGATGGCACATTGATGCAAGCAGTATAGACAATGCACCCATTGGATCGTGTTCTGTCTCACCTTGAAAGAAAAATACTTCACCAAAAGTCAATTCAATATCTTCCAACACAACAGGTGCATCCATATCTGTCCAATGCCATAAGGCAATGCAAACTCCACACCACACTGTTGGGGTCTTTCAGACTCAAGAGCTGGCCCAAGTAATAGTCCCCCCTGCAGAAAATTGGAAATACACATCTAATATCTTACTCATGCTCCACTCTCCTCTGCATGCAATCGAAGTAAAAAGAGGAGGGCAGGTTGTAGCAGAGGCAACATGAGTGCCGTACCCTTCCTGAGACCGTGGACGTTAGAGTGAGAAAGAGGGACGTAGTTCCTGACTGTCTTGAAGTACCTCTTTGCAATCTCTCCTATTTGCAATGAAAAAGACTGTGCTACAGTGCAAAGCTGTGAGCCCAGATGGACAAAGAACATCTCTGCGCCCTTGAATTGTTCAGAATAAATGGATAAGTAACAACCCACAGCAGTGAAAGCACACAAATGTTCCTGCCCCTTCAAGGGGTTGGAATATACATTCTTCTCCTGCATGAATTCACCTGTCTTGTCCATTTTTGTCACGTCATATTGAAGAAAATAGAATCAGATATGCGTCTCTTCAAGTTATGCAAAGACCAACAGTCAACATTGATGCTACGGGCCATTAGATGCCACATGAGCATGGAGGAGCACCACACACAAATGATACCTTCTTCTATTTCCCAGGTCATCAACAGCTTGAAAAGAGTGCTGCTGATGGCATCAGCCTCCACTTCATCTGCTTGTCCGTTCTTCTTGGCAGATGCATGCTCTCTCTTGTAGCATGCAATAAACTTGTCGACTTCAGCATAAAAGTGACAGATAGCAATCTCTTGCTTATATTTGACCCGAACTTCAAGGCATTGTAGAACTTGGAGATGTTTGTAACAGAAGAGTGCTTCTCATTGTCCTTGATGCACATCTCAGATAGAAAGGCAAGGAAGTATTGTGGGTTGAGGCCAGAGTAGACAAGGTCCCTGATGTCCTTCTCTGTGTAGTAATTCGTGGGTTCTACCCGAAGTTCTTGGGACACGAGGATGGTGCATTCCTCATAGATTGTGGGACACTGCTTGAACAGGAACTTTATGAAGCAACGGATCCGTGATCTGTGCTCAGTTCTTAGTTTTTTACTTGGTCCTTGAGCTGTGGTGGTGAAGATTGATGATGCTTGCTGTGCGGAGATTCCTGTCCCAGCAACTGTGGGGGTAGTATCACCAGTTCCGCGGTCGTGCAGGTTTATGTGCCCGCCACCCCCTGGACGGCTTTGACTTCTGGGCATGATGTGCGGAGGAAACTGCAACGACGAGAACTATTTGTTGGGGGGAGGATTACAGTGTAGTGGCTGCAGCGGCGATGAGAATATTAATTGATGGTAAAAATAAAAATGGAGCAGATGGGGAGGGAGCCTGACGCGTGTGGGGGCTCGCAAGACACAATTGCTCCAATCAATGGTATTCAATGTGTAAAGTGAGAGTGAGGATAATCCCACAATAGTTGTAGGATTATCCTCACTCTTTTTCAAGAGAATTTGCTCATGTGTTGAAATGGGTCAGCTTGCGAGGAGCAGCTCACGTTTTCGAGAGGGAGGAAAATCCTACAACAATTTGTAGGATGCCTCGTAAAATTTCCGGGAAATGGTAGGATTTTCATGGTTCCCTCTAGTGGTCAGTGGTGGAGACTATGAGAGCACCTTTGTCCATAGTCCTGGCCATAGCCCAACATACTGTTGTCGCGTTCAAGGATAAAGTATGGTTCCCACGGTCGTAGCCTCAATCTGATTAGCGGGAATTGTTTGGGACGTTATGGGCTATCCAACCGTTAACCTTACTCGAAATTTTATCCTTGTTTCAAGGATAAAAAAATTCTGGCCGAAATTTGTGAAATCGTCGAATTTTTTATCCTTGAAATAAGGACAAAAATCCTCTGTGTTCGTTATCAAGGTCGCCATTTTCGGGGATCGTGTTGCGGTCTCTCTTTCTCGACATCATTCATCAGACAACAAGTTGGGCTATCTGTTGGTATGTTTCGGTCGTGTTGGGTGCTCTACAGCCTCAGATATGAACCAATGCTTCGGACACTTATTTTCACAAGATACCTACCTAAATGGAGTTTTTTTGCTTTAAGCAGCTTATGGACATTTGGCAGGTGCGCAAATGGATGCATGCATATGCGTGCATATATGCGCAATTAAGAGCGGTCACATAGGAGTTGGTACAGTTTCTACATAATTTTTTTGTCCTTATTTCAAGGATAAAAAATTTTGACCATTTTTTGAGATCAAATGGACATGCCTGCCAAACTTCATGAAACAATTTTGCATCAACTGCATGTTTATCACCAAACCTTCAGCATCAAATACCAATATTCACACAAGTATCAACTACTTTCCACTTGGTATGAGTCTGGAGACTGTCTAGTTGTATTATTGTAGGAAAATTACGGCAGTCATACTTTCACAGTCGGAGTGTCATATATTCCATAAGTAGTTATGACTTCGTGCAATCGGCAACGAGCATAGTGTAAATAAGCCCACAAATCAACTTTAAAAACACACTAAGTCAACAGCAACTGAAATTTTGTTATCAATTAACAACTAAAAGTTGACAATCATCAAGAAGATACTATATTGTGATGTGAAGTGATGTAAATGGCAATGCAATACTACATCAAGGCAGCACATCATAATAAAATAACTATTAACTAAAATTAAAATTAAAGCTTCAATTTGCTAAGTCTTACAACCCAAGCTACTACTGCAATTATCTTACAACCCAAGCTACTACTGCAATTATAATGTAACTCTAATGCATAGAAGTTGGCCTGCCATCATTATATTGAGTAAAAGATACTAATTGTTGCTTGATATTGTCCCATGTGTCATCCCATAGAACAGTCACAGTCTCCAAATTCCAAAAGTCTTTTGTCAAGTCTCCAGAATGCTCAATTTTCCCACATAAACATCAACACTTTGGATGAATTTGCTCTCGTGTCATCAAAATAGTCTCTGCATTCCAGATTGACATAGATTGCACCAACTTGATAGAGACAATGAAACATTTCCTATGTCATTTTCTCTTGTGACACAATTGCAGATGAAAGTAGAGCAAGTCTCAGACCAGAAGGGGTCCGTGTCATGACAAAACATTAGAAACAAAATAATGAATGGATTGATGACATATCCATCACTGATACACTAACTGGGGATTGCAAAATCACCTTTGACTTTATGTTGTAGAACAAAAGACCAACATAATCAGAGGTGATTAAACTCCAAAGTACAAATAGTCTATCAATATAAAATTATATATCGTCCATTGTAAAGAAAAAAACATCTTTGTGATTTCCTCACAGTCAAATGTATCGTTGTGCAAGAGAGTGATAAAAATAAAAACTTGATCTTCTGATGCTGTTTACACCATAATTTTTGGACTGGATGTTGAAAGCGAGTGATGTTCATCCCAGAGGAAGGGTGATGTGAGAGAAGTCGTCTGATCTAAGGAAGATTTATGGTTTTTTTCTGTCAATCCAAGATTCATAATAAGCCTAAATATATCAAGTGTGAGGTTTGTTTAAAGGTCATGTACCACCAAAATGCACAATCCTAGGTGTGTCCAAGAATCTGACTGTGTGGTATAAGAGAGACAAACTACATACACATCAGAATGTAGAGACAAGGGGGTTACCCAATTTGAGCTGCGGTATGTTTTATCTTTTCATTATGCCAAAGATTGATTTTATGAAAAAGTGCAAGGGATGGTATGTAAGTGAAGTTCTCATGTTTGTTTGAAGGTAACAGCATATTGATCCTAATTCTTGACCTTTGGATGAAAGTGTGGTGTTACTTGAATAGTCTCCGCTTGTCATTATCAAGTGTGTCCAGTAGAAACCAAATCAGCACTTTGTAGCTGATCATGTATACAGCACAGACTTCATTATTTATGGAACATTGTAATTGGTGTATACAATAGTACCTTTGACCTAAGCCAAAAATGGTGGAATGAGGACTGGGTAAAAATACAAATGTAGATGTGTTGTACTTGTACTAGATCGTGAAAGATGAGTCATGAGATCAATTTGCTACAGAGAAAAGACAATCAAATCCAATTGATTATCATGGGATTATGATGTACATTACATGAGGATTATATTTTAATGGTACGTTTCTACAGGGGTCCCACAGAGCCCTGTGTTCGATGCTGACCTGGTGCATTGGACTCTACACAATTCTGTTATGTGATGTGATGCTCAGCTGGCTTGGAGGTCAGGCTGTGCATACCCAAGGTATGTATCAACGGGTGCTTTTAGGCTAGTTGGCCTATGTCAAGTATTGCCATGTACTTAAAACATAATGTATTATTTATGTTGTCTACATAAAGGACACATAGATACTTGGCCTCGCCTACGTCACCGTTCTATAAATTCAGACAATTTTGGTGAAGTTAGTTAGGTAGTAAATATTGCAATTTATTATTTATATGTGCAGTCTCTCCTCCTTTGTCCAAAAACATCAGCAAATGCAGCATGCAGAGATGTTGAAGGATCAAAATGACAAGGGGGGAAGGTCTGGATCTGCAGTTTCAGTTTCAGGCATACTCATGTGTCTGCTAGCCTGCTTATGACAATGCAAGTGGCCTGGTGTTAACAGTCAAGGTCAGCTTGCCTTGTTACTTATTTGTATTATTGCAGACAATTGCAGTGCATTGGGTAATTATCGATAAAAAATGATGGTGTGGTCTCTAGTATTGTGGTCTTGTTTTTGGTGGCTGACTATAGATTACATTACAAATAGTGTCCACGAACCTCAACTACATCCTCAACCAAACAATCTGGCACTTCAAACAAGGGAGTCGCCACAAAGGAACACGTATAAACCGAGGATTATCTTTACGAAAGTATGACTGCCGTATTTTTTTTATTATGCGTAATAATGTAATGAAGTGACGATTGTTAGCCACCACTCGTGGCCGAGACAAAACTATTGTTCGTACTAACGAAAATTAGGGCAGGAAGATCCGGCAAATGTGGAACGAAGGAAGTATATTTTGAAATAACCCAATCACGGAAAATTTGGCGAGAAGATGTCGATGCAAGCAATCCCACAAAATCAAATTTAAATCTATTGTACGTATACATTATACAGCTGAGTTCAACGGAAGAAAAGAAAGAGTATGTAAAGCGATTCAAATAATATATATCCGTTAAGACTCTCAACGATTCAGTCCAGTATGACCTCTCGGAAAGAAGCGATCCTTGCTTCCGAACTCGATTGAATATTTTTGAACATTTTTGAACATTTTTGAACCTTTTTGAACCTTTTTGAACCTTTTTGAACACTTTTGAACACTTTTGAACACTTTTGAACTGTTCAAAAATGTTCAAATAGTCATATTAGGGTTCGTATTTAGACAACGTGGTATTGAACATTTTTGAACATTTTTGAACATGTTCAAAAATGTTCAAAAATGTTCAAAAATGTTCAAAAAAGTTCAAAAATGTTCAATAATGTTCAATAATGTTCAAAAATATTCAAGAGGACATTGGCTTCAATTCATTGTCGTCGCCAATTAAGGTCGCTCTTAAAAAAATTAACGCACGTATTCACTCGTTTGAATGCACTTCTTTCTTGCGACGCGCCGATTTTCCATTACATATTCATTCCTAAGAAAGACGAAAAATTTGAAAGTATACTTTTGCTTACATAACAGCCCACGACTGTACTCTACCGCGTTCACACAATTAACTTCTTAATACTTCCTTCGTTTCACAATTTACCGGATCTTCCAGTCATCCTGCCGTAATTGAAGTTACGTACGCCCGTAATCCGCCCACATCCTGCGTAATAATCAGTATCGTGTTTTTATTGGTCCATAGAAACATTGGTTTTTATCCTTTTTTTAATCCTTTTTTTATCCTTTTTTTATCCTTTTTGGGGCCTTGACTAAGGTTAATGGTCCTGACGCATAAGCCCACCAGAATGTCATTTCATTTGCAGTCATTGGTAGCCATCGAACAACGAAAGATTTCTACGTACAATCGTATTAGTTCCGACAGTTTAAGTAGTGCCCCAAAGACTAAAGAATTTTTTTCAGGGCTTGGAAATTCATCATTTTACGGCCAATCGGATTCGGCTAACTAACTAGCAAGTTACTCATAGGTGTCCTCATAGGTAGTAGAAAATCAGATAGGAATAAGTATAAATCGGACTATGACTCATAGCTCATAGTTTCCACCACTGACCACTAGAGAGAGTCCTCGAGAGTCATCCACCTCTGTTGTACGTATCATCTGTTAAATAATAAGAAGCACTCCATTTACTCCATTCCTCTCCATTCGTACCAAATAACCGCAAAATCCATGTGATCGTTCGTGCAAGGCAGGCACTCCAGACGCTTGAAATAGTCAAGGGTAATGTTTCCTTCGTCAAACTACCGTAGGTTGCAGTGGGCACAATACATTAACCGTCACTCGTGTCAACAGAGGGCACTGCAAAGTTTCTATCCCACGAGCCGCAAGGCCAGACGCAGACACCTTTCACACGACACAGGAGCTACAGTTGCCTGTCGTGGACGACTATTTACGTCGCCGTATAACTAATAGCGAAGGCTTATCACAAAGTAGCGCCTCAGATGACAGGAGTACCACTTCAAAACACGAATCTCGCCATTGTCCTATTTCAATCAAGTTAATTGGGTCACTGACACGACAGATCACCTTTCGAGAAGAGTGCCCTTGCAACTCGAACAGGTGAAAGTTGGCAAAAACGGCACAACATGAGATCTTACGGGAAATTTTGCTGCGGCGACACTACCAATAGACTACCAATTATCTCATTTTAAAGTCACTGAGGCTCGTCAACTTGTGTCTCAGAGGGGTTGTTCACATTTTCAGTGCGACCTTTAGAATACCAAAACAATGGACAACACGCCTTCAAATATGTCATCCTTGCCTCCAATGCAGGATGAGATTAAAGACGAACAAGGAACTCCAGCTCAGCTACTTTTCTTTCGTCAGCTCCACTCTATGATCACGAACGAGTCGTCTAACGATTGCATCAAATGGCTGAGCGACAACAAGGGGTTTGTAATTCCAGACAAAGAGGCCTTCTGTTCGAAAGTCCTGCCCCGCTATTTTGGCAAAGCCAAGTATTCATCTTTCACACGCAGGTTGAAGCGTTGGGGTTTTCGCCGCATCACCAAGGGCGCACACAGTGGGGCTTATTACCATGATGCCTTCCATTGCAACATGGATTTTGACGCTTACGATGATGATTTAGAAAGTGACATAAGTGAATGTTCCCCTTCTGAATCTTCTCAGAGTCTTCCTCTTAAAAAAAGAATGATGTGGTCACCGGACTCGAGGAACTTAAAGTCGCCCGACAGTGCGAATGTCATGTGCAATCGTAAT
Organism: Cyclotella cryptica; assembly: GCA_013187285.1. Classification (NCBI taxonomy): domain Eukaryota; phylum Bacillariophyta; class Thalassiosirophyceae; order Thalassiosirales; family Thalassiosiraceae; genus Cyclotella; species Cyclotella cryptica. The sequence goes on along the minus strand of JABMIG010000167.1, from coordinate 137,265 downwards.
GTTGACATTCGTGTCATGCCAGAAATCATGCGCGAGATCAATCGCAACAAACGATCTGAAAGAGTTCTCTCTGCTGCTGAAACATCCGAGGCAAAAAGAGGCAAAGTTGGGTACCCCTCTTGCGCAAATGGAGGTGCTGCGACGGTGAATGTTTATGCTGCAAACCACACTTACCTCTCTAGCAGCATAGATCGTGGCTTTGCTTCTCTCAGAGAGTCCAGAAGTCAAGAACTACCCCAAGATCACCTGGCTCGTCTCAAGAGACAGGTCCTGGAGCAGCACATGCTCTTTAGTTTAGGGTACCCGCAGTCAAGACATTCAGCTCTTAGCGACACAGTGGACTTCTTGCATCCAGCTCGACGTGATCTTTCCCAGGTCGCAACGGATGTACTCAAACGAGAGATAGAACTGCGACGAATGCAGGCATTGGTCGGCCCCATGAATTCACATCAGGTGCGTCACCTAACGTTCGCCGATAGGAACGAACCCAATATCTCCAGGGCAGCTGCCACAGTTGGATTTCACCATCACACTGATCAAAGCCGAGCGAATGAATATGGTGCGATCGCGATGGGATCTCTGAGAGAATCTACAAGTGATAGGGGCGTGTTCTCATCCATCCGCCAAGAAAGCTTGAATCCATTTGATGTGACTGAAAGTAACGTGAAGGACAAGAGGCATTACACCCCGAATTCTTTTAGGGTCCCCATTCCCGGCTTAGACATGATAGGACAAGCAAAGAACCCTTTCAATAGAGCTGCATAAACTACTACTACCTAGACAAATAAGAAGTAGATTTTCACCGCAACATTTCAAATAATTACAGATAAGTATGTGGTGCTCTCCTTCAGTATTACTGAAGCATAAATTACGGTGGCTTGTAGTCAAGAAATTATTTATAGCAGTTTAAAATGTCAGTCTCTCTATGCTGTAAGCAGCAACTGTCGATTCCCTCGATTTACACTTCTTTGCCAAAGTGTTTGACTGCTTCGAGCGCTCAGACAAACAGGCCACTGCAGAGTCAGCTATGTCCTTCAGTTTGTTTGCAGTCTCTGCCTGAATGAGGGCAGACCTAACATCAGCTTGAATTCTATCGATAACTAGCCCACCTTGATTAGATATCTTCAAAATGCTGTGCAAGTGAGCGTCAGTCAGCGCAGACATCCAATCAATTACCCTCGTGTGCAAAGGCACGCAGCTACGTTCGTTTCTCGAGCTGTAAGCAGAGCAATCGCCATACTTAAGCAATTTGCTCAAAGTCACTAAAAACGTTTCAACTTCAGGAGCGCTAATGGCGTCTCGCAAAGATCTGCTCAAAAGAGAGTGATTACATTTTGAGTACATGACAATCTTCAATGTGAAATTGAGAACAGCATTTGCTAGGAGTTTTGTTGTCATCTGACTACGGAGATCATCCGTTACGTCCATTTTTGAGTCCACTATCAGCCCATAGAACTTTTGTGCTAGCTTTGATTCTTCCGATGACCGACTGCATTGAGATGCTTCGACATTTTTTGAATAGTAATATACCACATCATCTACTGCAACATTTCTCATCAAACATTTAATCATGCAAACGAGAACACATTCGGGAAGATCTCGAACATGACGCAACATGGCATCTACGATATCTAATGCACCAAACATCCGATGTTTCTCTACGCTTGCTTTAGATGGAGTGAATACCAGCCCATTGTTGCATCCAAGAACCGAAGAGGATACTCTCAGAACTTGTAACAACACATTCTCACCATTCGGAAGGTCAAAATCAAAATCATCCCTTGAAGACAGACACTCCGCTTGCAAAGTCTTCAAAAGGACAAATAGAGCTTCTTGGTGAATCGTTTCCAACTTCATTTTGACATCATCCGTGGAATACTTAGCCGATTTATGTATTGATAGCAATATAGAGACCGTGCGTCGGAAAGCTACGTCAATGTAACGCTTTGGAAGTTCTTTAACGTTTCGGTTCTTGTGTCTCTTTGACTCGCCCGTCACACCATTCTTCAACCCGTTCGTCAGAACCTTAGTCGTGATTGACTTGCTTCCAGAGGATTCCTGAATTATTGCCATTCCATCTAAAAATGCATATTTCCAGTTTGGCAGCTCGCTCGTATTATGCCCTGCATCCTTCCTGCTTTTACCATTGCTAACCAGTTTCTTATCTACTGCAGCAAAACCTGAAGTGAAGTCAAGCAACGATTTCGCTGCTTCATTCAGATTTTTACAAGCTATGTCAACAGCAGCGTCAAGGCTCTTGTGATTACGAAGATGATCACTGCTGTTCAAGGTCATGTCACTAAGATGGCAGCTTGACAAGCAGGCTGTACTAGAATCATTTGTAAGAGAAGGCTCCGACGACGCTGCAGCTCTCAATGCTGAAGCAAGTGAGGACGCTTTAGAAACAAGTTTGTTCTCGCGAATGGAGGCCGAACTAAATTCCGTGGCGGAGATTGTCGAGAACATAATGCCAAACGATCCACTGCTATCTGGCGACGACGTAACGAAGGCAAGTGATGCATCCAACTCATTAGTGATCATGGCACGACAATGTTTACCTCGCATCATTTTGGCCATCACTGTATCGCTTGCATTAGTTGCATCGTGTTGAGAATCGCTTTCAAACCAACTCTGCGCGAAAAGCTCAATCTTTCTTCGAACATCAACGACTCGAAGTGTGAATTTCAATACACGGTCTGGTGTCTTGCTTTCCTCCTTCAATAGTATGGCGTACATGTTTTGCCCAAGAGACCCAAATGAAAACAAAGTTCCTTTCCCCTCGGGTCCTCGTGAAAGGGGAAGTGAAGATAGAGAATTCACAATAGTACCATCAGTGAGAGACACTTCAACAGTAGAAGTAGTCCAACTGCCCTCATCATTCTTGTGGACAATGCATAGAGAATTCCCATACTTATCTAAGCTCGCGATGATGAAATCTTTGCTGGGGACTTTTAAAATAGTTTGTTTCTTGCTTTGATTGATATGGTACTGTTCTTCGCCTCCTTTCGCGTCAACTCTTACTTGGTGATGGCGAAGGACTACACTACCGTCGTCTCTCGATAGCACAACTGATTGAACATTAACGTTAAATGAACCCGTATGCTTGTCGTTCTCGCTTTCAAGGACTCCAACTGCTCTAGAATCCAAAAGTATCACATTCGTTGCCACGTCTTCACGTTTCTTCTTCGCTTTTCCACCAGTGCTTTTTCGTTTATTTGATTTTGTAGTAGTCGTCGCTCCGTTGAGTCCGGTTTCTGCCATTGATGACCCATCAACTACAATAAGTTTGAATGGACTGTCTTCATTTGTGTTTCGACAAATGGCAATCCATACAGACCCATCTTCGCAACAACCAGAAGCCCCTATGGCTAACAAGCGATTCTTCTCTTCGGGCAATGACAAGGGGACGTAGAAGGGCGTCAAAGTCACTGCGATTTTTCCTTTGGGAAATGACAGACGCTGAGAAATGACTCGATCGAATGAAGGGGAAATGTCACGTTCTTTCCGCTTTTTGGTGATATGATGCACGGTGTCCGACACTCCAACGTCTATGTTAGCATCATGCCCCTGGTCGGGCCCCTGGATGGTGGATGATGATGCAGCAGTCCAAATAGCGAGCTCTGAACCCCCGTTCCGGATGGCATAAATCAAGTTGGATGTTGGATCGTATTGAGCGCCACCCGACAGGACTCCCTCGACGGAGTCGGTATTGTTTTTGAGATGAAAGCTGGTGAATTTCCCAGGAGGAGATACGTAGTTTCTCGACTTGCTCTCTGTCAAGTTGACCCCAGAATTAGAAGATGGATAACCCAATATAGCTACTCGGTGAGATGAAGTTAAGCAGAGGACCGGTGTCAAGTCGTCCACGCTTGAGCTGCCGTCGACGATATCTTTGTTAGACTTCCTACGTCTCTTCCCGCTATTTTTTGATGAGTTCACTCTCTCGTTATAAAAGGGATCACTGCCAGCCAATGGCTTAACAAAAGAGATGGCGATCTCCCCAGACGATGGATTGGTCAAATCGTGGGTCCCTTTGTTTGTTGCACCATCAGTCCCAGTCGTATGCTCAAAGGAAGTGCGAGCGTGCCTCCATTTAGTTAACATGGCTTCAGCCGTTCGTGTAGCAGGTTTGCTTTATGTTGATAAACTAGTTAAAGTGAGAAGTAAGTAGAAGAGGAAAATGAGTCTTTCTGACACAGTGCTCCCTATTACGCAAGGCTCCACATGACAGCTTTACCAGAATTTACACCCAAACTTTCAGCACGAATTACGATTCAATGAAAGACGTCTGTTTTAGAGTTTCTTTTCGGAGTTTGTCGACTAATGCGTGTAGCTCAATTGCGCTGCAATGCGGCTCTGAAAAATGGACCAAGGCAAACAACAAAAGCAGAAATCAGTTTCGGTCGAAAGGGTGAGGAGCGGTGCAATTTAAGCCACTGTACAAAGCAGATCAAATGAACTACCGGTAGACGGCGTCATGCAAATAAAGATTACTGATGTTGTTGATTGACTTGCCCCTACCCTACACGGAGTTCAAGTCCTCCTCACCTTGAAGAGTTCACAAGTACACCAATTTCGATCACTCTAAAAAAATGTTTCACTTGAATACATTTACTTCGTTTACTATTCGGCTTGATTCATGCATCGATTGGAAACCGAGGCTTTCAGCATCCACTACAATATTGCTGCGGTGCGACGAGGCGAGAGGAAAGCTTTTTATTCATAAGCGAGTCTGTTGTTGGTTCTGCTTGTGTATGGATCTGATGGGATAAACTATACGGTACAATACCATACCATAGAGTGCTTTTATGATGGCAAGGCAGAAGGCGTGGTGAGACGGATTTGATGGGTGGCCGGTTGACGGACGGACACAATAAAAGGTAACACACCCGCTGTGGTCGTTGTTGAGTGGCACAGAAATATTTTGGCGACTCCACGGATTCCTATATACATTATGTACTTTGAGAAGTTGAAATACTGGTTCCTACTGTAGGATTCTTAATTATATTGCAAGAAACAAACGGGCAAAACTCCCGTTTCATCTCCCATCTCTACCCTGTATTTCGCCACTTTCGTGTATTGTACTATCAGTGTACTATACTATCCCCTGCCCATGCCAGCCTTATGAAAGCCCATGCAAAGCCCATCTGCCGTCATTCGCCATCAATCACAACAAGATCACCACATCAAGTCGAGTCCAGACAACATCATACGCCATTGCTAGAGAGAGAAGACGTCGCCTCCGCTTTCGCTCCCTTCTTATCCCTGCCAACATAAACTTTAGAAGCTAGAGGCCAATGAAGTCCATGTAATTTCGCTACATTCTGCGTGAGCCCAAAACAACGGAGTCCTATCGTATCGTAGTTTGTGAGCCTCGCAGGGCCCACTTGTGAGCATGCTTCCCGCGATATTTTGTCGGGTCCTCCTATTTGCTTCGATTCTTGAGCTCCATCTGATCGGAATTCATGGAGAGACTCAAACATCTGAACGAATTGCAACACCATGTAACATTGTGCGTTGCGGCTTTATCACATGTCCCATCAGCACTGCATCAAAGATCACCCAGCGACAGAGGTCGTTGCAGCACTATTCAAACTTCAACACCCGATGCGCGTCAGCATCCACTCCGATACCCGAACTCTTCAGCGTCGACGTTCGATACAACCGTCGATCTCCGTTAACTTACGATCCCTCCTCGGGTAGGTATCTCGATGTTGCCACGACCGAGCTCTCGCCCGACCATCGAAGCAATGACAACCCAAAAATAAACATTGTCAGTCAATTCCTCCAATCTGCATTCGTACCCGAGGGTGTCGCCCCCTCCTACTACTCCTTCATGCGTTGGAGAATATTACAGCGATTTGTTAATGCCAATGTCCATGTGATTGGGACTCAGAGTTTGTTGATGGGGTTGCGGGGCATGCATCGCGGGAATGGGGGTGGTGGACCGGGTGCTGTTGCTACGGGAGCTGCCGCGGCCACGAATTGGGTCTTGAAAGATACTTTAGGTAAAATTGTTCGAATGGGTAAGCAATTTGATTTGTTGAGGTGGCATGCATCTTTTCTTTCATAGCAAAATTGGCCCAGTCGCTTTTCATACCACATCCGGGTACTCTTTTGTTCCAAACCTCTACTCAAAGTATGGGCTAGTAAAATGGGACGGAAATTTGATCCTGATGCTAAAAGATGGAGATTTCGATCTTCGTTGATTTATGCACTGGGCAATGGTCTCGAAGTTAGTACATACCTGCACCCGCAGTATTTTTTGGTCCTGGGTGAGTTGAACAATGCTATGCAGCAAGTGTCTGACTGATTTTATTTGCAAATCGCCAAGTAAAGTACTAACAACTTGATCATGGGTTCTCGGTTCTCCGTGCAGCCATGTTGGCAAATAGCTGCAAGCAAATGAGTATGCTTACAAGCTCTGCGACCAGGAACGCATTGTACAATAGTTTCAAGAGAATAGACTCCGCTGGCGGAGGAGGGAGAAGCAATGATGCATTGAACAATGGTGGCAATACAAATTCCACTACCAGTAGAAGAGGATCGAGTGGCAACGTGGAAAACATTGGTGATATCACTGCCAAAGGTGAAGCACAGATTGCTGTTGTTGATCTATTAGGAATTGCTAGTGGCATTTGTTTATCCAGTAAGTTTACGTTGCAAAGATTGTTTGAACTGCGCGTAACTGCTTATGCATGTAATTCATTTATTCATGTATTCAACGCCATCAACTTACAGGAGCAGTGGGCGTGTCGGTCCAAAATGTATTCGCAGTATGGATTATTTTGCAAATCATGGAGATATTCTGCATGTACAATGAAATTAGGGCTGTAGTCTACAAAACTTTCAACTTTGAACGAATGTATACCCTTTTGAATGAGTTGCTACCAGATGACGACTGCAACTCTGATGTCACATCGGTAAAACTCAAAACCATACCAACCCCTGAACAAATTGCCTCGAAAGAAAAGATCTTCCTGTCGCCAGACCATCTTGCCCGCCGAGCTATCGCATTTGGTTCGCCTGGGAGAACACTCTTAGATCCAGATGAACTGACTATGCTAGTGGACGACATCTTTAGAGGAGAAAAGTATTTTCTTGTGGTTGGCCAAGACCTGAAAAACGCTCGAGGTTTAAGTGCGAAGTTTAGGCAGTGGAGGCGAAGACAAAGAAATGGGAATGCGGTTTCAGATATTGATCCTCAGGAGCAATGCCACATTGTACTTCACGCAGATGCGAACAATTTAGACATTCTCAAGAGCGCACTTGCACTTGTTATCCTTCGGAGAAAATTGGTAAAACTCGACAAAGAGATGACGGCGAATACTAGTCGGTCCACATCATCGCCTCTTCGCTCGCGAGACTGCTCAACAATCATTCGAGAATCAAGGACTGAGGCTGATCAAATATTTCCACATTTGTTACGAGAATTAACGAAAAAAGGCTGGCATCCTCCCCTTCGGTCAATGCTTGGACGTGTTTCTGCTCGTGCAGAGTGGTCGATCCAGAAACATGTGGGACATGGATCTGGAACTCCTTCGTCGTCAGTGAAGGAAACAGTAACATTTATAGAGATAGGGGACGAAGAAGGATAAAGTAGCTAATAATCAAGTAGCGACATATTTTGCAGACTCAGACTCCTATATCTCTGTGGAATGCCATTTGATTGGATCAACCTCATAGGATCAATCTTTCATGTTTTACGCATCCTAGTTAGAAGAAGTCTAGCCCAGAAGAAACATGGGTAGACTGAAATTAGGTATGGTAACGTCACTCTACAATGTACAACTGTCGCTCAGAATTGGCGGGACACTTCCAGGTCACGCGAAGACAAAAAAAACTCGTACCACAATGACCTAACTATTTTAAATTTGATGCACTGGCTCAAACTCCTCGATTCGCTGAAGTAAGAACTCTCGAACTAGCAGAAAATTGATAATGAAAGCATCAGTTCTAGTCAACGGTGACACGAATGGAACATCCTCAAAACATTTGTGTCCTACACTGATGGCATTTTGATGAAGTTTTAAATAAAACTAGGAAGGAGCTTAGAACTTTGTGAACTGTTCTTTTCCCACTTCATCTCAACTGTTCAAGCCACTTTCGCCGCACCGGAAGAACGCACTCTATCAACATCATTCGCTTTTGACTTCGAATCCCTCAAATGCTTTTGAGCTGCCTTTTGCAGCAACTTGACCACCTTCGCGTTGGCATCCGAACAAATCGCATATTCTAGCGGACTCATCCCGTCAGCATCTTCCAAGCCGACGCTCGCTATCGACGCGGACAGCAAGCAATACACTGCCTCGTACGATGGCGGCTCCCTCATTTTTCCGTCATCGCCCTCAAACAATTGACACTCGATATCGCAATAAAAATGGAGCGGCGTCCTCCCGTCCTCATCTTGAATATTACACGCCTGGGGAAACGCGGCCGCGAGACATCGGATGGTCTTGACGTTCGCACCTACTCCACAGGCGACGTGCAGAGGTGTTCTGTTGAGGCAATCGCGCGCGCGGACGTCTCCAGGGCATATTTTCATGATTTCGGTGACGATGCACAATGGAGGATCGTGTCTGACGACAGCGTGCAGAAAGGTCATGCCGTTGAATTCATCCGTTGTAGAAATGATTCGAGCGAGTGCTTTGAAGGTGCTTGGTTTTGAGAGGCCTATTTGGTAGAGTGACTGTATCGAAAGTTTGCAGGGCAAGCACAGACCGCGAGTCAGCTCTGGCAAAAAATGTAAGACAAGATGAGGACCATTAATGCCGTTGCAGTCGTACCTTCCAGTCTTTCGATTCAATTGTGTTTAAAATCAACGTTAAATAGGAGAGTGTCCTCTCGTTGAGGTCGGCGGCTGAAGAATAAGCCACTGGGTTCGTCATTTTGATGATACTGTGGAGAAAGATCGGAAACGGCTTGGAGTTGTTATATCGATCGAAAACCAAAACAGGGATGGAAGTAACTCGTGAGAAGAAATAATAATTATGACCTGTCGAATCTGGATTCAATAACCTCTTTTACAACATGAGAGCAAAAAAATAATAAGTAATACCGGAATGATAATGTGAGTCATAGATATGAAGTCCACGACCTGGACTTAGTGTGACGTTGCAATCACGCGGGGTGTCCGAGAACGAACAAGAATGCCCTGTCGGTGTCTCCCTCCCACAGGAAGCGAGATATTTGGCGCTTTTACAGATTCCTATGTGTGTAACATATTCAAAATTCGGCGATGTCCTAGTTCCTTCAGCGTGAATAATTCTTTCATCGGAGTGGCGTATCATCACGATTTAAAACGACATCAAAGAGTGCACAGCTCCCTTCTCTTGTGAACTGTGTACAAATTTCCCAAGCCATTTTCAAGGTATAAAGACTTTTATGACTTTTTAACGAAAACGTGATTAGGATGATATTATTAGGAGTAAAAAAATAGCACCCAGTTTAGAATTTGTTCAATTAATTCTTTTTTCGTTATGGTATCATATCATACCCAGTGTGAAACACAAAATTAATTTCAACCTTTTAATAATTACACCTGACTAAATAATTAGGCCTCGCAGTTCACTCAACAAGAATTAGGTATTGTATTGTACAATACCGTATGGTGCATTGTACCTTATATAAGAGAGAAGATCATGAGCGATCCCTTAAGACTGGCACAATATTTATTGATCTGTTTCTATTGCCACACCCGTGACAGAGCTTTCGGCCTTGTCGCGAATAATCATAATATATATTGTAAAATAATATTGTATCCACCAATGGATGGCCAAAATGACATCATTAGATGATACGAACGTGATAGAAGGGGACTAGTGATTCGTTTTATTGTTATCAGTGCCCCAACTGTGTGTGTTACAATACAGTACAACAGAAATGCAGAATAATTGCTCTGTTCCACAAACAGATTTAATCAAATACCATAATAACATGTTAACACTGAAGTATTCTACGAAACCATACATCACGGTTCATAAGAGCCCACGGATTATAAGATCCATTTCCCCCATTCTCATGACATTTGTGTGTTTAGCCCATTAAATGAACCCCGGACATTCTAAAACTGTCATAGCTCAATACTCCTTCTCGACAGCAACACGCCGATATTCATAGGACCTAATAACTCCGGTTGGTTGCTAAGTTATGCCCGCATCCCGCTAAACTCACATCACAACATATCACATCATCTTGCCCACCACACACAACACAACAACAAAATGGTGAAATCGTTCTCATCGGCTTCCTCCCAGACAATCATGGATGCAGCTGTGATGCGCATCCTTTTGGATGTCGTAATGCGTTGATCGAGAGTCCGGGTAATGGTGTGGGGAGGTTGGTGCGCTTGCGCCTAGTGGAGCAAAACTCACCTGGTGGGCTACGCAGTGCATGAGGATGGCACGGATGGGTGCCAAGTTTGTTTCATGGCGTGAGAGTATGCCATTGGTGGCATGGCTCATCGTCTTGACGATTGTTTGCTCAGGATCACGGAAGTTTTTCTTCCAGTTTCAGAAAACAGTAGTGTACATGCGTTGTATCACCGCAACCACGGTTACGCATATGCAGATTTGTAATTGAAAAAAGTTTCAATTCGTGTTAAGTTAAACAGTAAATTAATCTGCTTTTTATTCCAGTTCAATAGTGTCTCCCATTAGTAATTAGTAGTTCTAAAAGTCAAACCCATTCGTACCCCCTACACTTCCATGTGTTTTTTTCAACCTCCTCAGGAATGTTGTCGTAGACTTCAACGATCCACTATGCCACCAATTTATGGGAGGGTTCCTTTGCAACCCCGTCAACAATCCCTTTGCCTTCCGTCATCCAGTCTTCCTACTTTTGACGAAGACGGCTTTTGATCGGCTTGTTGATACCCATGTCGATGGGTTGGGACAAGTATGTGCAGCCCGCCAGGATGTGCACCACCTTGATCCCCATTGCCTGAATCCGATTGACTACCGAGCCCATCTGATGCACTCAATACGCATTGAGAATCAGGATGGGTGGCTTGACAGATGGGTTGTTGCCATCTCTATTTGCCTTCCATGGCTGTAGGACTGTGTCGATCCACTCGTTCATCTTCGACTCATCCATCGACGCCTTGTCTTGGCATGCGTATCTTCCCGTGTCCGGGTAGGTCGCGAATTTGAGAGATGTGATCCGTCCTTGGGGTTGACCGTTGAAGATGACAAAGGGTGTCAACATCTTCCCACTCGCTGTGATCATTGTGGCTAGAGTGTCATGCTTCGTGTCCGTGGTTGAAGTGCGGGAATGCATTGTCCGTGCTCCTTTCACTTTAAGAGTTATGTTGGAATGGAGCGAGAACAGGATCAGTGTCTGATCCATGTTCAGAACATCGTCCAGGTTCTGTCCCTGTAGCTTCAACTTCATTACAGCAATGAAGTCTTTGGCATATGCCTCTGTATCCATGAAATGTTTCTCCACAGTGTGCATCGTACAACGATATGCGAGACCAACAGATTGCGTAGAGCAATGTACTGCCAACTCCTGTTCTTGTAGCATCTTGTCCTTGAAGGCTGGAAGAAGGCGACCGGCCTCTCACATCACCATCCTATTGGTGACTTGAACCCCCTGCCCAGGAAGTTTGAATGTGAATGCTTGGAGCTGTACCTTGATCTGTGCCAGAACACTTTCTCGGCCCGGGTGGATCTTTCTAGGTGTGCCCCTTGTATTATAGAGCACTAACTCCGTGCTGGAGTTCAAGTCATCCACTTTTGCAAGAACCTTCTTCCAGTGAGTGTAGTACAAGGGACAGATGCCTACAGTTGCGCAAGCTTTATGGCGACAAAAAAATCCGGTCGCAACAAGTCCATCAACTTGTTGAACAATGTGTCTTTTATCCTTTATCTCGTATGACTTCCGGCTTATTGTACCTTGTGTTTTGGCATCCATGATGAAGGCTTAGAATGGTAAGAAGTCGAAATTGAAGAGCACGGTTTTGGCAATGACAATGATAAAGCAGTGGACAATCCACATGCATGAGGTGGCTTGCGAGATGAAAGACAAGTGGAGCTGGTGATGGGTGGATGGCATTATGAAAAAGAGGGCAATGAGTGGGGTATAAAGACAATTGGCCGCGAAAGCAAAACAAAATTGGCGCGACATACAGTACCAGGGGGTATATCTGTAACTAGGCTGGATACTTATCTTTTTTCGCCATGTTAGCATCTCTAGCTTTGTACGGATTATAAGATAAACTTAAATGAAACTTCTGACATTTTTAGGCTCTTATGAACCAAGATATACTGTAGGCCATATGGTCGTTGGGCCAACTTTTGACAAATGTATGCAAGTTTGGGTCTGATGTTGATGATTCCAATTATCATTAGTTGTCAATATGCAAGTACTTTGAGATACTGCCAATTTGACAGAATTTGGTTTACTGCTAAACCGCAAAATGCAAATTCTGCCGAATCCTCACAATTTTATTTCGTACTAATTCCTATGCGACCTTTGTCTTACATTAGTAACAAAACATCTTGTAAAAAAATTTGACAACTGGTGCAGTCATGCGCAAGGGATAATAATTGTTTGGTTACAGACTGAAATCAATTCACAAGGCTTAATGGAAACCATTGTTGGCATTACTTTATAATGGCACATAGCCTTGAACTCTTTTTCAATTTATTGTGGTTACAACCTCTAGGCCCAATTGATTTTTACTACTTTTCTATGAAGGAATCATCCAAGAATTCTGCTAGCTGTGGAAGAATTTCAATCTATAGAAATGCACCACAGCTACGTGAAATTCTGCTGAATCAGCAGGACATGATACTGATGCCAATGAAGAGCTTATGGTACCATATAAATTATATCCCTCTGGTGTTCATGTCACAGCATGCAGGTCATATCACTGGACCCAGCATTTTGCAGATAAGTTCATCACATGAATAACAACACATTGTAGAGGTGCTACAAGCATTTTTTCTCATCGGAACTCATTGCCTGCTCTTTGGGAGTGCCCTTACAAAGTTTCCTATAACACAAACTACAATAATCATATTATCTCAATAGATTCCCTCACTTGTAGGTGCAACCCTCTGTTGTCGTACCATTATTGCCGCGTTTGATGAATGTTTCTTTTCTCCTCATCTTATCATTTACATGATTGGTTAGACCATTAAAGCAAAAGAAGCCAGAAGCGAATTAAGTAGAACACAATATTGTGGCCTCATCCAGTCAGGCCCTTCGTCTTTCAGGTTGTGCCTCTCATTGCCAATAGCACAGTTCAGAAGTGTGATTCCAAGATCAATCTGTAATTTGAACCTCTCTTCTTTTCTGGAATATTTCGAATAACTATTAGGGCCATGTCCTTCTCTTGTTAGAGTAGAGCTAATCACCAACATTACATGTACAGCATGATCCAACAGCCAAAACATATTGTTTGGTAGCATGAAGGCACTTTAGTCAGGACTGGCTTGGTCATTTTGATCAACTGCAGCATATTTCTCTCATTGGCTTAGAGCCAACACAACAATTATTGTGCTCACCAAAACCTGCCTCGCTGGTTTCTCTAACCAACTTGTTCTTCTTTCTTGCTACTTTTGACATTGTCTTGCACAAATTCCTTCCATCAGCATTAATCAGGATTGCCTCCTTTCTCCGCAAAAGAATGAAATGAGGTTCATCATTGCCATTGTTCCTATACATTAAAATGTTTTCATCAGAAGGAGGAAAATAGACTTCAAGACTTCATAAACTCAATGACAACACCATCCCCATACTTCAGGGTTCAAAATGGGAGCTGTCTTTACTTCACATCCTCCATCAGAGACACCATCATTCTCTTTTAAGAAAGAAAGGGAGTAGCTAGTACCTCTTAGTGTCATCTTTCTTTTTCTTGCACAATAATGAGCTTGTCCTCTTGGTTCTCCTCCTACGTAAGTTCACGTTTTGTCAAATACTTCATTGCATTCCTTGAGAATAACTCAATGGAGGATTTGCGTAGGTGTGCACCAACAGCTGCTTGTCTCAGCAATGACACTCCGAAATTTGACAAAAAAGTATGTCAAAAGACCGCCTGTGCGCCGACAGTAACATAGTGCATTCAACCATACGATGTAGATTGTGAAATTATCTGAACTATATCGTTGGGGAAATCTATTGAGGAATTGCCCTTGTTTGTCAAACTATCAAATTTAGATGGAATCATCAATGAAGGCACATGCTTTATCGTAGTCAAAATCAATCCAAATTTGCAACATTCAATGGAATCTTTGACAACAATGCACAGTTCAGAGGTTGATTCGATTGAGCAGTACCATTGACATTGAAAGTCATTTCGTTTTCATTAATGTACCAACTTCCAACAGAAACTTTGACAACTTCACATTTTTTATGACAGTCAATTGGATTTTTGATGTACACTCTTGTTGCCTCTTCATTGAAGGCAACCCCAGCAACGGAACAAACAATGATATCGCCTTCTTTGTTCTTGATTGATGAATTTTTGATGATGAAGGGTTTTATAATTGTGTCATGGACTTAAAGATCATTAAGATATTCTTCAATGGAGATGCATTCCATGTCAAAGTAATCACGGAGGATCGTGGATGATATTAGATTTGAAGGCAAAGTAACTAGACTGGCTATTGTTGGAGTTATTTTGATGGAATATGTGTTGCCTCCAATGTTTCTGGTACTCCACCCGCAATGGAAGTTTTGTCAATGAATGGACAAGTGGTCGGGGAGTGCACTCCCAGGGGAGTCCTATCCTGACCTACATTGCTGCAGGAACTATCAAGAGAAGCATCATTTCATTGGTGAAGCAAGACAACCTGAGCCCCCAGCCAATTTCCCATGATAACTATATTTTACATATTGTAGATGGGTGAAAATACTGGATGGATGCCATCCATGAAACAAGACTTGGTACATGAGTAGCATGTAGAAAAAATTGGTTTGTAATGAATATGTGAAACACCCAAAATACGTTGCCATATGGAGAATTCTTTGGCAGGATATGCAATTCTCGTTCCCACCATTTCATTGAATATAAAATTGTCAATTATGTGGGATTGTAATATATTTCAAAAGTCTTACATAACAGTATAGTAATAGTAAAAACACATAAAAATCTTAATTGATGACATCAAGTGACTGTGCTCCACATCGGTGACCATGACCGGACACAATGACCAATGGCCAATGATCGATTACCTTGACCAATGACCATGGCCAGTGATTGGGACCTGTCTGTCCATCGGCTGTTGTCTATCCTTTGACCGTCCTGGGTTGTCTGGCCATCATCTCTGTTTAGATTCTCACTGCTGATGAACTTCCACAGAGAGCCCAGTTCAAGCAACTCCAGCTAGCTTTCTGACATAGGAAGTCAACAATGAGTGTATTCACCAATAACTAATACTGCATCTTTTATGGGAATGAGGGACTATTGCAAGAGCTTGTGTTGATCTTCATAGCCAGGTGAGCTTGCATGTTTCACTGTACCAGTCAACAAGAATACCTACATCTCCTGGATGAAACCAGTTCTCATTCCAATCATTGAATTGATGCCACCCTATCAAAATTGGGTCCACCTGCATGATCTCAGGGTTCTGCATGCCAATGTGCTGCTGTTGTAGTGGTATCCCAAAGCACACTCTCTCCTGGGTTAATATACATATACTAATCGAATGTGTCCCAGACACATTCTCTGTTAGGCATTGTATTTTTTGCATCCAGTATGTGGACTGCACAAAAAACTCAGATGATAACTAGATTATTCCACAGTAATTAGCCCCCAGTTTCAATGTCCAGAGAGACAAGAACTGCTTATTTTCAATTTATGGTCAGTGGGCCCTGGACTTGAGACAAGGGTGAGCCCTGGGGTTGCCCTCATCTTCGTTTGGAGTAGAAGGTTGTCTGGGATGGTAGATTTAGTTTGGAGAAAGATTTTGGACTCCATCATCAAGAATTTGGTTGTTTACTGGAGATGCATCCGTAAAACTGGTTCATAGATAACTTCAGTGGAGTTGTATTGTTGTTACAATGGTCTTCCTCTAGAGAACAGGTAACGTGGTGCAGCTCTAGCTTGTCACCAGAACCTGTTTTTCCTATTTCTGAAAATAATCTACCACTTTGTATTACAAAATCACGCAACCATTGGTTTTGTCACACAAAACCACTTTTTGTGTAGAAATTTGACGGATATCCTCTCTCCAAAATTTTGAAAATTTAGACAATGAGCTTCTTTTGACAAAACTAGGTCGTTTTGTCAGAAGAAGTCCTGGGTTCTAGCATATATAATTGCCACTCAAGTTGTCATGACCTCATATTCTTTGGTATTCTTCTCCTGGTGTGATCAATCTTTGGATTGTGAGAATTCTTGCCAGCAAAGAATCTTGAGACCAAATACATCTCAAACTCTAATCATCTAAAAAACTGACATGAGCCAAGGATACCTACTGGTACTCCTGACCCATCCTGAGCCCAAGAACAGGTCCCATGGGTACACAAATAAATAGGAATTCTACTAACTAAGGGTAGGATCCCACCAAATAGAAGCAGGACTCATTAACAAGACTATTGAGTCCTGCAGGGCTTATTACTAAAGACCACTGAGTCCTGGGGGACCCATTGGCAGGATTACATCTACAGCCTACTCCAGAATCCACTGGATTCAGGTTGGCATGCAAGAATGCATGTACAGCCCAAACTAGGTGCATGTACACCCAGTTTGGCATGCATGAATCCAATAGGATGCATCAAAATCTAACATCCTCGAATTACATGCAAAATGCATGATAAACTAGAGAGGACTACCATGAGGCAGTCCTCATTTTCAATCAGTTTTTTAGCTTATAAATTAAATCTTCAAACAACTGGAACATCTTTTCTACTTCGTTTATCTACAACTACTTTTCGATTACTTCCGGCTTAGGTCACTATCGTACGATAGCCAAACTCGGTAAGTTGCTCGCATCTCAACCACACGAAGGCTCATCCTGATGACCCACAGGCGGTCGAACAAAAGCAAGGTCTACCACGCAGAGTACTACGTTAATTGCACGTCACAGTGCGAACGATTTTTTTCTTAGTCCACCCAGGAGTTCCGACAAGAAGCTCTTCTTAGGCACTAGCCTAGGTGAAAAACTACGAGCCATGTCCTCCGTGAAAGCGATTCCCGAAGGGCTTAAGTGGGTAGAGTGCGAACGTGGCGTTGGAGGTAAAAACTCCCCATTACGTTACATTCCTGAGCAGGATCCCGTGCAGGATGCCCTCGCGAAGGACAAAAAGACCACCTATTTCAAGCTGACTCTCCCCAATACGGGAAACGAGTTAAAGGTGGCAGTATGGGCGTCCGGGACTCCCGAGCAGTTTCTACTGCATGTACGCTCCGCGATTCACGTGTGTAAGCAGATGGGGCTTGACACGGACTTCGCGGCAGCCGAGAAGGCTGTTGAAACAGCCAAGATCGAGGCTGAACTAGCGAAGCAGGAGTACGTGACGGTACGTAATGCTGAAAAGAAGAAGAAGGGCAATAAACAAGAGGCGCCCGGTACGACTACCGAGGCTGTTTCACCTGCCCTAGTAGAAGCCAAGGCCGCGTATGACAAGGCTTTGAAAGCTCTAGAGGATGCGAAGCTCGCCATCGCAACGGCTGGAGCGAAGCCCTTCGAGCTTTATGGAAACCTCCTCTCCGACGAGGCACGTCAGCCCTGGGAGAAGATTATCAAGGCCCAAGTGACTAAAGCTCCTTGGGAAGACATCAAGGGAGTACCGCACACGGAGACTCCCACAAAGACTTGGGACTGGTTTCACGAGTGCGTCACATTTCACCTATTGCAGGTGTTCCGTCATGACGCGGGCGAAGCCCTCAAGTACTATATTATGAACACGTTAAAAAAGCCCAACAGGGTTTTGATCCGTCAGTTTTTTGTCCAAGTAGAACAGCTCAACAGCTACCTCGAGACATTGCCCTGCCTGTACTACAGCCCGAAGGCTAATCAGGCAACCAAGAAGGTATTGCCTCTTGATGACGCTGACCTTGCGACTCACCTGTTGCGCATGTGTCCAGCCAAGTGGCAAACCCAGTATGACCTCACAGAGAATACCACTCCGGTCAGTACTAGGGCCCTACTATTGGTCCTAGAGAATATCGAGAACAATGCAGAACTTGATAACAAGCCCGCCAATACGACCAAGGCAAAAGGGACTGATACGAAGCGGAAGATGGAGTCAATGGACTCCCGCATCCCCAAGAAGCCCAAGAAGGTGGGCTGGACTGAAAAGCACTGTGTGCTATGTAAGAAACATGGGGGGCCGCACAAAAGTCACAATACGCGTGACTGCCGTCGCTATAACAAGGACGGTACTCCTATCAAAAGGAATGGGGGCGCAGGTAAGCCCGGTTCAAAAGAAAGGAAACCGGAGGGCGCGAACTTCGCCCAGATAGTCCGAGCGGAGTTGAAGAAAGCTCTCCGCAAGAAGTCTAGTAAGCGCAAGAAACGTCGCGCTAATGACTCGGAAAGTGACAGCGACTCCAACGACAGTTCGTGAAGGTGCGGGTCGGATATTACTGGGGAATTACGTAGATGTAAGAAACATAAATTAAATACTGCAATTGACAGTTACACTACCCCCAGTCCGAGTAAAGCTATCCTGACTAATAAAAGTCAAAATTCAAAGTCAATTAAATTAACTGTCACTAAAAGCAAGACATCAAAAAAATCTTGTCCCAAAACAAAAAAAACCGAATTAAAAATTCGAAATAAAATGAAGTCAACGACATCATCTAACTTAAAAAAATCTTACGACACAAAAGTAGTCAGTAACAAAACAGAGCATACTGAGGCCAGTATTGACATGCCCCGTGTGAATTATAGTATCAATCACAAAAAGGAAGTGATTGCAGCAAGCACCAAGGACCGCCTCGGTGTCACGGCCCTAGTAGCCATAATGGAACCAGCGACTGAAAGTCAATCCGCAAGAGCATACAAACAACCTCTGCGGAGTCGCCTCAGTAACAAAATTAAAGTCCTACTGGACTCTGGGTCTGATGGAGACCTAATTTTCCTTCCTAAAGGAAAAGACAACCCTTTCCTTACCTGACTAGGCAGGTGCAAAAGACTTGGCATACGTCAAATGGGAGCTTCCAGACAACTGGAAGAGGTAAGATCAGAGTCAAATTCTTTGAGTACTCCAATTCCAAGGAGTATCTCCTACAACCTGACATTGTGGAATACAAGGAAGATGACATGACTAAACCAGGGTTTGACCTCATTCTAGGTAGTAATACCTTGAAAGAGTTAGGAATTGTCCTAGACTTTCGGACAAAAGAAATTACAGTGGATGACATCCCACTGCCAATGAGAGACATCAACAAATTAAAGCCAAGAGCTACTGTGGAAAAAGCTTGGACTATGAACAATAGCATCTACCAAGAGACATCCAAGGAACCACAGAGTACTCTGGAGGCAACAAAACGCCTCATAAAAATACTAGACGCTAAGTATGAAAAAGCGGATCTCAGGGCAATTGTCAGAGACAACTGCACACACCTAAGTGGCCCAGAACAAGCAAGGTTACTGGAGCTCCTACAAGAGTTTGAGGAGTTATTTAGTGGGAAACTAGGTGACTGGGATTGTAAGCCGGTCTCCCTCCAGTTGAAGGAAGGAGCACAGCCATACCATGGCAGGCCTTTTCCCATACCCAAGAAGCACATAGAAATCACAAAAAGAGAGGTACAAAGACTATGTGACTTAGGGGTACTTAAATGGCAAGATGATTCTGAATGGGCATCACCCACATTCATCATACCCAAGAAGGACAACACCGTTCGGGTTGTCAGCGATTTTAGGGAAGTAAATAAACGTATAGTGAGAAAACCGTTTCCTATTCCCAAAATCAGCACTGTTCTACAGGAACTAGAAGGCTTTACATATGCCACAGCCCTTGACCTAAACATGGGCTATTACACCATTAGATTGGATCCAGATGCGTCCAAAATATGCACCATTATCTTTCCGTGGGGTAAGTACTCTTACCTACGGTTACCAATGGGTGTTGCATGTTCTCCCGACATCTTCCAAGCTAAGATGTCTGAGCTAATGGCAACCCTTGAGTTCGTCCGAACTTATCTTGATGATTTACTATGCATCAGCAAGGGTAACCTAGAAGATCACCTTAATAAACTCAGAAGGGTCTTCATTAGGTTGCGAGACGCAGGCTTGACCGTCAATGCGCGCAAGTCGTCTTTCTGTGCCATGGAGACAGAATACCTAGGATATGTGCTATCCAGAGATGGTATAAAACCACAACCAAAAAAGGTACAGGCAATCCTCGCATTAACACCACCTCAAAATGTTAAACAGCTCCGTAGGTTTCTAGGCATGGTCCAGTACTACAGAGACATTTGGGCGAGACGCAGTGAAATACTTGCACCATTAACCAACTTAGTTGGTGAATGTGGACACACCAAAGTCACAAGGGCTAACAAAACCAAGAAAAAGCCATGGCATTGGGATGACATCCATCAGCAAGCATTCGACACTGTAAAGGCAACTATCGCTCGCGATGTTACCTTGGCCTACCCTGACTATTCCCAGGGATTTGAGATTTACACAGATAGCTCCAAATTTCAATTGGGCGCTGTGATTACTCAAAACAACAGGCCGCTGGCGTTCTTCAGCAGAAAACTGAGTCAGGCGCAGCAAAAATATAGCGTGACCGAACAAGAACTACTGGCCATAGTAGAAACATTAAAAGAGTTCAAAGGCATGCTTTGGGGACAACAAATTACGGTCTACACTGACCACAAGAATCTAATGCAGGATGCTCTAGGTCTGACCTCTGATCGAGTGTACTGCTGGAGATTACTCTTAGAAGAATATGGCCCCACCATCGTGTGTATCAAAGGCATCCACAACACTGTTGCGGACGCCATCTCATGATTGGACTATGGACCCGTCACAGATGACAGGTCAACCTGGATGACTTTCGCCCAGTGTTGGTGCTACCACAACACCTCACAGCCAGAAGCATCCCTAGCATCCACCCAGGAATCCATGAACCAGGTGTTTGCTAATCGCAACGAAGAGGACTCCATCTATCCACTCACAACCAGAGAGATAGCGGAGGCACAACAACAAGATGACAGCCTACTAAGCAAAGGCTACTCAACTCAATTAGTTGAGAACATTAAAGTACTCTGTAAGGATGGCAAAATGGTTATTCCAAACAGCCTCCAACACCGTGCGGTAGCTTGGTTTCACCACTACCTACAGCACCCCGGGACTAAACGTCTCAAAGAAACTCTTCCTCTGTCGATGTATTGGAAAGGTCTCAGAACGACAGTCCAATCACACATCAAAAAGTGTCACAGTTGCCAGGTGAACAAGCGTAGGCAGACAAAATACGGGAAGCTGCCAGCAAAACTTGCAATCACCAACCTCTGGGAGGCTCTATGTGTGGACCTTATAGGACCGTACACCCTCAAGGGCAAAGACAAGACACAAATTGACTTCATGTACGTCACAATGATTGATCCTGCAACAAGCTGGTTTGAAATTGTAGAGTTGCCGGTATCACAGCTCCAGAAGCTTGATATTCCCACGGGTACAAAGGGGCAAAGGAGCAAACACGCACATGTCCAAGAGCAACAACCCTACTTTGACGAGACGTCAGCAACAGTAGGTAATTTAGTTAATAGGACCTGGTTTAGCCGTTACCCATGTAGTCAATATATTATCTACGACAATGGAAGTGAATTTAAACTTCACTTCGAGACCCTCTGTGAATCATATGGTCTGAAGCGTAAGCCAACCAGTGTCAAAAACCCTCAAGCGAACGCAATACTCGAGCGGGTGCATCAAACAATCATGGCGATGCTCCGCACAGCTGAATTAGATATGGCCAATACCATCAGCGAGAGTGACATTGCTGACTTTCTCACAAATGCCGCATGGGCCGTTCGCTCTACCTATCACACAGTACTAAAGACTTCACCAGGCGCAGCTATCTTTGGAAGGGACATGTTGTTTGGCGTCCCCTACATTGCTGACTGGACTAAAATAGGGGAATATAGACAACGGCAGACAGACCGTAACACAAGACGGGAGAATGCAACTCGCGTAGACTGGGACTACCAACCCGGTGACAAAGTACTGCTGCGAAAAGACGGTATCCTCCGCAAAACAGAAAGCCGGTATGAAAGTGATCCTTGGACTATCACGTCAGTTCATACGAATGGCACAATAAGGGTTCAACGCGGAACAAAGTCCAAGAGACTTAACATTAGGAGAGATACACCTTATTTCGACTAAACTGAACAGACTTGTACCTTATCCCTTTTCTCCTACTAAGACTTACGCTTCGTCATTGCTACACCATCTTTTTTTTCCTCTTCGCGGTTTTTCTTCTTTCCCCGAGAGGTTTTCTTTTTCGTGGGCATTGACACCTTATCGCTCCATTCGTGGGGGCGAGTGACATGAGCCAAGGATACCTACTGGTACTTCTGACCCATCCTGAGCCCAAGAACAGGTCCCATGGGTACACAAATAAATAGGAATTCTACTAACTAAGGGTAGGATCCCACCAAATAGAAGCAGGACTCATTAACAAGACTATTGAGTCCTGCAGGGCTTATTACTAAAGACCACTGAGTCCTGGGGGACCCATTGGCAGGATTACATCTACAGCCTACTCCAGAATCCACTGGATTCAGGTTGGCATGCAAGAATGCATGTACAGCCCAAACCAGGTGCATGTACACCCAGTTTGGCATGCATGAATCCAATAGGATGCATCAAAATCTAACATCCTTGAATTACATGCAAAATGCATGATAAACTAGAGAGGACTACCATGAGGCAGTCCTCATTTTCAATCAGTTTTTTAGCTTATAAATTAAATCTTCAAACAACTGGAACATCTTTTCTACTTCGTTTATCTACAACTACTTTTCGATTACTTCCGGCTTAGGTCAAAAACACGATGACAACAAGATTTTTACGGCACATTGTTGTGTGAGATTTTGAACTTCCTGGAATGTTTAAAACCAGTACATCTTTGGTGTTTACTTTTACAAGTTCTTGGGTTGGACCCATAGTTCTTAAGGCATGTGATAACTACATTCCATGTCTGAGAGACAAAAACTATATCTCAAGGTATCTAATACTCATAATTTCACCTTATCATGTTCTTGCAACTAAACGTAAGAAAACTGACATTTGTGTTGTACCAATTTCCACAGTTGTATTAACTCTTCTTAAATAGGGCACATACATGACAACGAAGCAGCAAGCACTTTCTTACATTATCTGTGTCTTTCAATGCTTACTATTATACTGCAAGTAAGAATATATTATGTCTTTGTGAAGTTGGGAAATTGATTGAAACTTGTAATGTGTAGTATGGGTGAATGTCCTTGCTCACTGTCTAGAATAATAATAGTCTAAAGTTATGAACAATACCATTTTGTTTTATTATATGTGGATTGTGTGCCTTACCAGCTTGGTAAAGGTGAGGTAGTTAACTATCTAATTGAAAGATGGTGATGAATTAAAATCAATATAAAATAAGAATTATGATTACTAATGTTTTGGTGGTGATAGAGTGGTGCGGCGACTAGAGCAATGGGCAATGAGTGGGAGCACCTGCACTTGTAAAGTAGTAAGTATGAGTGTGGAGGCCATCTAGCAAAGTAGAGATAGAGAAGAATACAAAAGCACAAAAGAACATTCTGAGATTTGGTTGTTTGCAAGACTGTGAGGTGAAATGATTAGTAGGAGGTAGCAGCTAGGAGATTGCAAGAACTTTGCAGTCAAGGAAAATCCTATTGTATTGTGCAAATAGCTCAAGATATGAGTGATGCAAAAAATGCAAATTGATTTCCCATCAGCTCATTTCTGTTGGATTGCCAATGTGCAAACAACCATCGGATGACCGTAACACCGCTGCTGCCTGTCAAAATAGAAGTTAAAACATCTCCAAATCCACCCTTGGCATCTGCTTCATTTTGTTTTGACATCTTTTTTTGAGAATGGGAGTGGTGCAGGTGCACCTCCCATTTGTTGTATAGTGCTATTGATGCAGACAGAGCACAAGAAGAGCACAAGTCTTTGGTTTCAGGGGTTAACCCTGTTCTCCAATCACGCATGAACGGTAATGGTCTGTCCTTGCACCCTAGACATCTGTCTGGCTCCTTCTGGGTACTGTAACTTCAATCATCAATGTAACATTAGAGACAGCCATGTCCTCATCTAGGCTAAGCCGCTACAAGACTAGGGGCCTGTAAATGGATACAAGGATGGACATGGGTATGACATTGTGTGTGTCTGATCTAACAGCCCAGACTACCGGAAAACCTTGATGATAAGTGCCGCCAGGGTATAGGTGCACACCTACTTTTAACTGTGCATATTTTGAAAACTAAGTGATCCTCAACTAAATGGAACAATATTGCAGAAAGCATACCTTCTTCTGAATGTTTTGGCGTGCCACACAATAGGCAAAAGTTTGTCCTGTCAAAAGTTATCACAACAATCAAAATTGTGTTAAATGGTATCTTTTGTACATTTGTGTGCACCTATAAACCGGATTTTACAGTAGTGCGTAATGTCTGTGATGATTAATCAAAAATGGCATGGTTTTACCTTCATGTATTACTGATCTTTGCGTCTTTTCAAGCTGGCACTATTTGCTCAATTTTATTGGATTCGCATTTTACACTGTATCATCCATATGAATTTCTTCTTGAGTTTTTAAGATTATTTTCTCATTGTTAACCTGCTCATCAGTATAGCTTTTGCCATTCTTCTGTATTTCTATATTCCTCTTGCACCCGTCGTACTAACATAGCACTGTTTGGAGATGGAAGTGGAGGACATTAATTGCATCAAATTTTCCTTTTGTTACTGCAGATATAATGATTCATTTTGTACTCCAATCCTGCACTAAGCTCATGCAATCCCCACAATTAGTTCAACTTTGTTACAACATCAGCCTCTGCAATCATGCCTGCAGCTTTATCTCGGACTTGAAGACAAAATCCTCCCATCCTTGCTCACTGCCTGTCACGTTGGTTTTTCTTTAATCCATTTGTAGATACTTCTTTTTTCAAAGGTATTTTGTTGTCCTCCTCCCTTGGGTCTTTTCCCTCTAGTTCAGTGGCATACATGACCATGTAACTAAACCATTGTCTTTGTCCTCTTGATTTGCTGAGAGATTATGCTGATGAAAATCCCATTTCTGTTCCCTCACATCCAGGTCATTCTTGAGGACATAAAGTTTGTATCTTATTTTGCCATGTGAATGTGAGATGAGACCATGGGAACCAATTCCAAATCTTGTATTGTGTGTAGAGTGCAATTGTCATTTTCATTGGAACACAAAACAATTCATTAACAAGACTCCCCCAGACTTGGGAAAGCTTGATGTGGGCAAAAGGCTAGTATGACAATGGTGACATTGCAGGTGGTTAGGACCTGATGGCATCCATGACAATAGCTGCCAGTAAAGGATGCTATGCTCAAGCCATGGTTTAATTTTTTGAAGCAAAATGATACCTAGTTACCTGTACATCTAGCAGCAATAATCTTTTGTAAATTGCTAACACATGGAAGTTGAATGGTCCCAATGTTGCCATCTGACAAGAAAAGTGATGTCATGGACTGTCATTTAAGATGTCTGGAAAATAAAAACGGTCATGTCATTTTCAAATTCTCTCAATGAATTTATCATTTTTAAATTTCATGACAGTGACCACATACATAGGAATATATTGAGTGCTAATGTCTGTATTTTTAGGTATTTTTATCTTATGTCTGTATTTTGTCGGCATTATGATCATATAAATACAGCTGCCCATTTTAGTCAGAAAATAAAATTGTCTGGTTCATTAGAGATGTGGTAAATCAAATCTATCTCATTGTCAGAATTTTGTCTGTAAAATGAACTATCAGTGTCCCACTTGCTAGGTTGTAACTTTCGGAAGAATGCCGGTGGAATTCCGCTTTACCCCAGAATATTTGAAAATTTTGGCAGTAACATGATTTCTGTGATAGCAAGATTACTGAGGAAGACTTACTTGAGTACTGTTCTAGACAGTGATGCCATGATGTCACAAAATAAGGCTCATTTTGACAAAAACCACCATAGTATTTCCGGAACCTGCAGTAATTACGGCAGGAATTCCGGTTTGTTACCGGTTACTGTGTTTTTGAGACAGTAACCAAAATTGGAATTTACAACCTAGCCCACTTGAGAGTGACCAACATTTGTATGTAATACTGTCAGTATTTTCCTCAATTATAGACTTCCTGATAGCAATGTACATTAGACAAGCTTGTACCCATGGTACAAAACAAGCATGCTAGTACTTTTAATTTAACTGAACTGAACTGCTACTTCATCTGATGAAAAATCTTGCAGAGGCCAACGACCTCAATTTTTTTGGCTGATATTTTTCAGGACCATCCCAATTGTACGCACCTCTAACAATTATCTGTCTATGTTCCGATACATAGAAAATACAATATAGAACTTACCCACTATCTGACTTCATGAACACACTATGAACAATTTTAGATTTGTCCTTCATCATGAAACATTGTGTGTATTGTAACATCACTCACTGCAAACAAAAAACACCAGTAACCTCCCTGTACACTCGAGTGTACAGGGAGGTTACTGGAGCCCCCAGAATGGTATATTCCGGTAACCTCCTGGTACACTTCTGTAACCCTCCGGTACACTAGTGCACGGGAGGGTTACCGGAGTCTACCAATGGGTCACTGGAAATTTGAGACCCAAACAAGTCTTCCGTTTTATTTCTACTTACGATAGGAATTAGGATTTTTCACAGGAAAACAGACTTCTCAGTAAGTCTTAGAATCGATATCAATCTAAGTAGTGGCTGTAACTGCACTACTTTGTAGCTAAACAAATGTTTACCAGTGGCATACCGGAAGTGTACAGGGGAGTTACCGGAAGTGTACGGGAGGGTTACCGGAGTGTACCAGATTACCAAAGCATACGGGAGGGCTACCAGAGTCTACAGAAGGGCTACCTGGTCTGATATACTGTTGGACTACAAGCAAAGTATGTGCAATTTATCTTTACTAATACAATTAAACATACTACATCATATAAATTCTGGGCCTGCCCCTCACATTGCCCACCACCCTGAGCCCACCAAAATGACACACATGCCACAAATTCTGCCCCACGCTAAAAATTTATACTGCGGACCATCCACACCAAGGTAGAAGAAAATTAATTATTTAATTGAAACTAAGCTTAAATCAAAACAATTGCAAAATAGTTTGATTTCATCATAACTCACCTTAAAAAGTCACATGCCACTTCCAATTGTTGTTGGCTACACGGCGGTGCCAGGCAGGATGCCAAACTCAGTCTGTGGGCTGAGTTTCAGCTGTTCCCGTGGCTGGCCTGAAAATAAATAAATTGAAATTAGATTTAGTCAAAACAAGTGTAAAAATTATTGAGTTCATAATGACTCGCCCCGAAAGTATACCCGCCGCTGCCAATTGTTGTTGGCTAAATGGCCATGCAAGGCGGGACGCCGAACTCAGTCTGTGGGCTGAGTTTCATCCATTTTGCCAGTAGGCCATTAGTAAATGAATTAAAAAAAACTGACATGTGCTGTGTAAAATACAGTGAAAAGAGGGCGAGTTCATCATAACTCACCCCGAAATTATACCTGCTGCTGCCCATTGTTCTTGGTTACTTGGCGGTGCCAGGCAGGAAGGCTAACTCAGTTTATGGCCTGAGTTTCAGACATTCTCGTGGTACACCTATAAATATTTAATTGAAAAAAATTGACGTGTGGTGAGTATAACTTGGTAGAAATGGTTGAGTTCATCAGAACTCACCCTATAAATATACCCGCTGCTGCCAATTGTGGTTGGCTAGATGACAGAGCCAGGCGGGTAGGCTAACTCAGTCTGTGGGCTGAGTTTCATCCATTTTGCCAGTAGGCCTGTAAATATTTCATTGAAAAAGTTGATGTGTGGTGAGTATAATAATGAAGAAAGGGCGAGTTCATCATAACTCACCTATAAAAACCGACACACCACTGCCAATTGTTCTTGGCTAAATGGCGATGCCAGGTGGGAAGGCTAACTCAGTCTGTGGGCTGAGTTTCGGCCATTCCAGTGGTACACCTATAAATATTTAATTGAAAAAAATTGACGTGTGGTGAGTATAACTTGGTAGAAATGGTTGAGTTCATCAGAACTCACCCTATAAATATACCCGCTGCCAATTGTGGTTGGCTAGATGACAGGGCCAGGCGGGTAGACTAACTCAGTCTGTGGGCTGAGTTTCGGCCATTTCGCCAGTAGGCCTGTAAATATTTCATCGGAAAAAAATTGATGTGTGGTGAGTATAATAATGAAAAAAGGGCAAGTTCATCATAACTCACCTTTAAAAATTGATAAGCCACTGCCAATTGTTCCTGGCTATACAGCTGTGCCAGGCGGGAGGGCTACCTCAGTCTGTGGGCTGAGTTTCGGACATTCCCGTGGTACACCTGCAAATATTTAATTGGAGAAAAGGATGTGCACTGAGTTTTATAATGAAAAAAAGTAGAGTTCATTCATTAGCTTTCACCTTAAAAAGTTACATGCTGCTGCCAATTGTGGTTGGCAACACGGTGGTGCCAGGCGGGATCCCAAACTCAGTCTGTGGACTGAGTTTCGGCTGTTCCCATGATGAGCTGGTGGGGTATCAATATAATTGAAAAAGTAGAGGTTGCTGCTGGTTCAAGCACCTGTGTTGTAGTATGGTAAGGTATTGTATCATACCGTATGCTGTAGGCAATAATAGCAAGCAAGAGTGAGGTACAGTGATATAAAGGAATAAGTACCAATCATGTAGCCACACATTACCAAATTTCAGCCCTATGTGTTATTCTTGTGTTCTCATTTTTTGGCACAGTCACTTCTGATAGTCAGTAAATGGCATACTTGTGGGACAGGAAGTCTCAACATTCATATTCAATTCCTTCATTGAGGGTATTTAAAAAAATGACAGAACATATATAAAACCAATGGATTCAAAAATAGAAATATAATCACTAAGACTTAGCGAAATAAAATCAAAGATCAAGCCTAGAATCGACACCAAAACTAGACCCAACAGGTGATCTTACAGCTTGTAACTTGTGATTCGCAAAATGTGAGTCATGAAACACACAAACACTCCGAAGATTTTTTTTGCTCCAAAGCTTAGCATGATAAATGTATCTGTGGCTTAAACAATAGGGAAAAAACCGGTAACCCACCCGTACACTCTTGAAATTCTGGTAACCTCCCTGTACACTCAACGTTTTGCGAGTGTACCGGAAGGCTACTGGTGTTTTTCATTTGCAGTGCTCATGTTCACTACAGGAATAGGTTGCACGCCAGATATATTTCTATTTTCACAGAGGAATAGTACAAAAATGGCACAAACCAAAAGCAAACTAACCGTAACTTCCAAAAATCTAATTCCCAAATTATTTGCTGACACTGATAGGTAATTCAATTATTTAAGCCTTGTGGACAAAATCTAGATTTTTGTGAGTAGATATACAGGATCAGATCCTATTTGTTTAAGAATAAATTTAAACTAATGTATTTCTATGACGAGAAAATTTTGATTTACTCTGAATGGAGATAATATATTTTCTAACTTAGAACTAGATTGTTAGTTAGATCTAGACCATTTCTAGCTAGATGATTTTTGGAATCATCCTCTTTAGAATTTTAAAAAAGTGCCATCTATTTTGACGTTCTATTGTGGTCTACAAGTGTCAAATGCCACAAGATCGATTCATATTTAGTTTTCTACATTAGATTTAGATGGTATCCATTCTTTCTTTATTATTGCCAACCAGTCGTGCACAGAGTGGATTTGCAAGACATGTACCAGAGCCCATAATGGAGCCATACCAAAATTCCTTGATTCTCTAGGTTCTATTTTTCTAAGCCTAATTGTTCAAAATTTTTGCATCTTGCAACATCCTAAACTTGATCGAGCATTTTCTAGATACTGTCTTAAATCTTGTCATTTAGGAAGGGGCCTGGGCCACTTCCCATGGGACAGGATCATTTGCTTTACCTAAAACCTATTTCATTTTGCCCAACAGCCACACAGAGAAGAAAAAGATGTCTATTGTCACGATGGCATGTTCGATGGCTGTGACATAAGTTGTCTCATCATAAATGGGAACATGTTGAAGTTCTCTGTTGAGGTATTACTTTTCTTAAAGCTCACAAGAGCACAACGGTTCATGCATTCGTGAAACAGGCATTAACTGCATGGATGGTTCAGTGAGAGTGGACAGTACACCAGGTAGAGGAGAATTCCTTGAGTCTCCATGTTACTATCATCAAATAGTTTGTGGTACCATGTTCCGTCTCCTAACAGTGATAAGGCAATGATTATGTTGACAGGCTCCACTGTGGAGTCCTTTGACTACTTGCTGGTCAAGTTAATTCCCGTGCTTGATGAGTATTCTCCATTTTGTAGACAATGATGGATTCAATATGAAGAAAGTCGGAAGCAGGGAAAGATATTGCACCACTTGACCTGAGAATTGCATGGGGATACATCTAGCCTGGTCTCGCACCCAATCAGTTATGGTTCTACAACTCATATTTTGAAATACAATGACTCCGCTTTCAAATATATACAATTTGCAAGAAGAACAGTCATCAAAATACTCAAGAAAGACAAACTTGCCAAGATCCCTCCCTACAAATGAAAAGCTGCAGGAATATTGGGATTCTATCACCCATAGACATCCAGCTCTTCAGAATGATTGGGTGAATATAGCTGGGGGTGAGAATAGAGGAAGCACCTGATACAATTGTTCAGCATCACTTCTACAGTGGTTGGCAAAGCTAACAATATTTTACTGCCGTCCTTCATTTTGTGTGATAGGACACAATTCCTAAATGTTTCTGTTTGTTCTTCCTTGCTCCCACTTCTCCTTCCTCAGCTCCCTCTTCTTTGACATTAAGCTCAGTTGTCACTTCTTCATCCTCTTCAACAGTATCCGGAGAAAAATATCTTTGATCCATGATTTCATTGGTTTCTCATACATGGGGAGGAATGTTTGGATTCCAAGTATGAATGATTGCCCTTGCTATCTTGTGAAACTTTTCTGCAGTTGATCTCCTTTGTGTTCCAATTCAGGGTGGAATGTCACGTGGTAGGAGACGCCTACCTCCCATTCCAGTAGATTGTCACGAGTAGCTTTGAGCATGTGATCCATCTCCCTCCTTCCGTAACTGGATCTCCCGATATGCCTTCCTCCTTGACCTGTCAACATTGCCCAGAGCCACCACAATACCTCCCTCCACAACTGCACCCACCATGCCAATGGCTGTGCCCCTGTGTCCATGTCTTTGACCCACTGCAACTGCATACTCCATCACCCCTGCCAGCCGGAACAGCAGAAGCAGCAGTCACCGTGGCTGCTGCACCATCAACTGCATTCACATTAGAACCCAGGGCAACAACTTGAGTAATGCTCTCACTGGAGCATCTACTTGTGCATCAACCCTGTTGCCATCTTTAGAAGCAATTGAACTTTCATCTTGGTAATCACTATCCAACATCATGTTATGAAGTGATGTTTTGAGCGGTATGGAAAAAATGGGTGGATACAGCTGTCACATTAGATCTAGAAAGTACTCATGCATTGGGCCAAGGGGGATTTCATGAATGGGAAGCATTTTATAGCCTAAAAAATAAAACTAGGTCTAGAAAATAGAACCTATGGAAGCCTGGAATTTTGGGATGGCTCTGATATTATTATGTCATTAACAGTTCAGGTAGATATCATGATTTAGTGGATAATCAGTTTTCCCTGTGTGACCCGAACCTCAGATGGGGCAGTTCGTAATTATTTTTTCTTTGCAACAACATCAAATTACCTCAAAAACAGTGAAACGAGTGAATGAATTCAAACATTCCAGGAAATTGTGCTAGTGAGTTTTGTGGTATGGTGCTTATTTGGTAGATGTGCCTCAGTTACCACAAAACTCTACCACAAATTTTATGGTAAAAGTTGGAGTGGTAAATGTCGTAGGAATTGTGGTACAATTTGTGGTGTAACATTTAGTTTTGTGGTAATTACCACAAAACTTTTTGGTAGGAATTGCTGCAGAGCCATCTTGACGAAGTCACGAGTCACCAAAAGTGTGTGGTAATTTTGGTTTTCATGGAAGTTGATGTTGGTGTTGAGACCCATCCTTATGGTCACGCTTATGTTAGTAGCCGTTTGTAGACCCCCCATCTAGAGACCCCACCTCATAGTCTAGAGACCTCCCCTCTAAAAATGATTTGGCAGGAAATATTGAACTGCCCTTCTGACAATCATGGCACGAGTCACGATTCCAAATTTATTTTTTGGACGGTCGTGTCCACATTGTCTTGATAGAGTCTATAGACTAGTCATCTAAAATTATACCATAGAGTCTAAAGACTTGTGTCTTTTTGATCAAGGAGTCTATAGACTATCACAAGGGATTTATTGTTAAGTCAATAGACTATCGCCCTCGCGAACATAGTCTATAGACTAGTGAGCGATTTAACATACAAGGGTCTATAGATGCTTCCTATGTTCACAAGTGCCACTCACAAAAAGTCTATAGACACATCAAAAAGGGGGGTGGGGGTTTATAGAATAGTTGTTACAGTCTATAGACTCACACCACCTTTTTTGATGAGGCTACAGACTGTGGGGGGGGGTCTATATGTTAGGCCAAATGCTTGGTAATTTTCAATTGCTAAGCAATTGCCCTCAGTTTGAAAGGGCACTTTGCAATTCCTCGTCGACATTTGCACTACCAAGGAATTGCAAAACTGCCGGGAATACGCAGAACAATTCCGTGTCCACAGCCGAATTACGTTTGAATTGTGTGAAAACAGTCAGTTTGGATGCATTTGTAGCCAAATTTGGCGCCAAAACGCACTCAACTGACAGAGTTTTTAATTGTACCAATCTCTACGTAAATTAATATCTTATGTGGGGTCAGTGTTCTCTTCCCAAGGACTTGTAACGGCGTAAAAACCTGGACAATATTGAAATTCCTAAGGAATTGTAATCACGAATATATTAAAATTCCTAAGGAATTGTTATATGTCTAAGTTATTTTATAAATGAATACTGTTGAGTACCGTCGAACGGAAAAATTGATGCCAAACGGACATCTTAGACACTCCTCTGATGCCGATCAGATGTGTCACACTACAGTATTGATGCCAAACAAAGGGTTGTTGCAGAAATCCTGAGCTAAACCACTGTTGTTGAGGAATTGAAAACATGAAAATTGCAATTCCTTGGTAGTGCAAACGTCGACGAGGAATTGCTATGAGTTTTTTGACCCATTTTGCAATTGCTTAGCAATTGGAAATTACCAAGCACTTGGCCTAACATATAGACTCTCATGTGATAGTCTATAGACCCCCCCCTCACAGTCTATAAACAGGGGGGGGGGTCTACATATGGTTTTTTGGAAAATTTCTTGGAGTCTATAGACGAGGGGGTCTATAGACGGGGGGGGGGCTACAAATTGTTAGTAACACATACACACACACGAACTTCTTCCAGTTTTTTTATAATCTCATGTTCGTGTCAGTTTTCTTTTTCACCATCCTTATGGCAAAACGTACACATACAAGCAAACTTCCGTTGAAGTTGAGTCAAAGTTGTGATGAGGATTTGTTAAGATACCTTTTTTAATATCTTATAAGGAGGAATTAGATAATTGTAGTGACATTATTTTTTGTAAAAATGCGAAGGGGCTTAATAAAATATTTATTTCTCATGTTTCATGTTTGCGGACTCTTTTTCACCATCCTTAGGCACAACCTTACAGTTACCCATACCCGTACCCAAAGTTCAGCTTATTTTGTAGAATCCCGAATCTGTGTGCCTTGTCCTGTTTTCCTTCCTTACAATTCACGTACACATACCTGAATCGGAGGACTGCTATTATTAGTAAACATGCCACCAATCTTTCGAGATTCAGCAGAACAAAGATTCTTTTGAGTACGTCATGCTAAAAATGTGACATCATCTATGATATTCAAAATGGTTTGGCACTATCTGACAAAGAATGTCTCCGGATGGTATGACTGCAACACCAAAAATGTGTTTTAAACCATGGGTACACCGTCCTTACAGTAATGAAAAACGTCACCCACACGTACCCCAAAATTAAGTTGATTTTGGGGCAAGCTCTGATTTCACCCGAGAATGAACTTCATTTTCCGGTGGATTTTGCCCTCATAACCTGTTACCCGAAAGTTACCCTTCAAGTTTGGGCGAACTTTCTGGTTGTAAGGATGGAGATTGACGTACCCGTACCCGAACTAAACAAAAAAATCAAACTTCGGGTACGGGCACCGGTACGGGTGACTGTAAGGTTGGGCCTTATGACTGCTGGTACACGTACACCAAAATGAACTTCATTTTCGGGTGAGCTCAGATTTTACTCGAGAATGAAGTTCGTTTTCGGTTTTTGGGTGGATTTTGTGCTCATAACGTGATATCATGAACTTGACCTTCAAGTTCGTGTGATGATATGTACTTGTAAGGACAGTGATTTGAGGATACGAACACAAACATGTAAAAAAGGCAAGTTCGAGCACCTGTATGTGCCACCGTAAGGCCATTCTCGAATTACTGGATTATCGTCCTGGGTTGTTATATTTTTAACCCACCCTTTTTTCATTTTTGGCATCGTATCCCCCAGACGAATTTTCACACCACCGAAAGGGTTATATGCAATCAATTTTTTGCCCGGATAAGGTATGCCATTGACTGGGCACACGTTCTGGTGCACGTCTGGGGTAAAACGTCGTCACTCTTGTAAACATCTCTGTCGCTTGCTGGTCGCCGCCCCTTTGCCTCCCTTGCATTGTTCAATCACTCTCCTTACACTTCGCACAGAGGGAAATAGAGATGCAAAAGACTTAACGGGAGAGAGAGGCATGGAAGGCAAAGTATTTAAAGGAAGCGGGTGGACTGAAATATACTGCCATTGCCCTTGCAAATAGAAGCTAAATTTATTGTTCAATTAATTTTAGCAAAACGTTATGGAGCAACTTCCAATGTCAATGCCCTACACAATCCTCATGACAGCCTTGTGACATCATTAAGCATCAAATATCACTTTTCGTCACTTAACTCATTGCAGAGGACTTAGCCACACTAACCCTGCCCCTCTTAACATTGTTCGCAATACTGCGTCGATTCCAGTCTACTAACCAGTGAAGAGGCAGAAGAGACGAAAGAAGCCATGATGACCTGAATTCAGCCATTATCCAACTTCCGGTTGGTTGTTGAGTTACAGTCAAAAACCCGCCGACTCTCGTACGAGTCCAAAATTGCTGACGCAATCGAAGTGTTTTCGTTGATCCGCTGGTAGTGCAATGGGCCTGAATTTAATATTGCTGTGTCGTTTCAATTCAGAACTATCCAGCAAAAAATCCAATCGTCAACACTCCGGTTGGTTGTTGAGTTTTACAGTCGAAAACCCGCCAACTCTCGTACGAGTCCACAATCCTTGACGTAATCAACGTGCTTTCGTTGAGCTGCTGGTGGTATAATGAGCCCGAGTTTGGCATTGTTGTGTCGTTTCGATTCAGAACTATCCAGCAAAAAATACGATTGTCAAAACTTCGGTTGGTTGTTGAGTCATACGGTCGAAAACTGTCCAACTCTCATCCGAGTCCACAATCGCTGAGGCATTCGACGGGCTTTTGTTGAGCGGCTGGCGGTGCAACAGGCCCCAGTTTTATTGTTGTGTTGGTTGGGTTCGGGTTTATCCAACAAAAAAATCCAATCATCAAAATTCTGGTTGGTTGTTGAGTTATGGTCAAAAAACTGTTTCGGCACACATGGTGGAGGGGTTTTGGACTCGGAATCGTCCCTGCATTTGACGTGATGACTTGACATGAGAACAGAACAATGGTGTGAGTTCTGATGAAAAGGGCAAGACAAAAGATATGGCGGGAAAAATTGGTGTGGCTATGAAAATTAAACCCCAGTAGAAATCGTCAGTGGGGAATTCGACGATTAAAACCCAGCCGAATTTGATTCCCCCCAGTGGGTTATGTGTTTTAACCCATCGGAGTCGACCGCCCAGTCGCTGGCAAATAATGGCAAGATGGGTTAACCCCAGTCCACTTTTTCTGCATAATTATGTAGACGAAATTTTGAAACGAAAAAAAGTCTTACAAGGGTCACTCAATTTTGTGGCCAAGTCTTCAGTTGTCAAGTACAGGAGCAATACTCATGGTTTGTAACATTTTTTTGCTGTGAAATTGTAGTTTGTCAGTCTTCCTCAAACCCCCAAAATGACCTTCGATTTAAGACAAAAAAGCGCTATTGCCTGAAACTGTGGTCATAAGTATAATGTTTACAAGTTTATGCGTCACTAGATAATCTGCTAGTTGTTTGACGCCTAGATTTGTATGCAGTACATTTTCATGACAGATTAACTAGTAAAATGCCCGAAAAAACATTCAAAAACATTAAACTCCATATAAACTGCCCTATAACACTTAATTCATTCAGTATCTGTGTTCTTTCTCTTTTTGGATGCTGACCCTTTTGCTGTTGATGGCGACATGGTTACTTGCAGGTCCGATAGGTCTTGTATCTGATGGAACCGCTCAAAGCAAGTTGTCTTCCTGTTGCCTATCCTCTTGGTGCATAAATTCACCAAACAAACAGAACAATAGATTGTTGTCTTAGTGATTTTTGTGTCTTTGCTCTTTGGATCATTTATTGCACAACATACAATACATCTAGGAGGACACCTCCTGACCTTTGCCACCATCGCTTCCCGTACATAATCGTCACTGGTTGCCTTCTCATTTGTAGCAACGACCTTCTCCTTTGCTTTGTCTCCTCTTCTTGTTCTCCTACCAGTTTTGGCATCAACATAGCTGCCATCCGACTTCGGCATATGGAACAACGTTCTGTCTAGACGTATCTGATTCAACCTTTCATCATCGATGAACTTCTTCAGCTTGTAGCAACTGTCTGGCGTGATTCGTTCCCTCACATATGCTGTGGCTTCTTTTACCCACTGCGATCTTTCTGAAGCAATCCTTGAATCAATGACATCTGTTGTATCAGACACTTCATGTTGTTGTCGAAGCGGAGACCCTGGTACTACACCTCGAATGGGATTCATAAGTTTGTATGTGCTGGCCAGTTCAAATAGTACATCTTTCATAGTTGTCTTCAAATGTTTGTGATGATGTTGTATTGCTTCATATCCTTTTCCATTCGGTGTTGGCTTCGTTGGAAAGCAATGCTTCAAAATAAAGCAGACATTGATTGTCATTTTCTTGAACTCCCTCATAACCAACTGTTGCTTTGGAGTACCTTTTGCAAAAGGAAAATTCATACCATCCAGGTAACGAGTCATTTCATCCACCCTCCCCTTCGACCGATTCCATCTGGCCACTATCTCGGGGATAATTTTGTGTGCTTTTGGTAGTGGAAGCATTGTGGACTGCACCATCTCCATGAGCTACTTCCAAATGATCCAAGCAAACACTATACAGTCTTTCGTGATGGGATATGACTTGGAAGAAATGACATCTTCACGGAATGGTGGAATGATTGCAAGTGGATTATCAGCAGCCGATGTGTACGCCCATTTCAGACTTTGTTGGAAAATACTGGCAAGGATCCCTCTCATGATAGTTAACTTCTGCTCTGGAAAGCGTATGAGGACAGCGTAATGGACTTTGGTAGCGCCTGCCACAACAAATAAAACATACTTCAGGTTTGCAACGACTGCATGATGAAGCACCTGTGTTCGATACCCCGGTTTGTACACAAGTTGCTTGAAAGCGCTGCTTCCAAACTCGCATTGGGAAAATGGACCATGCAAGTCCAGACTTTTCTTGATTGTCTCTTGAACTATCTTTTTGCTGGATGGTGTCTTTATTTCCAAGTTATATTTCCTCCGGTCCATGGATACAGCGCTACCGTCGGAATCACTATGAACAGAACGCTCGTCATCACCCTCTGTGCCATACCGCATCACAATCCATCCATCAAGCAAAGTCGCTAGGTATTCTCGCATTTTATTTCGGACAAGACCACATTCGAAAGAATCAATCAACTCCCATCCCAACTTCTTGACTATTGAATGCAACACAGACCGTACCTTATCTTCATTCAGAGACCCCAACCTATGCGCAGAGCGATCTTCTTGTGGGAGTGGTTGCAGAAAGGAATATTTCAATATTTTTTCAATCTCAGTTATTGACTGACTTTCCACCGGACCAAGAATTACAGTATCAACCAACTTGTCCTTGTTTTTGTTGGAGAAAGGCCTTCCGTACAATTTGCAAATAGCTTTCAACTGATCATTGGTCAGTTGCTTCAGTTCCGCAGAAGTCTTGTGTTGCCACGAATCATCTCTCTTCACTTCATCCTCACTCTTGATGTTCAAACCTAAATCTTTCTTCAAAAGGCTCACCTCGTTCTCTGCCAATCCACTCTCTGTTCTTGGTAGAACTGCATGACAAAGGATGGAGGTAATAGTGAACGTCCGCATGTACCTCCAATCATCTCCGCCCTGTCCCTTGCATGCGAGGTATACGCAATGACGATCAAAGATTTCCCTAATCGCAGACTCTTGTACCGTGAGATAGTCTTCTGGTTCATACTCGTCTTGACTATGCTTCTCCTTGATTATGATGTCGTTGAACTGCCGGGCATATGAATGAGTGGTAATGTAGTCAAAGGAGCCATAGCTCAGTGAGGAGATCGAGCTCTGTAAGAAAGTAACCCTACCCGTCCCATTTCGATACGCAACAAAATGACAAATTGTGTTGCCAACAGAACGTACTGCGCCAAGACTCAAAACCGGACCATTCTCGGAAATCTCTCATTGCTCACGGGTGGTACTGTAACGTGTCATGCCAAATTTGTATGCAAGAGATGGACCACGCTTTGTAGTATTCAAAAAGCCCATATCCGCATCTTCTAGCAACTGGAAGCATTCATCATCATTGTAGCCATGGTCGCCGTGGATGGTTGTCATAGGAAAATGAAGACTGTTGGGGTTATTGATGCCTTGGATTATCATCAAACTTGAGGTCAATATATCCTTGGGTGACTTTCCATGGTGATTCATGTGACAAGACATAGAGATACCAGTTGATATAGAGTGGATACAATTGCCGACAGGACCGAATGACTTGGCGCTCTTCATTCTTGACAGAGAGGCAGAGTTTGCCTTCGTGGATCTCATCCAAAGCTTTTCATCGTCAATGATTAGGTCCGTATAGCCATTAACAAAGGCGATGTCTGATGTTTGTCCTCCGACATCTCGGAGCAGCTTCTCAAGCTCGCAGTCGATACCATAGATGGGAGACCAGAACACTCCATCCTCTAAGTCATAGGTACGGTGAGGTACATTTGCCTCTGTTTGACCATCAAAGCTCCTTAGAAAATCATTCATTCTTGAAATCTTGCTATTTATGTCCTGGCTTCTAGAGTTCAATGCATGAAGTGAGGTTGTGATGAGAGGGTACGAGTGCGAATGCTTTGACACATCCGATAGGCTGCATCCATAAAAACAGAATGCAAAAAAGCAGCTTAGGAACACTTCGAAGTCTTTGAAGTCCATTGGCTTCCGCTTGTTAGCAATGAGGGACTTGTTTTGAAATGTCAGCACACTGAAGAGAATGTCAGTGTTGTAAACTGAGTTCATCACTTCGTTGGCATTCAATGAAGTTTTCCGCTTTGTGTTCTTGCTTGATAGGATGTCAAATTCACGGAGCGCACGCTTTCTTAGTTCTTTGACCGTTTCAAAGTATCCATGCTCCAGATTGGTGTCGACTTTTATAAACGAAATTGAAAAGTCTTTGTATTGAAGTGGCGTCTCTTGCCAAGATGTTCCGTCATCGTCAACATTGTCATCGTCAGAGTCTTCTCCGCCTATCGAAGATGTCCAAGTCTCATCGGAGGAGCAGGATACATCATTGTCGTCAAGAGATGCAAGAAGTCCGTCATCCACAACAACTGGTGAAACACTTCCATCGTCAGATGCAGGACTCACGTTTATAGACGGAATTCCACTGTTGAGGTCACGAAGGAGACCACTGTCGCATGGCGGAGAATCTCTGTCATCCGTGGCACCCGTTGATGCAGCTGCACGACTCTGAGAACGTGTTACTCTTTGTGGAGTTTCGTCAAGTGCTGGTACGGCTCTAGGCATACTGAATTGCCATTCACGAGCGAAACATGAGATTATACCGACAGATGACTGAGAAGTACAGAAGAATGTGCAATTGGACGTCAATGTTCCGGGGATGTTGCAGGAGGCATGGAAGAACAATATCGTTGTCACAATGCGAAGGCGAAGAAGGAAGAGAAGCACTGAAAATGATTGGATGGTTATGAATTCTCGGAGTAAGTGCAGATTCGTGACGATGTCAATGAAATCAAATATGGAAGAACTTCATGCACGATTGATGTCAGAACTGGAAGGCAACAGAGGAGGTAACTTTACAAGAGCAGACAACACGACCATGGAGAAGTTCAGTTGTCCGCGGCGAAAACGGAATGCATGAATCATGTATTGAGACGTGATGGTGGTGTGGCACGTAGAATGCCAAC
Organism: Cyclotella cryptica; assembly: GCA_013187285.1. Taxonomy (NCBI): domain Eukaryota; phylum Bacillariophyta; class Thalassiosirophyceae; order Thalassiosirales; family Thalassiosiraceae; genus Cyclotella; species Cyclotella cryptica. The sequence goes on along the minus strand of JABMIG010000167.1, from coordinate 96,632 downwards.
AAACTGTATTGTAGAAGGGGGTGGATTGCCGCAATCGGATAGGGTGTCTTGTGTGGGATGGAGGGGAGGTGGCACTTACATGCATGCCATGTCACGGAATGGGAGCCATCACATTTTTGGCGCGCAAGTTGAAATTTTGTCTACGAAACAAAGTATGTAGGAATTCATATGAAATTGGTAAGAACCAGTGAAATTTCTCGTTGACAATTTTTGGTCTGTAGCCTGTAGGAAGGGCAATATGTCTATTCAGGAACCCCATTTGAAAGGAAGCATCTTGAGGCACTACTGATGGATTCTTAAGCGTTGGAACAATAAGAAATTAGTTTTTCCCTGCCAACAAGATCTACCAAAACAGCCAATTTTTGGTTCTACAGCATAAAGTATTATGCGTTGAGGGCAGAATATGTCATGGGTCAAAAAGGGCCATTGTATAGTTCTGTATGCAATAGCCCGACCGGGGTTAAATATGGGTTATGAGCTCAAAAAATGCGTGTAACCCAGGAAGCAACTGGTTATGTACTATTTTCACGGGAATATTTTATTTCTTATGAAAACTTAAATAAAATAAAATTTCTTTGGGTGTGGAAGCGGGATTGGGAAGATTTTCACGGGAGGAAGTTTTCTTCCTTCTAAGGCTTATATAAAAAGTATGGTCATGCGAGATACATTGCTAAAAATAGATTCGCGGTATTTCAGCTGTATGAGTTCACATTAATATTTTTCTCAACGCTCCACTTTCTTATACCTTGAGAAACTTTCTTCCTCATAAAGTCCATTGGAAGAATCATATTATCGCTCAATGGATGCGTCTCGACGTTTCATGGGAGATGACATGTCATTCGTGGGAGGCAGGCTCTAATTCATGGGAATGCTCCCATGAATTCTCATTAATCATGGGAGCCTCCCGTGATTCTTGGGAGGTTCCCATGATTCATGGGAATCTCCCATGATTCATGGGAAGGGAACAAATCATGGAAATCAGATACAAATTAGAAATTCCAGCATAGGTATACCTTACCACGGTATTGTACCACGTGGCTCCACGTGGTTCCACCAATTATTTATTGATTGTAGGCTTGTAAGTGTACGATTGTACAATAATAGTATGGTAATGTAGCATACTATATCGTACCTGCTTTTATGTTGTGATATCTGGTATGGAACCATAACCTCAACGATGCTTGATGCAGCTTGATGCCATGACAGCCCAGGGACTCTCGACTGCATTGATCCTAGGAGTTTTTCGGAAATACATGATTCCATACACTGTAAGAAAATCGTGTTTCCCCTGTCATGTTGCCTATCTTGTTATTGATGTTCATTGCGCTTTGGGTGCTGCTGAATTCTGGTTTTGCGCGGTTGTTTTGATGAAAAATCAGACCCCCGTCCTCGTGGTTTGGCAACTTCGCAGGCATTCGGGAGCGCTATCGCTTGCCGTCAAAGGGTCTGATTTTTCGTCTTTACCAACGCCCAAACCTGTCTTGTACCACACCTATTGTGCTTTGGGTGCTGCTCAGAAAATCGTGTTTCCCCTGTCATTTAGCAATTCTTGTTATTTTGCGCTTTCCGTGCTGCTCAATTCTGGTTTTGCGCGGTTGTTTTGATGAAAAATCAGACCCCCGTCCCTGTGGTTTGGTGACTTCGCAGGCATTCGGGAGCACTATCGCTTGCCGTCAAAGGGTCTGATTTTTCGTCTTTACCAACGCCCAAACCTGTCTTGTACCACACCTATTGTTCTTTGGGTGCTGCTCAATTCTTAGGCCGTTTTGCGCTTTTGTTTTGAGGAAAAATGAGACCTCCGTCCTCGTGGGTACTTACTTCACAGGCATCCGGGAGTGCTATCGCTTGCCCTGTCTTTTTTTGCTGCCCAATCTGCAAGATTGGTTTCCTTGTTAGTTGAAAGACCAACGCAGACTCACCATTATGCGACAAACTTATTTGCTTTATGTGGGGCAGTAGAGTGCTTATGCCTCACCTTTTGTTACTTGTCTGTTGATTCTGGCCTCGTTTCTGATGCAACAACCCTTATGCAACAACCCTTGTACCTTTCGTCTCACCGGAGAAGTGGTTTGTTGATGCATGTTTGCACCCATTGCTTTAAGTGAATTCATTTGGGAATGGAAAGAATTGAGACTACACTCTTGATATTCTTTACGCGAATTCCACAAATCCATTGGCTTCAAATACTTTCCATTTGCATTTGCAAAGTCTTGCTTTAGCAGCCTCTTTGCGGAGTGACTCTGCCAAAATGGGTCACCCCTGCTTGTTGTTCCCCTTTGTGGTCCATTTGAACAATCTTCCCGAAATAAAACCTCCTCTCCATGGGCTTGTGACATTTTCTTTCCAACTAACTTCCTCATATTTCGGTGGTAGTCCTTGAACTTGTCAAGATCGTACTTTTGGAATTCTGGATGTGATGCCCAAACCTGTTCCGGTGTCATGCGATCAAGTTCTTCTTTTTTGTGCCTGTGTAAGGATTTTAGCAAACGATAGCCATCGCTTTGCTCTGTAGTACTTGTATACCATGGGACTGGAACAAGAACACCAGAATGCTTGGGGTTCAAATCACCTTTTTGACAGCAGAAATTATTTAATAGGAGCGTTACATTGGTCTTGAATTGTTTTTCATTGTATCTCTCGTCAGCAAAGAGTTCTTGGATCTTGCTGAAATTCACATTTGTATATTTTCCTGTTGATGGGTCGAGACTCATCTGGAAGAATATGTCCGAGTCTTTGTTTTGTAGTTTGCTCACGATTCGTGCTCTTGATTTGCTTTTTGCCCATGGCGGAAGAGGGAGTTTAGGATTTTCTCCCTTGTCGGCCGTAGTTGATTTCTTTGTTGACGGAGTGCATGTTTCCTTGCCTGGGAGAGCAGGGGCCTTGTTGGCAAAGATGCAAGTACCGCTGGATTGATCAGAGAAATGGTAGTACGGACCATGATTTGAAAGAAGTACACGACGTCTAGCGTCCATGGGATGATGAGGAATTGTATTTGATTTAACAACCTCTTTGTCACTTTCGCGGTCAGATGCATCATTTGACATTTGCTGGTATAGTAAGAAACTCATGGTATTGCTTGGTGCTCCGAGAGTTTGTATGGTATCTACACCATGATCAGAATTGTCGTGCAGTTAGTATTCTGTTAGCTTCCTGTGAGTATCGTACCCGGTAGCATCAGTATCATGAATCTTGTCTGGAATGATTATGGTCTGTGTTGTTGGCGAATTATTATTTTACAATAGACCACTCCCACGAATTTTCCCATGATTCATGGGAGATTCCCATGAATCATGGGAGCATCCCGTGATTCATGGGAGCCTCCCATGATTCATGGGAGCCTCCCATGATTCATGGGAGCTGTGAACTCATGGGAGTCCTCCCATTAATTCATGGGAAACTCCCATCAATTGTATGGCGTCTCCCACGAATCATTGAGATACATACGTTGAGCGATAATATCTAATTCTTCCAATGGACTTTATGAGAAAAACGTTTCTCATTCTATAAGAAGGTGGAGCGTTGAGAAACATACGAATCTGTATTTGAGACAGCTGAAATACCGCGAATCTATTTTCAGCGATGCATACCCAGCCATGCTTTTTATATAAGCCTCGGAGGGGAGAAAGCTTCCGTCAAAGAAAATCTTCTCAAAACCGCTTCCACACTCATCGAATTTTTATTGTATTTAAGCTTTGGTAGGAACTAAAAATATTCCCATGAAAATAGTACAAAACCGGTTGCTTCCAGGATATAACCCAGTCGTTGAAGAATGGCCTACGGATGGGCCTGATGATTTTCAATAAAAAGTCCACGGGATCAAGGAAGTGCGGGAAAACGTGATGTTTTACTCTTAATGCCAAAACTAGCAAAATTATCTGAAAATCATAAAGGTACAATGATGAAAATATTTGATAGGATTAGACAGGAACTATCATGTTACCTATAGAAAAATAGATTTATTTTGGTAGGTAGTCGTGGTACAGGGCTTAAGCAATGGTGTGTCCTCGTAGTCATGAATGACGTCAGAGCTCGTGCTTCAAGCTGAAAGAGCAGTCAAGAACAACTGAGGCCATATTATATTTGACATCATCAAAGAAGAAGTTGACTTTCTGTGCCATGTGGTAGCATGCCGATTTACGTACTCTCGGCCGTTTTGTATAGATTCGGCATACTTTAACTAAATTGGCATTGAGTGATGTATTATGCCGTTACAGTAAAAGTCTGCCGATTCCTTGTGAAACAGATGAGAGTATGTAAATCGTCATGATTTGTCGGGTTCCAGCACACGTTTCACGAATTCCTTTGTTACATTGCTGTAAATGCTTCGAACGGCAGCATACGTCACTTGAAGCCGTTTAATGCCTTCTCTGCCGATTAGACCTAAAACGGCATTGAATGCCTACTTTCGCATGTTTGACAAAGTCGGCTGTTTCAAAAGAAGGCGGAAAGTAGTCATATAATTGATATATTCATGCCTTTTCCGTAGATCCGTCACTCTTTTGGCACTGTCGTACTGAAGAATAACTGTGATCGCAAACTCAATACATGAAAAGATACCATACTCTATGCCATTGCTCAAGAAGCACAGCAAGACTACTTTTCATCATTCTCGCACCTTCCCTATTATTTATTATTGCACAGACATGATTTTTTAAAACGATATACGATTGCTTGACTTGTTCAAAAAAATGGCTCAGTCTGCCTTGTTTAGCATCAACTAGTCTTGTTCCCGCAACTCCCAACAAAATTGTGTTATGCAGAGAGTCCGCCAAGTTCGTCTGTCTGTTGACCGGAAGATTCCAAAAGATACCTTCGAAGTGGATTGACGTGGATTTTTATTGTCCGGCTTCAACTACGTCGTATGGTGGTACCATATCGTACACCCATCCTACGACAAAACAAAAAACATTGAGACATAGAATTGGATGGAACTGCCGGGATGACACAACAACAAGAGCAAACCGTGCGTTCGCCTCTTTTCAGACGACCACGTCGTGATTACGTAAAGTAGTGTAGACATTATTTTTCCCAACCCCCTGTCCGCCTCAGCAGAATACTATCAAAGAATTGTTAAGTGTATCATTAACGCAATCTCTCTCGATCAAAATGGAAGGAAAGTCTTCTGAAAGGTTGTATTTACATAGACTCGTGGGGAAATGCTCGCGTCCGCTACTTCAGGCCCTGTTCGTTTCAGTCTGTGCAACGCCATCGTGCGCGTTTACCAGTCCCATGTTTCAGGAAGCAGTGACGTTGCAACGCACGATGCCCTCTAAAACCTCTGGTGTGGAGATCGAACTTCCAGACTTCGATGAAATGTTTGGGAGAATCCAGGCGGTATCTCCATTGGCACGTTTGGCTATCGCGGGCACTGGATCTGGAGTTGGCGGCGGATTCCAAGCCGTTGATGATCGTGGTAAGGATAGCACATTTTCGGACACTCTTTGTTTCATTATACAGTTTGTGATAGGTGTCTAACCCTTGTGACCTGCAATTTATTTCTGCAGATCCTGAAGGGTACAAGTGGAAAAAGATTGAGAGCAATAAGAAAAAAATTGTTCATCAAATTGACAAAATAGATAACTTCCAAAATCTAGGACCGCCAATTCTACGCTGGCGTGCCTCTATGAGGGGGCCTTGCCATGGCTACATGTTTGCGGATTTTATCATGAATGTTGAGAAAAGGCAAAAGTGGGATCCACAAATCGAAAATGTGTGCGAGCTGTATCCAATCTTCGACCTCGATTCGGCAAATATTGCCATGGGATTTGGGAAATATGGCGATTGTGAAAAACTGGGTGTTGGCTACACAAAAACAAAGGCGCATCCCATTGGTATCACACCACGAGAGCAGCTTACTCTCTGTGGGATTCAAAATTTCGATGACGGTTCATCATTGATTTGGGGGACAGAAATGGAAGAGTGGCACAACCATTTACTCCCTGAGGGCGAGCGCCTTACAAGGGCGAGATCTCACCTTTTTTCGATTGCACTAGTTCCTACAGGAGACAACTCCTTTGATGCCGAGTACATTTTGCAACTTGACTTTGGAGGGAGCCTTCCACATTGGATGACGGCACCACTTGTTATTGAGTCTGTGAAGAGTATGTTTGGAGTGGCTCAACCCTTCTTTGAGGCTGGCGCATCTGAAGGAAGTGAATTGGATTTATACATGAAGGAAGAAAAGGTTCGAGAGGAATCTTTTGAAGACCGAAATAGCATCCTTTTCACACCCTAAATTTTGATCTACACTCGGCTACTCGTAACTATGTTTTGTAAGCATTAATCATGTGATAATATCCCACCTCGCTCTGGTCCAGACACATCCTCTGGCCTGACACAGAAGTAACAAGAGGGAAGACAAACATTCTGGTACACCAGGAAGAACTGTCCAATATTTTCATTTTCTTACTTATTGTTGTCAAACTTTGAAATTTGGATGAAACAGAGAAGGATACAGTATGTTGCTGTGTATCCTGTAACCAATGAAATTGATCCCAACCCCTCATGATCTGGAATTGAAAACAATGACAAAAATTCTGGGTATACTCTGGCAGTATTGGCAGGCCTTAAGAGACTCCTCCTTCACGATAATTTACACTTAAAAATTGTAAGATAAAGAGTGTTGATCACCAGAGAGGAATTGTGTGTGCAAGATTACACACAGAGATTTGTTCCTTTGATGACAACTTGAAGTAGACTTAGGCAGATTATAAGTCATATTTGATGAAAAGTAGATAGTCTAATAATGATAATTGGGAGAGAGCTTTCTTGTCCATTTTAATCAATCTTTCACATTCAACATAAAAAATGACTAAGTGATTCACAAGCGTCACGGAGGGCAGGTGTCATTATGGTGTATAAGACGTCTTCGCTTTCTGAATTTTTCTGTCAACAGAAGCCTCAAAATTTTTTGGACATCCCAATTCTCAATCCACCTGTACATAGAAACCTTTTTTAACCCATCAAAATCAAAAAGTGCACAATGAGAGAAATTACCGCTTATGTAAGTGTCTTAATGTTCCCTTATTCTGGCAATATCAGCAAGAAATATATGCACGCACCCACCCTTCATCCTGTATATTCTTTCTTCTTTAAATTCAAATGATGACATCACTGCTCTTATTTGGTCATTTTCATTCTTTCTGGCTTGGTGAATCAATCATCCTTGGTGGATGCAAACACTGATGATTGTGTCTCATCTGTGGCTGTTTCTATGTGTCCCCAATTAGTTTCAATGCATTGGAAATCCATCCAACTTCAACTCCGGAATGCAACTTGTCTTGTTTGTGAATACTATGACATGCCTCACTGCTATGACATGTATGAATAAGATCTTGCTAAAGTCTAAGTCTATTAAAAGTTGTCATCAAAGGAAAAATAAGCTTCACTAGTGGTCTTACTAATGCAAATCAGAGAATCACAAGAATCATGACAAGAGGACCATTTCACAGGATACCTTCCTGCTTGGGGATTCAATTCTAATAGTTATATGTTGACTCGAGTGCACCCCCATGTTTCTGGAGACATATAAACTTGACTCGGCATCATTTTGAAGCTTATCTGGGAATAAGCAATATATGTTATCCCTATGCCAATGAACGTTGTCTATGATCGTTTGATCTTGGGCAGAATATTTAAACCTTCAGGGCTTGATCACTATTCTCAAAGCCTTTCCAGTCCACGGGTGTCTTGTTCCTAAAAGGACCGCAATGGCTGTTGCTAATGAAATCACACTCTCTGTTGAAGCTTACTCGGCTACTGCTTAATATCCTTGAAAATCCATTGATTACTTATCAGGGAGCGTGTCATAAGGTCAATTCCAATCTTGAATCCCTCAGAATAAACTCCTACTTGCACATGATTGAAATGGACCAACGCCTCTTGGGAGTAACATAATAGCTTGAGGAATGAGAGCTCATTCAGGGGGCTACCATATATCACGGTTTATAAGACCCCCCAAATGTACAAAGATACCTTTGGAGGGTCTTATAATCCGTGTAAAGCTAGTGATTGTAGATCGGTGAAGAGATAAATGTATCCTGTATATCTACTTGTTATATTTTTTTGTACTGTATTTCACTCCGTTTCCCGCCATTTTCTGATCCATTGGTGGTGAATTTCTATCAATACGTCTCAATTCACCACTCACCGCCCACTTTTTTGGATTATTTTGCTCCGTTGCAATGTGTGGTGAGTTTTGAGGCTTGTAGGCGTAATTTCGCAACTAGCAGGAGTTATGAGGAGAAAAGCCTATGGTTGTGTTGTACTTTATGAGGTCAAGCATTCTAAGATGGCTTTAGAGTATTTAGGGGTGTTTATCAACATGAAAAACACAAATGTACAGAAAAAGAGGGGGTTTTATAATCTATGGGGACTTATAAACCGTGATATACGGTGGGTTGCAAATTTCTTTTTAATTACTGTCACCAAAACCCCCAAAATATCACTGTCGCAGTAATCACAGAAATTCCCCAATAATTACTGTATATTCCCCCGTAATTTGGTAGTAGGAGTCTTGCTGATTTCCCTAACCCAAACCCTAAATTGATTTTAAATAGACAGAAATGTCATGGTGACAAGAACCACTTCCCCACCAAAAATGCAATATTACCAGGAAATCCTAAATAACTGGGGAATTACTGGGTAATTCGCCTATGAGGGGGGTCCTGTTGTTGTTTTTACCTGGCATACACCTCTAAGGGGGTCATGAATATATTTTAGGCTTGGCTTTGCTTGGCTTCCTTAAGCTACTATAGGGTGTTTAACCAAGATTTACACTGTGACATTGAAGAGAAATGTGTGTCCAATCATAGGTATCATTACATTGCACATTTACAAAGTACCAGGACCTATGGCAACTTCTGCTCGGAGTGTGTGGTACCTAGGTGCATTTTCAACTTGTAGTCCTGGTCGTCTGGCACTAGCAAATGCCTAGTTGGGCCAACTTTTGGCACCTGAGTACGTATCTGTTTAACAATTGGCAGTCGGGTTGGTACCAGTGGAACAAAATCTCAGTATCATCATTGTCCTCTTCTCATTACTACCTAATTAGGGTTGTTACGAGGTAATACACACACATGACTTAGTTACTTACTTAACAGGCATGATAATTGGCATTGGCACACTCAAAATAAGACTTCATCCTCAACTAAATTTTTCCACACTCTTATTTCATTCATAGTGCAAACACAAAATATGTAGCTAGGCCCAAAGTCACCGTTGCCTCCAACTCAATATCTTTCCAAGACGACCCATGTTTTGCCATCATTCTGACCAAACAGTGCACATTGCTGGCGTTCTTTTTCCACATATACCTTTGTGGGTTAAATGAAGGATTCCACTTTTTGTAATGCTTTATGAAAAATGCAATCACCCTTAATAGTCTAAGGAAGATGGTTGACCTTGCTTGCAAGTTAAGGATATTAGACTATCATGTTCAATAAAACTTCACCATCCATGCCATCTGTCCTTTTCTCATAACCTGTACGATCTTTTTGCTCCAATGATTTCTCAGCCTTCATTCAAATTTAACACTGCTGGCTGCTGGAAAGACTTTGTCTTTGTATCAAAGCCAGAACCATTTGTCACCTTCCAATTTACCAAGTTCAATATTCTGCATAATGGTCTTCAAGGCAACTCAGATATATCTGAAAGAGAAGTGCAATGAAACATCTGCTTTAGCTTATGGAAAATTTTAACACCTCTCTCATTTATTCCATTGTCATAGAAGTTTTCAATTTCAAATGCAATGCTGTCAGAATTGGGGCTATTCTCTTCTGTACACACAGTTTTTCAAGTATTCTCTTCATCCTGTTTGGAATCTATTACAAAGTGAGACACTAAATGGGAATCTTACTTGCTGGTGTATCAGTTGAGTCATTATTATCATTCTCCTATATGACACTTTCATTTTCAAAAACATCTGTTTCATTTGTTTCATTGGTTGCAGTTGTCACCGGGAAAGTCATATTTATCTTTTGGTGATGGGCGGAAGAACTCTTCTGTCAATACTTTGAGGTCATCAGAGGATTTAATAGTGCTAGTGAGAAGTGGAGACAACCCATTGCGTTGGTCTACTCCAAAAAACTCCATGAATTGCTTCATGAAATCATTTTCTGTCGTCATGATCCTGTGCACATCACCCCATAATTGTGAAACAGCTGGTTGCTTGATGTCAACAGCAACAGGCCCACAAAAATATTTCCCTTAGCATTTGCTTTCACGCTCTGCACAAACTCTGGGAATGTTTGTTGGTACCCATGTAGTGTTGCATTTGATCTTGAAGTCACCAGAATACCTTTGAAAATAGCTTCCATGCAAATGGTTGTCTTATCAACAAGTTGGATTAGTTGTGTAATGTTGAATGCATTCATTACAGATCACTGTCACTCGGCTAGGTTGTGACACATCACTTCTTGTCACACGAAAGAGAATCTTAATTGTTTCTAACCACATTTTTCTTTTATTTTGAAGCAGTGTAATGGTGTACATACCCTTTGCACGATGGTTGTGGAAGATGTGGACCATACAAATGAAATGCATGGCAGTGATGCCCTAACCTACCATTCTGTTTCCTTGACTTCAAAGTGAATAGGTGGCATCGCAACATCATCAGTGAAATTGTTTTGACAGAGGTGTTGCCACATTCCCTACAATTCTGCTTAGAGAGTAGTTTTGATACAGTTTGATAGGATATGAGGCAAAGGACTAATGCATCTGATGCAAAGTCATTGACTCAGAAAAAGTCCTTTGAGACTTTTGCCAACACAAGAAGGTATGGATCAAACATAAATCTTCCTATTGTTGCCATAGTGATGATCCCCCAATAACTGATATTGATTGTTCTTTGTGTTGTGGTGTGGATCAACTATAGCAAGATCACTACTCCAGAAATCTGGCACTGATTGATCTAGTTGAATCAATCTCACAAGAAACACTATCTGTGGCTGTGTTCAGCAAAATAGCATGCTGATGTCAATGTGCTGCTTCCTTACACACTTCAAGAATTTGATCACTATATCCACTGCTTTTGTGAACTGTATGGGGATGTCCAGCAAGCACAAAGTAAGGATGTATACCAGGTTGACTTCTTTGGAAGGTTAATACCGCCACCTTCACCTCCGCTGCAATTACAATATTTTTCCTGTGAATGCATTTATCCAGCATTTCAATAATATCATCCTTTGTTTTGTCAGATACATCAATAAAATGAGCATGATATGCACTGCCTACAACAACATGTACATCTTTCAAATATTGATTGGCCTGCACAACAATGGTGGCATCAATCCCTAGCAAGAAAACGATTCTCATCTTATCATCATGATGTGACTTGATACATATTCTTTCAAAATGTGTCAACAGCACTTTAATCATACCCTCTCTTGCAGTGTTGATGCATGTCATTGAACGTATCATTGGACATAACGGAAAGTCATCACACGCAAATTGCCTGACACAAACTCAAAAGCCCTCTTATCGCCACAAGCTGCAATGGCAATGAAAAAATTAAAGAATCTTTTGTTATATTTTGTGTTTCTTTTGTCCCATTATCTTTGACATTAAAGTCTGAAGGAAGAGAACAGAAAGACTGTTTTTGATGTCACCTGTGTTATTCTTTGTCAAGTTTATAAATTCTCAAATGAATGCATCCAGCCCAAGTACATTACCCTTGTCTTCGCAACCTTACACAGAGACCATCCCTTCTATCAACCTGAAAACAATATGTGTCACTATTAAACAATATTTGTCACTATTGGGAAGACATAATTTTTTTAAGTTTTTTGTCTTGGGAAGAATTTGAAGATGTGATGGCCACTCTTACACAAGAGGTATCAAGAGCTGCAAACAGCAGTAAAGGTAAATGTGGAAATATTAGTTGAGGGAGTAGGAACTGCAACATGAACAGAAGTAGTGCAGATAAATGCCACATCATTTTCATTTGCAGGTAGAACTGGAGCACTGGCGCTTGTAGCAAGAGTGGGTGTGGTGGCTACACTACCAGAGATACAAGGAGCTGCAGTATTGGCAGAAATGACAGAAGTGGATTTGGAAACATTAGTATAGGGAGCAAGTGCATGCAGAGAAGTGATCCGGCTGGTACCAACATCATTTTTATTTGCAGATGGAGCAGGAGCAGATGCTTTCACAGCAAAGTTGGATGTGGTGGCCACTTTAGAAGCTGCTGCTGTGGGTGAGGTAGATTTAGAAATTTTAGTAGAGGGAGCAGGAACTGCAGCTTTCACTACAGTGGTGTAGTTGAAATTGATATCACTTACAGCTTGGACCATCACTTGGGAAGTTTTATTTTGGGGTGAAAGCACAACAACAGTTTTAGTAATCAAGGCTGTGTGTGCCTTTTACAACAGCTGAGTACGTTGGCTTTGATGTGGTGGCATTATTGCTTTTAGGCGATTTGGAAGGAGGATTCTGCCTATTCAGCAAAATGGTCGTAAGACTATCCTTATAATCTCAGCCATCACCCAACAGAATTCTATCAGCACAGGATACCTACAGCAAAATATGTAGGGGTATGAAATATTGGGGGTAATTAATATGTTTGGAACAGGTTCACAGAGGAAGAGCCTGTAGGGGTTTACCAATGGTGCAAAATATTGGGAATCCTCCACACCATCTTCCCCCTAGTGTCTATCTTTTGCGTGCAAATTATCCCCAAACTCCTTACTCCTTTTACCATGTTTTTACAAATAGGTGTGCTGTAACTAGAATACCATTTGTAAGCAACATTGGTAAACAAAAGGCCTATGGTATAAAACCCATGTGTCTTTTGCAGTCTTTGTCTCAAAAAAGCAAATTATTTGTGAATGTGAATATGTTTAGTCTTGAAAGTCACAATATTTTTCATGACCGTTCATGCCATTGACTATTTTGACAATTTTTAAGAAGTAGGTCAAAGAGTTCTGTGTATGTTGCTGCAGAAAATGTCGACAAAAACTCTGTAGACTCAATCCTTCAACCAATCAAGCCTTGCATTAATTTTTTAAACTCTTTTACTCCTATGATATTGTTGGTATAGACAGGAGTGTGACAACATGTTCCTGTCTCAAAAGAGACTGGGCTTGAAACTCAATGTTCATAACAGCAGGAGGTTGCTGCACCAATTGGGGATCATAAATAATGAAGGGTGTAATGGAGAAAGTGGCACTTGTAAGGCATCCTTAAACTTTGTGCAACACAGGTAAGCCACTATTACACTGGGCCAAACTTTTGTGATCAAAGCTTTGGCATGAAAATGAATATCACCATAAGCAATTTCAAAAATCCTATACCTCCAACACACACTCTGAGATTTTTCAAATGCAATGGTGATATACATGTGATCATCATTTGAAGTAACTGAAATTGTCTGTCCTCATGGTAGGAATATACTGGCCTTGGAGAAGTGATAGAGAGATCTGGCTGCTGCTGCTGCTGCTGCTGCTGCTGCTGCTGCTGCTGCTGCTGCTGCTGCTGCTGCTGCTGCTGCTGCTGCTGCTGCTGCTGCTGCTGCTGCTGCTGCTGCTGATGATGATGATGATGATGATGATGATGATGATGATGATGATGATGATGATGATGATGATGATGATGATGACGCTGGATGGTGATGATACTGCTGCTGCTGCTGCTGCTGTTGTTGATGATGATGATGATGATGATGATGATGATGATGATGATGCTAATGCTGCTGATGATAATGGTCATGCTGATGATGATGCTTACCACACATCTATGATTATCAAGACATAATTGAGTCTACCCAATCTTTGACTCTTTTGAAAAATCATTTCTTTAAGAAACAGGGGACTCATAAGGGCAATTTGACAAAAATGATGTTAACAAGACTTGTTCCACAAATACATTTTTTCATAGGCTTTGGGCTTACATTTGTCAACTGAACAATGAACACGGTCCATCTTGATCCCAATTAACAAACTAAACATTACAGAGACATTTCCACACCTCCCTTATACACATTCATTACTGCGTGATCATTGCTAAAAGAGTGCTGGAGAAGCTGTAGTCAATGTTATGAATGTGTTCTCTGGGTACCCATTTTACACATGTGATCTGGTCTTAGTTAGAAATATGATACCTAGGCAATGGACATCCTTCATATGGCTTCCTACCAAGGTGGCACATGCATATATCTTAGTATGTATGTGATAGTAGGTAATGATTTCTCTGGGTGAAACACTCCCAGATTTGGACACCCACCTTCAGGCTATCATGAAAAAAACAACTAAATGCTACACTTTTTACCAATAACTTTCAGTCAAATGCTGGGAAATAATCCAACCTCCCATCAAAAATGTATCTTGCATAACTGCTAACAAAAAGGCCATCAACCTTGGCAACATGGAAACAGGATTTTTCTTGGATAAAAGGGCAATTGGCTTAAATTCTTTCAAGCCTATTTCTGTGTGATACCTGTTGTACAATCTCCCAACATACCCCTTCTGCACACCGCTGTCTGAAATGAAGAGCCTATACAAATACTTTGAGCCGATGCTAAATTCAAGATGATAATCCTGAACAAAACTCTTTGATGAGCGAAACAATTACACAAGTAATTCATAGCACCTCCAGTCAGTGACATTCCAATTTGCCATCTATTCCACAATAAAGATGGGAGGAGTTCAATGCCTTGCTGTCCACCTCTCTTCTGGACTAAGTTTTGTTGATAAGCATATTTGTTGCTATATTTTGATCCAATTGCTTTAGTAATTAATGCCCTACATTTTATTTCTATCAACCAGCCAAAATTAGCACAAGTAGAACTCTCAGGGCAATGAGGTGAAGGCAATGAATCCTACAAAAAGATGTGTCGCAGGCTGCGTTCAATTAGGACTATGAGGCTTGTGTCACAGGAGTCACTCATATTGTACATTTGCAGGGGTGAGATGACAAAAAACTTACTAAAGTAGTTACAACTGATTTGTTAAGAATTAAGAAGTGTTTTTAGTTTAAAAACTTGCAGTGGTTTTTAAAACCCTCGAACGGCAACTTATGCAGGATTCGACATAAAATAATTAACTTATGAGAAGTGTTTTTAGTTTAAAAACTTGCAGTGGTTTTAAAAACCTGACCTAAGCCAGAAAGTATTTAAAAAATCTTATTGTAGACTTTGCTGACTTTGTTTTTATGAGCTTAACACTACTGTACAAGTGATGAATGAGATAGTAGTTATCTCATGCATAAAAAACACAAATGATCATGGGAGAGATTGGCAGTGATTTGTGGCAGTTCCATGACTGGCCCATATTCAACTGCCCAAAGGAACTGTCCCATGTGGAGGTTCCTGAGAAGGAAAACCTCTATTGTATATTCAACTGAAGAAAACTCCTACAATGTGTATGGTGGTTTCTTGAGAAGAGCAATCCTGTTTGGATATGATTTCTGAGAAACTGTTATCTTATGACTTTTGAGTCCTTCCTCTGTGTCAAACAATGCGAAGGAGACTCATGGAGTTCCACCTGGAATCTCCAGATTCTTGGCCTATGTCACTCGCCCCCACGAATGGAGGGTCAGGTGAGGTGTGTGAAAAAAACCTTTCCTGTGGAAAGGAAAAATGGGGAGGCCGTTTTGTGTGAGTGGAAGACACTTGTTTTTGTGTACCAATTTATACTGGTGATACAAGACTTTCCTGGCTGAGTAGTGACTACGAAGCATTATTTCAAGCGTAAGTGTTAGTGGAGAGAGGAGTAAGAGTGATTCACTGACATGTTCTTAAGTTTAAGTGTCTGTAGTGTCAAAGTATGGTGTTACTCTCCTAATGTTCAATCTTTCTGATTTTGTTCCGCGGTGAACCCTGATGGTACCATTCGTATGGACTGTCGATATAGTCCAAGGATCTTTATGGTATTTGCTTTCTGATTTGCGGAGGATACCTTCTTTGCGAAGAAGTACTCTATCACCAATTTTATAATCCCAATCGACGCAAGACTTGTTTTCACGTTCGGTGTTGCGATCGGTTTGGCGTTGCCTGTGATCTCCTATTTTGTTCCAGTCAGCTAGGAAGGGAATGTCAAACAGCATGTCCCTGCCAAATATTGCTGCAGCTGGAGAGGCTTTGAGTACCGTGTGGTATGTGGAGCGAACGGCCCATGCAGCATCTGTGAGGAAGTCTGCTATGTCACTAGGAGCCACTGTATTGGCCATGTCTAATTCAGCGGTACGGAGCATTGTCATGATTACTTGATGCATCCGTTCTAGTATTGCATTTGCTTGGGGGTTCTTGATGCTGGTTGGCTTACGCTTGATACCGTATGAATCACATAGGGTTTCGAAATTGAGCTTGAACTTGCTTCCATTGTCGTAAATGATTACTTGACAACGTGGGTAACGGCTAAACCAGATCTTGTTTACTAAAGAGCCAACTTGTGCTGATGATTTATCAAAGTATGCTTCTTTAGGTTTATTATGTGTGTTAGTACCCTTGAGGCCCTTTTACCCTTGGGAGTAACAGAATTGAATTCAGTTACCGGTAGTTCCACAATTCGAACCAACTGGTAGCTGGATCTATCATTGTGACACACATAAAGTCAATTTCAGTGCCGTCTTTGCCCTTGAGAGTGTATGGTCCGATTAGGTCCACACATAGTACCTCCCAGGGATTTGATACAACCAATTTTGTAGGCAATTTACCGTACTTATGTTGGCGTCGTTTGTTGACTTGGCATTTATGACAATTTTTGACAAAGGTGCGGACAGAGTGTCTCAAACCTTTCCAATACATCGCAGCGCAAAGAGTTTCTTCGAGACGGGTTGTCCCTGGATGCTGCAGGTAGTGATGGTACCACTGTACTGCTCGCTGCTGGAGTTCCTGTGGGATGACAAGTTTGCCATCTTTGCACAGTACTTGAACATTTTCTACCAGCTGAGGTTTGTATGCCTCCAGCAGGCTGAGTTTGTCCAGCGTTTTATCCGTTTGTTGAGCTGCGGCAATCTCCCGAACTGTCAGGGGATAGATCGCATTCTCTTTGCTGCGGTTAGAAAACACAAAGTTCACGAGGTCTGAGTGTTGTGCTGGGGATGGGTCTTCTACTGATTGCATAGTGTAATAACACCAGCATTTGGTGAAGGTCATCCAGTTTTCCTTGACGTCCTTTGTTGGACCAAAGTCAAGGCGTGAAATCGCATCCACAACTGTGTTGTGGATTCCTTTGATGTACACAATTTCAGGACCATATTCTTCTAGCAATAAGCACCAACGGTAAACCCTGTCACAGGTTAAACCGAGTGCATCTTGCATGAGGTTCTTGTGGTCTGTGTAGACTACAATAGGCTGGCCCCACAGCATTCCTTTGAATTCTTTGAGTGTTTCAACAATGGCTAGAAGTTCAATTTCAGTTACGCTGTATTTTTGCTGACAGACAGAGAGTTTTCTGCTGAAAAATGCAATTGGCCGGTTGTTCTGAGTAATGACGGCTCCAAGTTGTCTCTTGGATCCATCAGTATAGATCTCAAACCCTTTTGAGTAATCAGGGTAGGCCAAGGACACATCTTTGGCGATAGTGGCCTTTACGTCATCGAATGCTTTTTGATGTTCCTCAGTCCATTTCAAGGTTTCTTTTAACCTTGAGAAGTTTGGATTGTTTGGTATGACCACACTCGCCTACTAGGCTTGTGAGTGGGGCAAGCATTTCGCTGCGCCGTGCCCAAAGATCTCGATAGTATTGGACCATGCCAAGAAATCTACGGAGGTCTTTGACATTTTTGGGCGGTGTCAGTGCAAGTATCGACTGTACCTTCTTGGGTTGTGGTTTTATTCCCTCTCGTGAGAGGATGTACCCAAGATATTCTGTTTCAATGGCACAGAAGTTTGATTTGCGAGCATTTACTTTTAGGTTCGCATCTTGCAGTCTGGAGAGGACCAATTCCAATTTAGCCAGGTGGTCTTCCAGGGTTCCCTTGGTGATACATAGTAGATCATCAATGTAAGCTCTTACGAACTCAAGGGTGGCCATTAGTTCCGTCAGTTTTGATTGAAATATGTCCGGAGAACCAGCGATTCCCATTGGTAACCTGAGGTAAGAGTACTTACCCCATGGAAATATAATGGTGCAGATCTTGGATGCATCTGGATCCAACCTAATGGTGTAGTAGCCCATGTTCAAATCAAGGGCTGTGGCAAAAGTGAAACCTTCTAACTCTTGCATGACTGTACTAATTTTAGGTAATGGGAATGGTTTTCTAACTATCCTTTTGTTTACTTCTCTAAAATCACTTAGGAAACGTACAGTCTGATCCTTTTTTGGTACTATGAATGATGGTGAAGCCCATTCAGATGCGGGCTGCCACTGTAGTACCCCTAGGTCACATAGTCTTTTGAGCTCCTTCATGAGAGTCTCTTTGACTGAATGTGGCACTGGGTAGGCTCTGCCATGGTACGGTTTTGCACCTTCCTTCAGTTCGAAGGAGACAGGCTCAGTATTCCAATCACCTAGTGTACCATCAAAGAGGTCCTCGTATTTACGGAGGAGCTCCAACAACTTGTTTTGATCTTGTAGACTAAGGTGAGGACAATTGTTGTCAACAACTGATTGGAGGTCTGCTTTTTTCATCTTTTGCATCTAAGATGTGAACTGCACGCTGAGTGGCTTCCTCAGTACTACGTGGTTCATGAATCATGCTGTGGTTAACTGACCAAGCTTTTGCAATCTTAGAGTTAGTTGATAGACTGTTGATGTCTCTCATCGGCAAGATGATCTCATCAATGGTAATATCCTTTGTTCAAAAATCTAGAACAATTCCAAGCTCTCTCAGTGTTTTTACACCTAAGATGAGTTCAAATGCTGGCTTAGCCATCTTTTTACCATCATACTCCACAACATCAGGTTTAACTGTGTATTCCTTGCTGTTGGAGTACTCAAGGAATGTTAGAGTAACTTCGCCTCTTCCTTTGGTTTGGAAGCACCCATTCAACGTGTGCCAAGACTTTGACACCTGCCTAGTCAAGTAGGGAAAACGCTTGGTGGGTCCTTTTTCATGGAACATGAGGTCACCATCGGAACCAGTGTCTAATAGTACTCTCAAGAAGTTGTTTTTGCGACTCCTGGACAAGTGTTTGAGTTTTGTCGAGGACTGACTTCCAGTCGCTAATTTTTGTACAGCTAGTACTGCTGTTACTGAGTCCATTGATTTTTGTGGGTTAGATGGCTCAATTGACTTTGATTTATGTAGGGTGTCCCTCACTGAGTTGGGATCTACATCAAAGTTAGTGGACAAGTTCGAGGTGTCTTTGAGATTCTTCAAAGTTACGTCCACTAAGGGACTCGAATAATCCGGAATTAAAATTTTGTCATTTAATTCTAATTTTTGGTTACTGGTAGTTTTTATCGGACCAGGGGTAGTGTAAGTAGCTAACTCGTGGCTAGTTTTAATTTTCTTACATCTATTTTCATTTTCCCCGGTACTACCCAATCCAACACTTCAAGATGAGTCGGAATCGCTGTCACTTTCTTGTCATTGGCAACCTTTCTTGCCTTTTTTATTGGCTTTCTTGAGAGACTTCTCAAGTTTCTCCATGCAAGCCAGACCTGGGCGTAGGACTTCTTGGGGTGACTGTCCTTGTGGGACTTTCGTGCAGCTTGCCCGAAAGTACCTTGCGTAGGAGTTCCGTCTTTGTTGTACAGGCAACACTGCGCGGTGTTATGCGTGGTGTGTGCGCCCCCATGCTTTTTGCATAGCTCGCAGTTCTTGTCTACATGCGTATACTCAGTGCGTACTTGCTTGGGCTTCTTGGGAATTCGTGCACCTAGCGCGAACTTCTTGGAGGGCTGTTCAGCTCCTTGGGCCTTTGCAGGCTTAGAAGACAACTGCCTCTCATCCACTGGGTGCGCCATCTCAATTCGCTCAAGAATGAGCAATAGTGGTTTAACCCCTTCGGGATAGCACTTCTCAAGCAAGTGGTACTGGTCCTGCCACTTCAACGGACACATGCGCAATATATGGCATGCAAGTTCCGCGTCAGTGAAGGAGTAGACCTGTTGGGTCATCGTACTTGCGCTCGGGCTGTAATACAAACACGGGAGGTCTTCCACGTAGTTGTTCAGCTGCATCACGCGCTGCACAAACTGACACACCCGAACCTTGTTGGGCTTCTTGAGGCAATTTGAAATATAGAATTTCAAATTTTTGCCTGCGTCATGTGCGAAACACGATTGGAGGTGGAGTAACTGGCACCTCCTGAATAACTCCGACGTCTTGCCCGGTGACTTCTTCCTTTCGACTCCGAAGATGTTGTGAAAGGGACTTGACTCTGTCTGCTCCTTGACAATTAAGTCCCAGGGCTGACGTGCCTCCTCAGTGAGAAGGTTGGCGTAGAGTTGAAAAACTTCTAGGGCCGATTCGGTCATTTTTGTCCTTAAGGCAAGCCTGTCGGCCTTTAGGGAGAGTGACTCTGCGGTCTTTTTCTCTTTCTCAGTCTTGCTGAGGGGGTCATCGGCAAGTTCACGTAGAACAGCCTTCCAATCACCTTTTTTCAACTCATATGCCTTTTCGGCATCATCGCAGGTGGGAATTTGCCCCATTTTCTTTGCGGTACTATACGCCTTGTTCACGTGCAGTACAAACTGCTCGTTGGTACCGTGTCCGGACCAAACCGTGACTCGGGTTTCTGACCCATTTGCGAGGGTGCACTTAAGGGTCTCAGGCTTGAGGTCCAAAGCTTCTTGGACTGGGTCCCGATCCGGCACATAACGGATAGGGGCTTTCTCACCACCTCTTCCGCGCTCGCACTCTTGGTTCTTAAGCCCGATAGGGGCCATCTTCTCAGCAGACATTCTTGAGAGGGCTGCTCCGAGACTTGTTCCAAGGAAAAGGGTCTTGTAGGAGCTTTGTGGTGGTTTGCACTCGAAGGAGACACAATTGGCACGAATCTTGTTGGCGACGGGATCACGTAGCGCAGACGTGGTGCCACTACTTACCGGCGCACAAAAGACGGTGGCTTGGTGGGCAAACACGTGGATGCGGAACGCTGGACTGGCGGAGGACAGACACGACGGTGTTGAACGGAGGGTGGTCAGCTCGACGGTGAAGGACGGTCGAAAGACAGTGCGGCGATGGACAGACGGTCCAAAAAAAATTCGCTCGAGTAGGTTATCAAGTGATAGTAACCTAAGCCAGAAAGTATTTAAAAAATCTTATTGTAGACTTTGCTGACTTTGTTTTTATGAGCTTAACACTACTGTACAACTGATGAATGAGATGCTAGTTATCTCATGCATAAAAAACACAAATGATCATGGGAGAGATTGGCAGTGATTTGTGGCAGTTCCATGACTGGCCCATATTCAACTGCCCAAAGGAACTGTCCCATGTGGAGGTTCCTGAGAAGGAAAACCTCTATTGTATATTCAACTGAAGAAAACTCCTACAATGTGTATGGCGGTTTCTTGAGAAGAGCAATCCTGTTTGGATATGATTTCTGAGAAACTGTTATCTTATGACTTTTGAGTCCTTCCTCTGTGTCAAACAATGCGAAGGAGACTCATGGAGTTCCACCTGGAATCTCCAGATTCTTGGCCTATGTCAAAACCCTCCTACAGCAACTTATGCAGGATTCCACATAAGATAATTAACTTATGAGGAGTGCTTTTAGTTCCAACGGCAACTTATGCAGGATTCAACATAAGATAATTAACTTACGAGGAGTGCTTTTAGTTTAAAAACTTGGAGTGGTTTTTAAAACCCTCCAATGGCAACTTATGAAGGATATGACATAAGATAATTAACTTATGCAGGATCCTGCATACGTTAACTAAATTGACCCCATTTTGTCATGTTCTGGTACTTTTCAGTTCATTCTGATGGATTGCCGTAATTCCTCGCAAAAAATTGGCCCTAGAGACCACCATAACAACTACGATTACTTGATCATCACTTTAACACCTTCAGTACCATAAATTATGCAAGATCCTGCATAAGTTGTAAAACAACTTATGTAGGATCTTGCATAAGTTAAGGTACTTTAAGGGGAAACTCCGTTGGAGGGTTAATTAGGACTTTATCTGCTATCTGATAATAAACGGATTTATTAGGAACCAAAAGAATGTGTTGCCACTGGATCCAATGCCAAACCATAGTTCAAGAAGTCTGCAAATTTTATCACCTCGACCCTTTTGGGCACACTTCCACTCTCTACTTTTGAAACACGTAATGAAACTTGCACTAATCTAGCATCCACCCTTTGCCGACAGCATTGTGGACATATGTACAACTAGTTGGTCTGACATGCCATCGATATCTTGTTGTGTTGGGATGGTGTGGTTGTGATGTGGTGGATGGAGGTGAAGGAGAGCTTAGGTAGGTTGTGGTAGGTTGATGCAAACAAGTCTCTGTGATGTGTGTTAAAAAAGATGAATCCCAGGTTTCAACCGAGATTTTGACCCTATGTTGTGTTGTACTTTGCTATCCTATTTGCTCTCTCTCTTAAAGATACCTCTCTCTAGAGTGGGAATTGCAAGAGGGGTTCAGGGAATGCCGGAAAATTGATTATTACCTAAAAGATATCCACACTTTTTGGTAATGTCCGAATATTGTCTTGTAGGTATTTTAATAGTCAAATATGAAATAATATGATGAAGTATATTATGCCAATAGACAACAATAATATGACAATTCTTACAATCCCATATATTTAGCTTAAACTTATGACTCTTTGTATGACACAGTTGCTAGAGGCTCTCCATTTTGGATGCAAAGTTGAGTCATGACAGCAATTGCACAAAAAACACTTTCATGGTGCGTCAAATCATGTCGAAATTCTTGCCTAAGAATGGCCCACTGTTTCATCCATCTGTTGCAGTGATCATGCCGAGCATTGACTCTTTTTTCCATCGCTTGGTTTTGTGGTTTAGAAAAAAATTGTACCCGGTGCTCTGACTTTCAAAGGGGCTCCAGCTCCATAAATCCCATCTGCAATAACTGTTTCTCCTCTTCCCAACTCATTTTTCAAACCCATCCAAAAAATCATCAAGTCAGTAAATTGCCCACATTATTTGAAGGGACCAAATATCCAGCAGATATCTCCTTTTTGAATCGAAAGGCCCACCTCATACCTCAAACCACTGCCCTTGAATTTATGCAAGTAATATTTCCGGCATGATTTGGGATTCTGAAATCTGCACCATCAACACTAAGAAGGCAGTTACTGCTGTTATCATTTTTGAATCTGTTCTTAAATAAAATCTGATGCAAAAAGAGAATATGAGAAGTATGAACAAGAATAAACTACAGTGAAGGCAAAAAATACTTACAACCTTATACTGCAGTTCTGCGAGGGCCTTGATGAAAGGCCATACCCACTTCCTGAAGGTTTTTGGGTCAATGTCTCCACAGGAGCCGCCAGCATTTGCACACATTTCAGGTTCAGTACCATAGAGCTTCATGAACATGAGTGCCCAGAGTAAGTGGAAGAACCACCCTCCTTTTGGAAACAAGGCATGGTAAATCAACTTATGCCATGCATCTAAAAACAGCAACGGCAGGCGCTCCACAAAAAGCACAAAATCTAACGTCTTCAGGCAACTTTTTACCTAGCTTACCAAGCTTACAAACGCCTCTGTTCATGAAGAGTTTTCCGAGCTTGTGGACTCCTTTCACTGTTGTGGGATTCGCACAGGCAGAGTTGTTCCTTGGGTCGTGTGACATTCTCTGCAGCTGACTGGCGTGACTGATGATGGACGGCTGGCACTGGAGGTATTAGATGTGCACGTCCATCCGCAAAAGAGGAGGACGATGATTGATGGTGTGTTGCTCGTGCGGTTTTTTCTGTGATGAGGCATGGGCTTTATGGATGATGTATGCGTGTGTGGTATCGTATCGTAGCTGCGGCCTGTTGTGTTGTGCACAGTCACACACGATCACATTGGCGATGCTTACTTGCTCGCTAGTCAGCAAAAATGGAAAGAATAGTATCTAATAGAACTCTAAAAAACCAAGATAAGATCATTAGTAGGATACTAGATTCTACACAAAGCTTTATAGAAAGTGAAATGAGATAGAAGAAAATATATAGAACTATGGATGACTACTTAGAAAAAGTGTTCGGGCTACAAAAGATCAAGAGAACTAACTAGTCAAATGTAAATCTAGGATAGATAATCTAGTTCTGTCGAACATTCTAAAATATTTTTTTACACTAGATAGTGTTCTAGGCAACGATGCATTTAGTTCAAGATACGTGAAAACCTTCTCATGAGAAAATCTACATTGTCCGTTCGGCCTATATATTAGCACTACCTTTTTATGTCGGCAAAAATTGGGGATTGGTTTTCTTTTAGAGAATTAGTTTTCGTTTGGCTTTACCTGTTGTCTGTACTATTCCTACATAAAATTGAAAGGATGACCGGTTTTCTTTTGGAGGATTAGTTATTTTTTACGAGATTGGCTTTTCACATGACAATTAAAGGTAATACAAAGCAGTCCCGGCTCGACACACTCTCACTTCTTATCCCACCCCTGCCATCACCGCCGCCGCCGTCACCGCCACCGCCGCTTTCACAGGTCTGCTCCAGTATGGACCAAAAACACTCTCATAAAAAATTGGAACCACAAATCAAAGTCGACCGCTGGGATAATGACGCCAACATCATCTTCAACGAACGCATCAAGTCCGGTGATATTTACTACACCAAGGACAGTCAGGCACTGGACAACTTCAATTGAGAGTTTTTCTGTCACTACTGCGACTTCACATCAAGACACAAGATCTATCAAGCTTGCAAGCGTCTTTGCAACAAGCTCCATTGCTACAAGCAAGGAATCGACCGTGACGAAGACAGGCCGGCATTCAGGAACAATCCTGACACTGAAGACTAGGAAGAGGACGAAGACTTCCGCCCTCAAGACCCTCCATCTCCTCCTCCATCACCTCTTCCGCGGCCGCAACATGCAGATCCTGTTGCTTTGTTGCCAGAAGATCACCTGGTTTGTGACCTCCAAGCACTCACCGTGACCATGAAGGCATACTCGAAGTAAGAAAGGATGGCTTGGCTGCGCTCCTCCACCATTTGGAAGGTAGATGGGATGCACGAGCTTGTCTTCGACTTCCTCAGTTTCCCATTCAGCGTTTACAAGTACTTTTTCGATGTTGACGATGATGAAATGGGCCTGCATTACTCGCTGATGCTGCCCTATGACTTCTACAAGGCTGATGGTGCAAACCCTCGGTACATGCACCCTGGAACAGAATCATCCATGCTGGAAGCATGTGCACGAGTAAATCGTGAGAATGACTCCAGCTTTAATGGCATCATGTCTGACAAGATCAGGGTTGGGCCTTTCCCATGGAAGGTTGAGACTGCAGTCAAGTCTGTCTCCCTACTCACTGACATGGAGAGTGACAGGGACCTTTTGAAGTTCTTTGTGCTGATGACGATGTCCCACCTGGAGCAGAGTTCCAGATCCCTTGTGTTGTTCGTGTTGTCCTCCTGGGACAAGAGAAGTCACATGGGATTGAAGTTGAGCGTAAGTGCACAACTTACGCTCGTGGTTTTACTCCTCCTCGTGGTGTGCGAAACCACATGAGGCATGCTCCTTCTCCTCCAGCACCTGCACCTGCCCCCGTAGCCCGGCCCCTATTCCTGATCCCTATGCAGCATTTGGGGGCTATGCAGCTTTTGCAGCATTTCAGCAGTGGCAGGGACAACAGGCAGCACAGCAAGCTGGA
Source organism: Cyclotella cryptica (assembly GCA_013187285.1). Classification (NCBI taxonomy): domain Eukaryota; phylum Bacillariophyta; class Thalassiosirophyceae; order Thalassiosirales; family Thalassiosiraceae; genus Cyclotella; species Cyclotella cryptica. Next base: position 70,957 of record JABMIG010000167.1, on the reverse strand, counting down.
GCACAAGCTCCTCCTCAAGTTGGGATTAATGTTGCCCGCGGAGGTGGTATCCCTCAAGTGCTCCATGGGGTTAACCCTGCTCCTTTCTGTCATGCTGTGCCTGGGGCTGTTCCAAATCCTCCTGCTCCTCCTCCTTTTAGGAACATTCCACAAAATAAAAGCTTTATTGGTGACATTCGTGATGACATGTATATGTCATCTAACGAGGCTGATCGTCAGCGCCAACAGCGAAAGGTCCGTATTTTAACTAGGACTTGGTCTGAGAATGAAGACCCCACCGTGCGTTCTGATGTCACTTTCATTTAGAGTGCTTCCAGATGACGTTTTATTCGTGAAGTCGTGCGTACCTCTATTAGTCGTCATTATAAGTCCTCTTTGGATGACATGGTTGACAATACTATATAACTGTAACTGTACTCTAGCTATGAAAACTGTTAGGGAAACTAATCATCTAAAAAATAAACGTAGTTCCCTCAACCCCAGAGTGCAGTACGATACTATAATATATAATATTATAATGTGAGGTGTATCTGGTGAAGTCGTGCGTACCTCTATTAGTCGTCATTATAAGTCCTCTTTGGATAACATGGTTGACAATACTATATAACTGTAACTGTACTCTAGCTATGAAAACTGTTAGGGAAACTAATCATCTAAAAAATAAACGTAGTTCCCTCAACCCCAGAGTGCAGTACGATACTAATATAATATTACAAGCAGCCGCTGCAAGATTTTTTAGCAGCTGCGGGAGCCTGCAAAAAGGAATTCGCCTTGTTTCGTTAAAAAGAAGATACAACAGGGGCCGCTAGTTAGCGTGCGCGCCGCGCTCGCTTCGCTCGCGCCGCGCGCACGGGCACGACTTTTTTAGTGCTGTGCCTTTCACAAACGCGGTAGGTTGAATTTTAATATATATTTTGATTTTTAACCGCCGTTTACGTTGAAACCATTTTTTGGTGATATAAGTTACACGTGGTAACAAGTGTGTCAGAATTTTTGGCTACGCTTTATGTTAAGTTTAGATATATTTTTTCAGGTAACATCAAACTAAAAGATTGTGACTACCCATGCATGTCAAACACGAAAACAGCATATTTACAGGTAAAGTTGTGAAAATAATCAAATGTTACCAATAATGGCCAAAAGTGAAAAAAGCGTCTACTGGAAATGGAGGAGAAGAACATTTCTGCTCAATGATAAACTAAGATTTTTTAAGAAAAAATCTTGATTATAATGTGAGGTATATCTGGAAATTAAGCACCTCTCACCGCTCATTTCGAGAGGACTCCCGTAATCTGAACTTTTACCAGTTTACTAAACCCGTACCAATATTATCGTGGGAATCAGTAGTTTAGCAGACCCCATCAATCGCCTCTTCAATGTTTACCAAATTTATCAAGGCGATTTTGGCACGAGAGGTAAGCCACCATGATTACGTCTGCCTCGTTTGGGCGAACCTGAATTCTAGAGGAATACAAACTCCAATAATCTTAATGTGTGTGAACGATGCGGCGGCATTTGCTGCAGAAGCGAATGGTTTTATTTCCGTTTTAAGCCGATCGTGTGATGATGGCGGCTAGTCTTATCGTCGCTGATGCAAGTGGCGTTCATGTGTCAAACTAACCAGTTATCCCTTCTTTGTTTTCTTTACTATCTCGATCGAACGTATCGTTGGAATTTCTTCACATTTTCTATGCCAACCTCTCTTGGATGTGGACACAACAACAATCGATCAGACTTGAACGTTGTATTACTTAAAAATGAAGTACTCGACCACAGTCTCTTCCTCGCGGCGCAAGTCCCGCAAGGCTCACTTCACAGCCCATTCTGAGGCACGCCGAACCCTCATGTCGGCAAACCTCTCGAAGGAACTCCAAGCTCGTCACGGCGTGCGTTCCATGCCCATCCGCAAAGATGATGAGGTTTTGATCACCCGAGGCATGTACAAGACACGTGAGGGTAAAGTATTAGCGTGCTTTCGTAAGAAGTTTGTTGTTCACGTCGAGAGGATTACACGTGAAAAGGCGAATGGTGCCGTTGTGCAGGTCGGAATCCCGGCTAGTAGTTTGACGATTACCAAGCTCAAGATGGACAAGGATAGAAAGGCAGCTCTCGACAGGAAAAACCGCAATAAGGGAAAGGCTGAGGATGTTGCTATGTCGAATGTTGACTAAATATATAATCATGACTTCAACACGTAGCATTTTATAGTGTTCTGTTTTCTAGCACTGCTGAAGTGTTTTGTTTGATTAATGTTACCAATAGTTATCATCGAAACTAACTCTGTCATAATGTGATGGTAGTATTGCAACCTGCGAATAAGTACGAGATAACCGTGGCATTTCAGGGCATGGTTTTCGTTAGGCTTCTGTGCCATATATCTCTTCTGAATTGGACGATAGGACACACATCTATTCGCTGGACTTCAGAATCCAGAACATGTCCTCGAAGCCCTGACGAGACGGGCTAAAAAGTATATTGTTACACATTACATGCTACTTGTTTTAAGTGGTTCATTTACTCGTCGCTACCAGAATGTACCTTTTTGAGCAAGAAAATCTGACTCAAGCTATCCTGTACTGCCTTGTCTGGCGTGCTTGCACCGCTAGTAACACCCATCACGACCTTCTTATCCATATCTTCCAAAAATTTCTCTGTTACAATATCTCCTTTAATCGTGCGATGCGTAATGGTATTATCGGCCCCGATGCAACTTGCCTTATTTATGTGGAATGAACGTATTCCCGCCTTCTGGGGGATTTCAAGTAAATGGGCAGTGTTGGACGAATCCCATCCACCAACGACGAGGATGAAGTCAAGTCCGAGCGAGTCCGCATTCTCAACAAGCTCGTGGATTGCGTCTTGACGCTCCTGCAATCATAAATGTTGGGCATGATGTACACATGGGTTCAAAAAAACAAAGGGCTGCCTGAAATAAATGCCCGCTTCACGAAGCAAACGTACCTGTGTTGCGTCGCAAATAGTATCAAATTCTAAGTAGTGATCTTTGGCTTCCACCGGGCCAAACTTCTTCATCATCGCTTTCTGCATAAGCTGTCCTATCGCCCTTGTTTCCTTTTTATACATGGTCGTCTGATTCGCCAGACCCACCTTATTCAACATAGTATCAGGGTCAAAGCCCTCGGACACAGCCTTTTCGAAATACTTCAGGAATTTCTCCTTGTCACCTCCGTTAACAATGTAGTCAGCCACCATTTCGGCTTCTTTAATGTCTTTGACACAGATATAGTCCTCGCAGAAAGATGTAGTAGCCACAGTTTCCTCGTGTCCGTATTTCCCGTGAATGACAGAAGTGAGCCCCTTGCGCTGGTGAGTGTCGACCGTGTTCCAAACTTTGCTCACCCACGGACAAGTAGTGTCAACAACATCAACATTTTTCGAGTTCAACAATGACATTTCTTCGAACGATGCGCCAAATGCGGGTAGGATTACAACGTCTCCTTCGCCTACCTTGGAGAAGTCCTTCTTACCCTCACCCAACTTTTCAATGAATTGGACATTCATCTCGTGCAATCTATCGTTAACCTCGGGGTTGTGAATCAATTCGTTGGTGATATGGACCGTCTTACCGGGGAAATGTTCCACGGCTTCATATGCGAGAGCGATACTGCGTTCGACCCCCCAGCAGAATCCAAAGTCTTTAGCGAGATGAACCTTGACGCCGTCCTTTTCGATCACGAAATTACTTGATTTCAACTCGTCAACTAGAGAGGATTTGAATTGATCCTCCATTGATTTTTCGACAGCGGGGCGAACGTCTTTAAATCCTTGGCGGTAGAAGGAGGGTGATTTCATGTACTGGAGACGTTTCTCTTTCTTCGTTGCCTTTTTGGTCTCGTCTGTAACTTCGGTGGACATCCGGAGCGACAACGACGACGACGGAGTGACAAAGAGGCGGTGGCCAATTGGCACGGGTGTGAAGGCATGGCTGCTTGTGGCGAGGGCAGCGAGTGCCAATAGAGAGGATGAGGCGAACTTCATGGTTTAGGGGTTTGGTAATATTATGTGCTAGGTACCGCGAAAAAGGAAATTTGGGAGGCGTGAACTCATGAACTGCAGGGATCCCCGAAGAAGACAAGAAAGTTATGCCTGCGTGGAGCAAAAAGGTATTGTAATGCCTTGATGAACGACTGCCACCTTTTGTACGATACAATACAATAATAACGTTATAATTTGCAAACAAAAATCTTCTAAGAATGGTCTTTCTGTTCAGTTGATCGTGGTGTTAACAAGATTTTGTCCAGAGTGGATACATGGGATTTGCTCTTAGAATTATGTCCAGTATCTTCCCAAGTTGAAGCAAGGGATCTCGCCATGACGACAGCTATCACACATGTGCTACATACATCTCTACAATAGCTACATCCAATCCCAATCTACAAGTGTATTGGTACAATAGTAATACCTATCCACCTCTCTAGACCTATCGAGACGAAAACGATCCGGCTCAAATTTCATCGTGTCCAAACCTATCTACCATGAAGCTCGCTCTCCTCTCTGCCCTCGTCAGTTCCGTGGCCGCCTTTGCCCCTGCCTCAACTGGCAAGTCCGCCACATCCCTCAATGTTGCCTTCAACCCCGAATTCGGCGGAGAAGTCTTCGACCCTATGGGCTTGGGCAAAATGTACGAAATCAAGGGTGCCTTCCCCAACATGTTCCCTCACCCTCAATACATGGAGGAGTCCGAAATCAAGCACGGTCGTATGGCCATGCTCGCCTGGACTGGTGTCTGGGCCACTGAGTCTGGACTTCACTTTCCAGGTGCCCCGGTCGCTGATGACTGGACCAACGCCCTTGGTGTGTGGGCCCGTGAGGACCCTGGTGGATTCGGAATTGTTTTGGCCTTGTTGTGCATCGCCGAGGGTGAGGGCGTGAGCCATGCCGGCGACAACTTCAGGGGAGTAAGCAAGAAGACCCCTGGTGACATGGGTTTTGACTGGATGGGTATGACAAAGAAGTTGAGCGCTGAGAAGCTTGAGAGGTACAAGACTGTCGAGAAGAAGAACGGACGTGCTGCTATGATTGCCATGGCCAGTCTTTTTGCAATGAAGAGTATTCCTGGATCTGTTCCTATCATGGATCTCCTTGGAGCCAACTAAGTCATATTATGATACCGTTCCGGTGGTGTTGGAAGCTACAGTCTTTATCCATCAAGTCGTCGACCGTATAGATCACCGACAGTTCGTGACTTTCATGTCCGCTATCATGAACCCCAATCTTGAACTGTCTCTCTTTTCCTTTATTGGGCATGCTCTTAGCCAGCTTTAGTGGCGCTCTTCTAAGAACGAACTAGTTGCAATGAAATAAGTCAGTGTGAGTTGTCTCATGCTTGATTGGGGTTTGATTTCGTATCAAAATGATGTTAATAATCAGCAATATTATGAAATCACGTCTACAAATATTTTACGTATTCGGTGAGGTACTGACAGAAAAGCACAAAACATTCTTCTTTTATTTTAGTCGCTTATATTTTTCATGCCCGTGGATGGAGAGGCGGTCCACATGAAGCTGTGGCTCGTCCAGTTCCCACGCCGCCAGACCTCGATGGTGCAAACGTATCATGTAGCATGCCTCCGTACGACTGAAACCGACGAGAAGAGCCCATCGTAGATATATCTGAATTACTAACAGTCCCCATGTCCGAAGATAGCGTAGTAACATCTGGATGCTCGTCTTCAGATGCACTCAGTACCCCCATGCTTCCAAAGAGATTGTTCATAAAAGAATGAATTATGAGAACGTCGCTCGGCATGTCTCCTCGCCGTCTTCTGTGCATTATAAACAAAAGACATAACACAGGTAGCAGTTCCGAAATGCCATACTGGATAGCATCTTTCCTGTAAGAGCTTAGTTTTTGTTCCCCGTTACCACCCGAAGTCCTATCCACGAAAGCCCAATGCGCAACAGTCCCAAAGCCGATGATGCGTTCTAAGAATATCCATGCCAACAAGGCGCATGTCCCAAGTAACCTAGCGGCCAATGCATTGGAATCTTTGCGTCGTTTCAGACCTGGGCGTAGTGCTTTCATGAGCAAAGTCCCAACATACAACAATGCAACGATAAGAGAGACATATACGGTGGTCAAAAGTATCCATAGATACATTTCACCTTGGGAGGTCGGCACTCCATTCTTGGCAGAAATCACAACAAAGATTGTTGAGTAAGCTGTCAACACAACAACATTCCATAATAGAAACGTCCATTTTGATGCGAGCGCAATTTTCAAGAAACGAGATATTGCAGTGCATATTGTACTTGTGATGTGTCTTTTCCCCTTTTGCTTGTTTTCCTGTCGTCGCCTTGTATCGATTACTACCCCCTCCTCAGTTTCTTCATCTATTGAGTCACCTATAAGAATTTCGTTAGTGGGCACTACTTCATCGTCGTCTGATGCATCACTGAGGTTGGGCGACAAAGGAGGCAATGCCGCGAAAGCAACTTGAGCACAGAAAATAACCAGCAACCCCAATGAAGATGCGAACACAATATCTGGAAACGTTTGGCTCGTTCTAAGTAATATTTGTAAGGGAACCTTCAGCAGACCACTGTTGTCTCTGTCTAGACATTCAAAGCAGTAGAATTCTATCGGAAGCAGTAGTAACCTCGCGAGAAGGGATCCAAGTATGAGCTTATAAAACTGAAGATGTCAAAACGTGTTGAGTGATCCAGCGATAGAATCAAAATCACAGTTTCCACAAGTATGAAGCTTGTATCACCTCGAAAAATTTACGTACCAATCGTCTAGTGGAGTCCCCTGCGCTACCACCCCTGCCAGGAACTCCAATACCCATTTCAACTGATCTCATGTCGCCAGGACTGGGAAAGGATCCTTCTTCCGAAAAAGCACTTTCATTGAGCCTTCTCGAAGACCTTCTTCCATGCAAAAGCGACGAAGTTTCGTCCTCGGTAGCTCCATGCCCACGCGAAATCCCTCTGCCACCTCGGCCAGGACTCAATGATCGATGATATGGCCTCTGTGTAGGGTGATACAGTTGACGTTGGCCAGGTACGATGCCTCGCCCCCTGCTCTTTTGAGTTGTGCGTCGTCTCTCTTCTTCCTCCCGTGCCCACACAAAATCGCCTATAAATAACTCATATGCAGCAACCAGTGACGACAGTAGAAAACCGAGTTCGACGATAATGAAGCTTGGAGTGAAAAAAATGGATCGCGACAACGTGCTGATGATTGATGTGGACGATCGAAGAGACATCTTTTTATTGAGAGGAGCATGCACAAAGTTGCAGCTCTTGTCTAGCGAGACATTATTCAAACAAGATGTGACAGAGATGGCAGTCCTTGAAGAGGCGAGAGATGAGAGAGAGGGATATACTCTGGTGTACAATGCCGCCTCTAGCTCCAGACTCGGCCACCGAGATGGAAGTCGAAAAAAGTGAAAAAACCCGGGGGGTGCAGGAAAGTTTTGTTTACTCTAAAATTAACCCTCCGAGATTGTCTGGTGCTTAAGTGGGTTACATAACCTTACTCAAGGCCCCAAAAAGGATTAAAATAGGATAAAAACCCCTGTTTTGATGGACGAATAAAAACACAACTACCGTGCAACAAAATGTCCGGTCATTTTCAAAAGATACAATTTAGTGGTTCTTATACTACGAATGAAGTTAGTCTCCTCACCGCAATGAAAAAATAAATGTATCTGAAAAAATTACCCTATTTACTTGGAGGTAGCCACTATGTACCCTTTCAACCACTGCTCGTCCGTGTGATGTGTGTGTTTGTTGTGAGCGTGATGTGTGGTGAGCTTTCGGTCATAGGAGTGCAACTCAGTGAATAATGGGACCCATGTGGACCGAAACATATGGGTGTATTGTTCCTGATGAGGAGAATCTAAATGACCTATGTTTAGAGGCAACAGAGTGTGTTAATTGACAGAAACGGAAAATGCCCGTCGAAATGGGTCATTTTACAGTGGTGGTTCTTATACACCGGTGGTTCTTATACACCAGTAATTACGGTAGACAGTCTCCAGACTCATACCAAGTGGAAATTAGTTGATACCTGCAGTGAATATTGGTATTTGATGCTAAGGTTTGGTGATAAACATGCAGTTGATGCAAAATTGTTTCATTAAGTTTGGCAGGTATAGTCCATTTGATCTCAAAAAATGGTCAAAATTTTTTATCCTTCAAATAAGGACGAAAAAATTTATGTAGAAACTGTACCAACTCCTATGTGACAATTCTTAGTAGCACATAAATGCACCACATCCATTTGCGCACCTGCCACTGTTGAAACATGTATGGTATGATACTACGCTGCTTAAAACAAAAAATCCGTTTAGGTAGGTATCTTGTGAAAACAAGTGTCGGAAGCATTGGTTCGTATCTGAGGCAGTAGAGCACCCAACACGACCGAAACATACCAACAGATAGCCCAACATGTTGTCTGATGAATGATGTAGAGAAAGAGAGACCGCAACACGATCCCCAAAAATGGCGACCTTGAGAACAGACACAGACGATTTTTGTCCTTATTTCAAGGATAAAGAAATTGACAATTTCACCAATTTCCGCCAGATTTTTTTATCCTTGAAACAAGGATAAAAATTCGAGTAAGGATAGGGAGAGTCCGGTACTCTAGTCAACTTATGTAGGGTCAAATTTTGACTTACTTAATCCGAAAGCCAAATCCCAAAAAATTAACTAAGTCTTTTTTGACCCTACTTAACTTCCATCTAGATCTATATTTGACCCTAGATAACCAACATTGAAGTTGTGTTTGCTCCATTGTACATTTACATCATATTTCACCCATGCTATTGCCACCATCAATCAGCATAACTTCTCATTTCTTCATCATCTCCACAACAGTCGTCGCCATGCCATGTCCGTCCTGTCGTCGTAATCCTTGTGCGCTTGAGGGCCACAAGGAATCTCTCATCGCCAAATTGAACGCTATTGATGATTCTCTAACTGAATCAAAGAAACACAACCATTTATACTGTGTCTTCATTTCGTCCGAATACGGAGTGTTGGGTGCAGGTCGTCGAGTTCAGATTCCGGACTGCGTCGTTTTGTTCATTCGTACAATTTTTCCCAGTCCAGATGGATGTTACACCGGTTTTTGTGCAGCAGGTTATCCAGTACGCCTTCCGCGTGAGCAAGTTGATGGCAACGAGCTGGCAAACGACGACGGCATTCACAATATTACAATGGACAAGACCGATGTTGATGAACTTGATGTAGACATGAACACATCCTTCGCAGAAATGGAAAAGGAAACAACGCAAGCCGATTCTATTATTTTTCAGCTGGCAAAAAGGCTCTACTTCAGATGCATTACAACTATCCACAATTTTCAATGGAGCATGTACGGACATTCATTGTTGCATCACCAGTTGCTGGTTGGGAGATTCACTGTCACGAGAAATTCACTACTGCGACCATGGTATGCGACAACCAAACCGACTTTTTCCGCCTCTTTGAATTTTGTTCCTCCAAAACAAAGGAAGCCACCAAATTAAGTCTATCTGCAATGTACTAAATTCAGACAGATTTAAAGTAACTGGTTATTTAGGTTCTCAATTGCATTGATTACTACCCAAACATGTGATCATACAACGAATTGTTTCAATCTTCCATGTCACCAGCTTCTTCCTCTTCTTGTACATCAACAAGCTCCTCTTTCTTACGTTCTTTCAAATCCAGTCCGTATTCCTTCCTCAATTGGATGTATATCGGATGACTGGTGGAAGTAGAATACGATTTCCTTTCTCGTTGATGCCTCATATACTTTGTTTTCCCTTTTCCACCTCCAGTTGTTTGGTATTTAAAATCTTGATTCGTTTTCAACAATCCTGCAGTGCTTGGATGATGTGCAATTTGGAAGCACGTCATATATTTAAAGGCATCCATTTGGAATATGAATCTGTCAGAATCCACCTGTGGGACGGAATGGAAATGCAAATTGCAATTTTCATTGATACACCCAACAATATTTTTGCGAGTTTAATACTCCTTCATAAACATCATATTGCTCGCTCCATTTTGTATGTCTTCTCCTTGTTCATCATTATTTGCTGCTGTCGCGGCCGCCGCTGCCTTTTCCTTCTTCTTAACAGCAACACGAAACTGTTTCTCCAGATTACAAACACAACAGCAGAGCTTTCCACCTGTAACCGGAAGAGCACAGATACCATATCCATTCTTCTGAAAAAGTTCATTCAACTGTCTTAAACGCTCTTCCAATGCAAAGTTAACCGCGGACTCTTCCCTAAATGACAAGAGTTGTTCTGCAAGCAAGATTCAAAAATAACCATTTGTCAAAAAGTACCTGTGCTCCACACTGCAAACGAAAAACACCGGTAACCTCCCCGTACACTCGCAAAATGTCAAAGTGTACGGGGAGGTTACCGGAATTTCAAGAGTGTACGGGTGGGTTACCAGTTTTTTTATACATTACTTAAGACGAATTTTTGTATATCACGCAAAGCTTTGAAGCAAAAAATATCTTTGGAGTGGTTGTTTGTTTCATGACTCACATTTTGCGAATCACGAGTTGTAAAATGCAAGATCACCTGTTGGGTCTAGTTTTGGTTTCAATTCTAGGCTTGATCTATGATTTCATTTGGTGAGTGCGTTTTGGGCCTATTCATATTTTCAAAATATGGTACTACCAGAAGTGACTGCGCCAAAAAATAAGAACACAACACAAGAATAATAAGTTGGGCTGAAATTTGGCATTGTGTGTCTACGCGTTTGTTACTTATTCCTTTTTATCACTCCACCGTGGCATATTCGTATGATAATACAGTTTAGTATATCTACGTATGGTACCATACTACAACAATGGTGCTTGACCCAGACACAACTGTACCAGTGCGCCCTCTGACCTAAGCCAGAAAGTATTTAAAAAATCTTGTTGTAGACTTTGCTGACTTTGTTTTTATGAGCTTAATACTACTGTACAACTGATGAATGAGATACTAGTTATCTCATGCATAAAAAACACAAATGATCATGGGAGAGATTGGCAGTGATTTGTGGCAGTTCCATGACTGGCTCATATTCAACTGCCCAAAGGAACTGTCCCATGGGAAAGTTCCTGAGAAGGAAATCCTCCATTGGATATTCAACCTAAGAAAACACCTACAATGTGTATGGTGGAGTTCTAGGAAGGAAAATCCTATTTGGATATGATTTCTGAGAAACTCATATCTTATGACTTTTGAGTCCTTCCTCTGTATCAAACAATGTGAAGGAGACTTATGGAGTTCCAGCTGGAAGCTCCAGATTCTTGGCCTATGTCACTCGCCCCCACGAATGGAGGGTCAGGTGAGGTGTGTGAAAAAAACCTTTTCTTTGGAAAGGAAAAATGGGGAGGCCGTTTTGTGAGTGGAAGACACTTGTTTTTGTGTACCAGTTTATACTGGTGATACAACTTTCCTGGCTGAGTAGTGACTACGAAGCATTATTTCAAGCGTAAGTGTTAGTGGAGAGAGGAGTAAGAGTGATTCACTGACATGTTCTTTATTTTAAGTGTCTGTAGTGTCAAAGTATGGTGTTACTCTCCTAATGTTTAATCTTTCTGATTTTGTTCCGCGGTGAACCCTGATAGTACCATTCGTATGGACTGTCGATATAGTCCAAGGATCTTTATGGTATTTGCTTTCTGATTTGCGGAGGATACCTTCTTTGCAAAGAAGTACTCTATCACCAATTTTATAATCCCAATCAACGCGAGACTTGTTTTCACGTTCGGTGTTGCGATCGGTTTGGCGTTGCCTATGGTCTCCTATTTTGTTCCAGTCAGCTAGGAAGGGAATGTCAAACAGCATGTCCCTGCCAAATATTGCTGCACCTGGAGAGGCTTTGAGTACCGTGTGGTATGTGGAGCAAACGGCCCATGCAGCATCTGTGAGGAAGTCTGCTATGTCACTAGGAGCCACTGTATTGGCCATGTCTAATTCAGCGGTACGGAGCATTGTCATGATTACTTGATGCATCCGTTCTAGTATTGCATTTGCTTGGGGGTTCTTGATGCTGGTTGGCTTACGCTTGATACCGTATGAATCACATAGGGTTTCGAAATTGAGCTTGAACTCGCTTCCATTGTCGTAAATGATTACTTGACAACGTGGGTAACGGCTAAACCAGATCTTGTTTACTAAAGAGCCAACTTGTGCTGATGATTTATCAAAGTATGCTTCTTTAGGTTTATTATGTGTGTTAGTACCCTTGAGGCCCTTTTACCCTTGGGAGTAACAGAATTGAATTCAGTTACCGGTAGTTCCACAATTCGAACCAACTGGTAGCTGGATCTATCATTGTGACACACATAAAGTCAATTTCAGTGCCGTCTTTGCCCTTGAGAGTGTATGGTCCGATTAGGTCCACAAATAGTACCTCCCAGGGGTTTGATACAACCAATTTTGTAGGCAATTTACCGTACTTATGTTGGCGTCGTTTGTTGACTTGGCATTTATGACAATTTTTGACAAAGGTGCGGACAGAGTGTCTCAAACCTTTCCAATACATCGCAGCCGAAGAGTTTCTTCGAGACGGGTTGTCCCTGGATGCTGCAGGTAGTGATGGTACCACTGTACTGCTCGCTGCTGGAGTTCCTGTGGGATGACAAGTTTGCCATCTTTGCACAGTACTTGAACATTTTCTACCAGCTGAGGTTTGTATGCCTCCAGCAGGCTGAGTTTGTCCAGCGTTTTATCCGTTTGTTGAGCTGCGGCAATCTCCCGAACTGTCAGGGGATAGATCGCATTCTCTTCGCTGCGGTTAGCAAACACAAAGTTCATGAGGTCTGAGTGTTGTGCTGGGGATGGGTCCTCTTCTGATTGCATAGTGTAATAGCACCAGCATTTGGTGAAGGTCATCCAGTTTTCCTTGACGTCCTTTGTTGGACCAAAGTCAAGGCGTGAAATCGCATCCGCAACTGTGTTGTGGACTCCTTTGATGTACACGATTTCAGGACCATATTCCTCTAGTAATAAACGCCAACGGTAAACCCTGTCACAGGTTAAACCGAGTGCATCTTGCATGAGGTTCTTGTGGTCTGTGTAGACTACAATTGGCTGGCCCCACAGCATTCCTTTGAATTCTTTGAGTGTTTCAACAATTGCTAGAAGTTCAATTTCGGTTACGCTGTATTTTTGCTGACAGACAGAGAGTTTTCAAATGCAATTGGCCGGTTGTTCTGAGTAATGACGGCTCCAAGTTGTCTCTTGGATCCATCAGTATAGATCTCAAACCATTTTGAGTAATCAGGGTAGGCCAAGGACACATCTTTGGCGATAGTGGCCTTTACGTCATCGAATGCTTTTTGATGTCCCTCGGTCCATTTCCAGGGTTTCTTTCTAACCTTGAGAAGTTTGGATTGTTTGGTATGACCACACTTGCCTACGAGGCTTGTGAGTGGGGCAAGCATTTCGCTGCGCCGTGCCCAAAGATCTCGATAGTATTGGACCATGCCAAGAAATCTACGGAGGTCTTTGACATTTTTGGGCGGTGTCAGTGCAAGTATCGACTGTACCTTCTTGGGTTGTGGTTTTATTCCCTCTCGTGAGAGGATGTACCCAAGATATTCTGTTTCAATGGCACAGAAGTTTGATTTGCGAGCATTTACTTTTAGGTTCGCATCTTGCAGTCTGGAGAGGACCAATTCCAATTTAGCCAGGTGGTCTTCCAGGGTTCCCTTCTAACTCTTGCATGACTGTACTAATTTTAGGTAACGGGAATGGTTTTCTAACTATCCTTTTGTTTACTTCTCTAAAATCACTTAGGAAACGTACAGTCTGATCTTTTTTTGGTACTATGAACAATGGTGAAGCCCATTCAGATGCGGGCTGCCACTGTAGTACCCCTAGGTCACATAGTCTTTTGAGCTCCTTCATGAGAGTCTCTTTTACTGAATGTGGCACTGGGTAGGCTCTGCCATGGTACGGTTTTGCACCTTCCTTCAGTTCGAAGGAGACAGGCTCAGTATTCCAATCACCTAGTGTACAAGTTAGAATTGACTTTAGACCATTGCCTGGACTATGAACCACTATGTGTGTGAAGTACTATTCCTAAGTAGAAATCTACGCGATTCCTCAAAAAATTCTGCGGACGTGATGTGTCAGATAGTCTGTCTGTACTTTTCGACATAGTACAGTAAAATAACTAGATCTAGACCAGGCAAACACTCTCTCACCTCAAAAATAACAGTATTATTTTTTGGCGCGATGAAAATATTAGGGACGTCTTCACATTCATATGCATTAATTTTGCATGCAACCACACCTAAATGATTGTCATGGCACAACACAAAGGATCAATTCACGCACAATTATAATTCAGATCTATTTTCTACCTGACCTAAGAATGGACTCCCAAAGCCAATATCTTAAGAGTATGCAGGAAGCAGCCTTGCGTAAGGTTGTTGATGATTTAGTAAGAGAGAAAGATGATGGTTGGAAAAATAGAACTTCAAGAGACTCGTACACCTCAAAACTCCAATGCTTAGAATTAATGGGCATTAACATTACGAGAGATGCTCTTTACAAGAGGGTTGAGAGACAGTCCAAGTCCAAGAAACAACTAAAGTCAACGTCCACACCAATTGAAGTCGTAGCATTCAACCAACCTGATTCTGAAGTGTCATCTTTGTCATCCCCATCGACAGAAAGCAACACGCCTGAAAGTATTCCCGGACGCAACCATCTACTGGAAGACATGGTGACTTTGCCTAAAGCAGGAAGACCGAAAGGAAGCACAGATCAGAAGAAGAGAGCAGACATTAAAAATTTCAACCAATGTATTAATGCAATCACAGATTCGTACAAAACTGAACTCACTCTTCGTAGAGGTGAAAACAAAAGGGTCCAAAAAGGTTACTTGGAGCAGGTAATTCAAGAGAAGAAAGAGGAGTTTGGTGTGAGCTGCGCCATTTCTAATGAAACTGTACGAATTAGAATTAAACGAGGGATTTTGGGTCCTACTCACCGAGGCACTGCGGCACCATTGCAAAACGCCGAATTGGCGTTGGTCAAAATCATCATTCAGATGGGCAAGATTCGTCAACCACTAACACGCGATGAAGCAATAGGAATCATGAATGACATGATTAGTGAAACCGAAATGTCAGAGACTTTGAAAGAGTTCCAAAAAGTACGTACCTCAAGCTCTCTAAATTTCGGGAGTGTTGGTAAAAACTGGTGGCAGGGGTTTAAAAAGAGACATGCCAGTGCTTTAGTATCGAAAAGAGGAGAGAAGTTTGCTCTGAACCGTGCAGATTGGACAAAGCTATCAAACATAAAGCAAATGTATGAGTACATTTACGACGAAATGCTGACAGCAAACATTGCCTCACCTCGTGAACATCCTGTTTATACGGACCGTGAAGGAAACGAGGTTCAAGAGAGTGAGAGATTTGGTTTGGCACAAAGCATATCAATTGATCATCCTGATTACATTCTGTTTGCAGATGAAAGCGGATGTCAGACAAACCAGAAGCAGGACGGAAAAGTTGCCAATCGAAAATATATAGTTGAGCATGGTACTGTACCTCAAGTCATCTGTAATACTTCCGACCATAGGTTCACTATTCTCCCATTTACCTCCGGTTCCGGTGAAGCTGTTTGTTGTGTGCTCATCTTCCAGCACAAGGAGGATGAAATCCCAATGACATGGAAGACAGGGATTGACATAACAGTGGAGAATCCTCTGCGCAACGAAAAAGGAGAGATTGATTTGGAAATGAATATTGGTGAGAGCAAATACTACCCAGAAGGACCAAAGTGCAAGTATCGGGGGAAAGAAGTACGTTGTCTCACCTTTGCCTCCGACAGTGGTGGAATCACGGGTGCCATCCTGGTAAAAGTACTGGAATACTTCGACGAAATTGATCTGTTTCCAAGGTACCCAGGAGGGCCAATCCCAATGCTGATTGTAGATGGCCACCAGAGTCGACTGGACCCCAAATTTGTTGCATACATAAACAACAAGGCTCACGAATGGAGAGTCTGCCTTGGCGTTCCGTATGCCACTGTCTTGTGGCAAGTTGGCGATGCATCGGAACAGAATGGAAAATTCAAGATTGAGTGGACAAAAGTGAAGGAGTGGATGATGGTTTGGAAAAGTATTAACTGCTTACCTCTCACGATTGGACCGACCGACATAATCCCCCTCGTGAACAGAATCTTTCACAAGTCATATGGAAGCATCAATTCAAACTTAAAGGCGCTGGCAGATCGAGGATGGAATCCACCGAACAGAAAGTTGTTAGAGCACAAAGAGCTAATTGATGACTCAATTGCACCTATCAATGAAAACACACTCACCGACGCATCCTCCTCCTCTTCTCCAAATAGTCCTGTCCTAAACATACACCAAGGGTTGGCAGCTACCGTTCTTGACAGAATGATTGCTGAGCGTGCAAGATCATCACAGGCAAAAAGAGCAGCAGATGAGAGGAAGAGGAAAGGTGATTCAATCCTTCAAAACTTAAAGGAATCAAAAAAACTTACATCTGGCGTGATGGCAAGCAATGGCATTCACTCCCTCAGTGACCCTAGATTTTTGCAAGCATATCATGATAGGAGAAGTGAGGCAAGAGAAAAGTTAGAGAGGAATGTCATTGCAAGGAAGGCAAATACTGCAAAGAAGATTGAAGGAGTCAAAAAAGCTGCGAGAGAAATTTGGGCATGAGAGCACACACATGTTTGCTCAATTCAGCAAGGAAGAGTGTTCAACGTACCTTCAGTACAAAAAGCAATCAAATAAAGACCCGGGGATGCCAAAGGACCTACAGGAACGACGTGCTCGCTGCATCGAGTGGATGACCCGTCAATCTCCAACAGCTTCCCCAGCTGCGAGTGATGATGAGGGTGACGACCCAATGAAAGATGGGATGACAGAGGAAGAAGCAGATGGTGAGACACGATGGGATGTTATGGATTGTGTTGACGGATTAATGGAATTTGCGAACCAGGCAGGTGGAGGAGGGGACGGCACAATCGGGACATGTGCAATTTAATCAACTCAATAAAATAATTCATCAGAACGTGGAGTGTAAAATCGGAGCGTAAAATCAGTGCGTCAAAGTCGTTCGTAATGCTAACAACATCATGCCATTAAAAATAGATAAAGGTACATATTAAATCAGCGCTTAACTAACTAACAATCAACAAAAGCGAGGTCCAGAGGAACTTTTAATGCCTATGCATCACACAGCATGGCCGCCAGGGGCGACAGTAATTGAGATACTCTTCGGCGTAAGCAAGGCCGGCAAATGACCTATTCAGTGTGGCCACAACACGTCACAATTTATATAATGTATACCACACCGTAGGCTTTTCAATCAGGCTTGCGCCGTTTATTTGCCTTGTCTTGTACTGAGCCTGAACCCAGGTGAATTCGCTTAACTGCTCGAAATCGCTCAGTAGAAGCTATATTGTCAGTTATAGCAAATGGGACCATTGGCAGCAAGGATGGACCTGCCTTAGGAGTCGGCGCCGCGCCGCGGCGACGACGTTCCAAAAAGGTTCGTCGGCGCCCTGCGACCATAGCTGCCTTGATAGCGTGAACCCAATAATTCTGAGACGTAAGTTCCCCTTTCCGAAGTCTAGCAAAATCCACCTCTAGCAAGAATGTGCTTTCCTCTGGTACTTCTTCGGGACGAACATGAATAAGTCTATCTATCTCCATTAGCAGTTCTCGTCTCTCTGCTCGCCGAATTGAACCGAGTTTTTCATGATGTTTAGAGACATTACGATAAATCCACTGACCGTGCACAATATGTAACAGCTTGCCAATGAAGGCAGCCATCCAATCGTCTACTGACATTATCGACGGAGAGTTGAGAAGGTGAACGTATTGATACTGACGTAGCTGACCAGAGATCTGCCCTATCATGAAGTTGTCCCAGCCGATCAAATCTTGTTCAAATGCGAAAGGCTGCAGATCCCGTGAAAGATATTGAATCTCGGATAAGTTGCTTTCTCCTCGCCGAAGAATATACAACGGAAGTATCCTCGAGAGTTCTGGGTCAGTGTGGCTTTTGCATAGCCATTCCTCCAACTTTTTAACCTCCGTCCGGAACAAACTAAACCTGCCTGCGTCAGGACAGTGCAGTAGATGACTTGCGTCCTCCTGTTTTGTCTGGCAGTTGGGACACGAGTGTGCTCCGATCCGAACCAACGTCCCATGTTCTTTCCGCTTGCGCAAAAAGTCGAGCTCTGCTTAAACAGCCACTGTCGGAACATATCTGGTTTACCAGAAAGAGCATTGTCACGCGCCTTCCAATCTATATTATCGAAGACCTGAGCCCGCCAACCAAGCTTCCTGACATACACCTGCCTAGCCTCCACCTTACCAATTTGGAAGCGAATTTCGTTACCGCATTCGCCACTGATCTTACGGCCTTCGTAAAGGACTGCCGCGCACTCCATAGGTAACAATTGCCGCCTCATGCTCACGTGATGAGAGCATTCCATTATGCCGCGGTGGACGGCCTCCTTTGCTAATGTGTCACATCTCTTGTTTAGTTTCTCAAGGAGAGACATCTGTCGCCACGTTTTATGCCTATCTTGATGACCATAGACGTGCTCATAATCTAGTTTTCCACGTAGCTTCGCGTGTATTCGGCTTAATACGCGAAGCACGTCGGCGTGCTTTGCGCCAGATGGAATCTTTCGTCTGCGCTCTCTCGATTTTCTCAAACCACCGAGATTATCACACCCCAGTAGTCCTCGAGGACCTTCTGGTAGGTCATAAAACTGTTCCACTGCCATAACAAAGAGATGCACCGATAGCAAACCTACCAGCTCGCCGCGGTATGATCCTGCTCTGTCGCACCACTCGTAGAAAGAGCCTTCTAAAACGATTTTCTTCCTTGCCTTACAGTAAAACACCCACCCTGCGCCGTCGATGTCTGATCGAATATTTCTACTATACGAGCCGTCAGTTACATACACCGCTGTCCCGTGTGTTGCTGCCTCTACCGCCGCTTCCAGACCTAATGGGGTATGGATGTTCTCCCACATCCATTCACCCCCCCACTGTTTCACATATTCCCAAAAGCTGTTTTCCTCTGTGACTTCCTCCTTGTATA
This sequence comes from Cyclotella cryptica, assembly GCA_013187285.1. NCBI lineage: Eukaryota > Bacillariophyta > Thalassiosirophyceae > Thalassiosirales > Thalassiosiraceae > Cyclotella > Cyclotella cryptica. Next base: position 51,879 of record JABMIG010000167.1, on the reverse strand, counting down.
ACTTCGGCCCGCTGACACCTAATAATATCCCATCGTCCTCGACTTGTACGCTTACTGGCACGAGGCGTCTATTCCACTCCTAGTCCAATCACCTACCCGAGTATACTTCCGCGTACTCCTTGTTTGGCGGTACTTGAATGACTCCGCTTGGACGGTATGCCCATAACCTATCACCGTCTTGCTCCACTACTACATCTTCTTCAGCTCCATAAAACCATCGCCACCGCCGATGTGTTGCGTTGATCCATTGCCCTAAATGAATTGGGAAAGTGCCATCTTGTTGGCAGAATTTAGACCACATCGAGTCCCACTCCTCCCAGTCAGCTGGGGAAGGACATTCCGTGGAAATGAATACTCACTGTCCTTTTATGGGCTCTGCTTCTATCGCACCTATCATTATCGAGTGAACGTCCGTTCGCTGTTGCCAAATCTGATAGAAATATCGAGCATAGAAACAGGCGACACCTGTTCACTCGTAGCAAGACATCCCCCTTTATGCCCGATATGTGGGCAATACTCATGATCAAGCGATCGTTGGTCCGTGGCATTTGCATGATTGGATAATCAATCACAATCTGAAGCTTGTATTTGTCCACCACCTCCCAAAACGGCGTAGCCAGCTATGTGTGATGTGTGGACCCATGAACTGGAAAGGCTCCGCCAGTGGGCATCCCGCGCAGCCTATTTCCAATTGAAGAAGTTCCATGCTTGCCCTCAGCATCTGGCCTATTGGCGATGGCATTGCCCAATGCTGCACAAACAAGTTCACTCGGCATATTGTAGCTTCAGTCGATAGCGACAGAAGGCCGACTCCTCGAAGGTTGAGTGAAGGTATCTCCAGTCTCGCCAAACATTACGATTAACTCCTAATCCCGATAGCGCTCTGTGGGCGAAATTCGTCGTGATCTCTCCCATTTGCGAGAGTGTGGCCGATAATGTACCCAGGCCATAACGCAGACTGCTCCATAGCTGAAGCCTATACGATACCCAAGCATGTTTCGGCGGCACGTGAGAGTTGCGTGGGTTGTCTACCCAGTTGTTAGCTCGTGTCGCGATAGACCTCCACTTGTCCCTGGGCTTGCCTTCTGCGCGTAAGTGTTGGGTATCATCCCGTTTGGCGCCATGTTCACTCCTAAGGTCACTCTGGCGGTTGCCGCAGGAAGGAGAGCTATACGCTCTCGGGACCCATCTGGCAGAACTATGTTTAAATCCATGTCTGGTGCCGGCGCGTAATGCCAAGCACCATCCTCGTCCCACTCATAGTCTACCAGATAGCCGAAGCATTTGTCACCTTTTCCAGATCCGCCTGGCACGGTGAGTAGTTCTGTCCATCTTTCTGTGCTTGCTGCTACCTCTTGCCACAATTCTGGTGTTGCCAGGGACAAGTTCATACTAAAAAGATCCACATCATCCACGTACAAGCAGCCTGCTGTGCTATATCTTTTCTTTGATATTGCAGTCGTGATGTGAGCTCCGTGACCGAATTTTTATACACAGCAATGAGGACTGCGCTTATCATGGACCAACAGGCTGGTGCAGCTGTGTTGCCTTGGCACATGCCTTGGATAATTTTTCCTGGCGCGGCCGTCATGTAGTCCTTGGACTCTCCGAGGCCTGTACGCAAATGGAACTTCATCTTTTGAATCGATGAGAGCATGACTGCCAGAGCTGTAACGCCAACTCCGATTGCTTGGAAGACCAATGATGTAAATACGTGTGCGATCCGATCGTAGCATGATTCTGCATCGGCAGAGACAATACCGATCGGTATACGAGACTGTCTCGAGACGTCCCCGAAAAGCCTTTTCAACCATGCTCCGTCTTGTCCATCACTCTGGCGTTCTGCGTACTGTTCTGACGGGATCAATTTATGTTCTCGTGCTAATGCCATTGCCCTATCCGCAAAAATAAAACTGTTAAACATATTCGAGTCGGCTTCAAATAATAAAATTGCCCGCAGCTTATTAACAAGTGCCAAACCGGCGATCTTCTCCAACAGCACTGTCACTCCAAAGCCCCACCTACTAGGCGCCCATCCTGTCTTTGCAATGAAAGATAACTTTTGGGCAAAGAATCTCGCGTAACGATCATTCATGCCTGCCACTCTGTAATGTGAAAAGTGAATCCTGGACCACGAAGATGAAGTTGCTTCCTTGACGGTCCTCCAGTATCTACTGAATTCTTCTGCAGTGAGTGTCAATTTGACTTGGCCTCGCATTATTCCTGCCGTTATGTGGCTAATCTCTTCCAGAACGAGGACGGTAGAGTCTGTAAGATTTCCTGAAGGTACAAAAGTCCCTTCCAAGATACTTCTTGCTGTATCCGTGTCAGCGAGATATCCCAGTTGCTCTCCCAGCGACCCATTGCATAATGGTGACGAATCTGCCATCGTAAAGCGGTCCTGAGTCATTTCGCGCCGCGACCCGTTCTAACGACTCCTTCTCTGTATATTCCACCAATTCCCCATCTTCTACCCGTTCAACACGTGTGACGGCATTGCTCCGACCTCCGCTTGCTGTAAAGTTGTACGAAGGCTACCCCACATTGACTTCGTCTCCTCCCTTACCATACTTGCTCTAATGGCTCTTGCCCGTTCAACATCATTTGAAGCCTCTGCGTCTAACAGGCGCTGCTGCTGATGTTCTAATCGCAGTGCAGGAGCATAGACTGACAGGCGTTTTTTCCAGTATTTGCATACTTCTATTGCGTGCTGGCACTCCTCTACAGACCAGTGCTTCGGCGCCACGATTCCTATTTTTCGTGCCTTCCGATAGGCCGCGGACTTGTTTCCATGCCGACTATATTTTAATCGGATCAATTGCTGAAACATCTTCTTGCGCTTATCCCACAAAGAGTAATCAGGTGAGAAAGGTGAGTCCGGCCGATAGATCATCCGACACCTTGATTCGCTGTGTATCTGAATTTGACCAACTTGTATGTCCAAGCGATCACTCAGTTTTTGGTACTCATCTGGTACTGGAAAAATACCGTCAGTTGCATTAACTAGAGCCTGTTGTCGCGCCTCAATCCGATGTATGTCGAATTGTTTGTCCAACTCGTCAGTGTAGGCTTCTACCGCCCCTGGGTTCGTTGAGATTAGTCGTCGACACTCTGGCCTAACTATCCTCTTCTCGGTTGTGCCTATTGCCGAGTGAGTTGTGAAGTCAAACACACAAGATCGGTGATCGCCAGAGGATTCCTCATATGTTAACCACTTAACTGCTGTGATCGTGAGGTCAGAAGTCGCCCATACCCGTCAATTTGTTCAGAACCGCTGCTGTGTGTGTTGGGGCATAATTCACCAAGGAAATTCTTCGTGATCTCTCTCAGACCGAGTTTGATCAGCTCTCGGCCAAGTCGTCCCGTGAGTACATGCGAATTGCAATCCATCATCAATATTATTCTGTCTCCTAACGCCAACCAAATTCTGAGCTGCCATAAGAGGTCTGAATCGAAAAGATCTCGCGGATGTACAGAGCCGAAACCGTTAAGCTGCAAATATCTCAAATGCTGCTGGTACACTGATCCAAACTGCACACTCCGCTGCGGGCGCACGGCATACGCTTGGACAATTCTGGTTCTGTGGCCTTGTATCGATTGTAGCAAAAAACTGGTCCATCTTCCTAAGTTTCTAAAATCATTCGCTCCTTGTTTGTAGTAGGCCATCAGCTCTCCCAGAACTATCGTGCCAACGCCGCCTTGCTGGTGCACTGAAATCTTCTCGTGTGTATTGTGGCTCGTTCTGCTCTTAGCTTGTAAACCTAAGTCTGGAAGTAATGATAGCAACCGTTTGGAGTGCGCCAAAAGCCAGTTTACTCCTACTTCTCCGAGTCCGATAAATTGTATCTCATATTTTTGATAATAAACTCGAGCTCTCTTGCCTTCCTATTCTTTACTGTCTGCGTGACCATACCGTTGAGCTGTACCAGGAGCCCTCTGAAAACTCCTTCAGGACGAATAGCTGGAACACTACCGAGTGCAGGGTATATTGCTTTCACAGTGCTCGGATCCAGCTGTGCTCGTAACAGTTCCATCTCCACATGATGTCGCTTAAGCTGCTCTTTCTCCTCTACCCATTGTTGTATCTGTTCATCTGTAACACGAGACTTCTTTCTATCGTAGGCTCTCCTTCCCATCATAGACATTATTTCCTCGTGCTTAAGTGACTTGTTGTTAGTTTTAGAAACAGCTGCCCACTCTTCATTTGCCCGTCGAAATTTACCTGCCCGGCGACCAGACTTGCGGCAGCGTGCTCGCCTGGATGAAGTTCCCCTATCCCCTTGTTTCCCACATTTACTGTTCGCATTTGTCTGAGCCGCCTCCTCACCTGTGGGAATGGGTGAGTTGCGGCTCCGAGGCCTCACTTAACGTCCGCCGAGGCACCACTGGCGGCTGCACTCTGGGAGTCTTGAACCCCCTGTGCATCCTCTCCAGTAGTCCCCGGCGTGGCAGAATCATTACCCTGCTCTTCTGCCTTGTCTGCACCCTGGGAGTCCTGGACCCCCTGTGCTTCCCCTCCAGTAGTCTCTGACTTTGCTGAATCTTTGCACTGCTCTTCTGCCTTGCGCAAAGCTGCGTCGAGGGCCTCTTCCTTGAAGCGAAGCCTCTCCATGATATCTTGCATTTCCTTTGCTTGCGCTGCCATTTTTCCTTAGCTTCTCTACTCTCCTTTTCCAATTCTTGCATTCGTTTCTCTCGGCGTTTCTCCTCCTCTGATTCATCTTCTCTAACCTTGCGCCCTCTGGCTGCCAAATCGTCCAAGCCGGCTTTCGTCGAAAAAGCCGAGTCGTCTTCTTCCATGCTTTCATCCATGTCTTCACTCTCATCATCACTTTTGCCAGTGCCCTCATGGACAGTACTCTCATCACCCTCATCTTCAAAACCTTCGCTGTCACTCATCATGCTGGCGTCATCATCCTCGTAATCCTCATAGTCTGCTTCGTCTTCGTCGCTGACAAAAACTGTCTCCGCATTGGATTCGTCACCGACGCTCTGTAGGTCGTCGGCGTCCATCCCACCGATCTCCTCTGGACGGATATTTCCTCGTTGGATAACCCCTCTTTCCTTTTTCTGTCGCGTCGCCTTATCCTCGCCATCCTTTAAAACAAAGGGACTGTTACCGAAATTGAGCTCCGCCGCGGCCTCTGCTGACATTTGTATCTGAACTGCGCAGTTTCGTTTTGAACACCACTTCGAATTCATTGCGCTGGTGGCTGCCGTAGAAGTGAAGCTGGCTAAAAGAGTCGTTTAAGTGGTGGGATCTGCCATCCCCAGAGCCTGCAGCGATGCCACATAAAGGCTGGGCCTTGCTTGCTGAAAACGTCAACAAAATCGCGGATTTCTGGTACTGTGTCCCAAAACCAGAGGTTGTAATGCCCTTGCGGGGATTTGAAGCAATAAAGAAATACAGGGATCTTCCTGCCGCCGATTTTGACATAGATTTTTTTGATGATGTCCCGTACCGTGACTCTCTTGTGCGCACGAACCTTTCCCTCGTTTTCTGGCTCAAAAAACATCGTCACCTCTTCATCTATGTCAATGGCACCGGGCAGCGTGACACTCCCGACTGAGCGATTGACATTCTGGTGCTTCACAATTAGCTTGCTGTACTCCTCTTTCCCTTCTTTTAACTTATTGCTAATACTGAACAGAAGAGCTTGACTACCGAAATAATATGCGAGACCGCCACTGCTCTTGAATTCTACCAAGGCAGCATCAACTCGATCACGGCAAGCGTCAGCCACCTGAAAATGGTGCGCGAGCTTCCAGCTTGTATCCTCGTTTGACCTACTCTCCTCATACGGGCCTGCCTTGGGATATGATCTAATCCCAACTATCTCTGGGAAATCTAAATCTTCCCAGTTGAAATCGAGTAGATCAAACAATGACTCTGAGATCCCCGTCCCCTCTTCCTCAAATATCTTTTTCCTGGCGAATGCATCACCTTCGGCAATAGCCAAACCTTTTCGTAACTCACTAGCGACTGCTTCCACATTGGTGTTTGCGTGTACTCCCAACAAAATCAAATCCACAGAAGTGTACATCTCCTGCATCTCCTTTATTTTAATTACACCCTGAAAAGCCTCTCTCAAATCAACGCGTACAAAATCCAGAATCTCCTGCGCTGGTTTATCTGAAAGCAAAATGAATGAGCCAGCAAAATTCCTTGGTTTATCGCCACGAACTTTATCCCATTGCCACTCGGGCTCATGCTCTAAAACGAAATGCCGCTTAAAGGGGACATGTGTTGTCCAAATATACTCTCCTGCGGACCTGATTGGCTCCGCCTTTGCATTCATATGATCCCCGATAGCACACTCCGGGTCGTACGTTGCGAAGACACGGTGCATGTTTCCCATCCTGGAGTACATCTCTGTTGTGGCCTTCTCACACTTGTAAACCCGGGTCTTCCACTCTATGACAGTCTGATAGATCCATTCCTTCTTCTTTTCTTTCGATGCTTTATCAGCATAACTCTCCCTCTTTTTTGCCTTGGCTGCTTTTTTTGTAGATGCTGTTTTTCCGGTGTTGTCGGGGATGCTATCATCAAATTTAGCCGTCTTCGTAGATTTCGGTTTATTGCTAGCCGCCTGCGCTTCCGATTGTTTGCGCTTTGGGGTGCTAGAGGATGAGTCACTTCCGCTATTGCTCTCCTTCTCATTTCTACGAGGCGCTTTGGAGTTCCTTGAGTCTACGCTGGGCGATCTTGAGTTGACTCCCTCAGATCGGCTAGGCGGTGGTACCGAACGCGCTCGTCCCTAGATGGCTTCTCCTTTGCGTTGCGAACTCCCCCTCTCGATGTGTCGCGTGGTTTGGACCCAGAATTGACCGTTGCCTCCTCGTCCAAGTCGTAATTCATCTGAGTTTCTTTTGAGGACGATTTCGAGGTCGCCGTCGCCGTCGCCGCGGTGTCCGTCTTGCTTGCATCCTTCACGTTCTTTTCATTGTTTTTTGGCTTAACCCCAGCCTCCTTTTGCTTAGCAATTCGCTGCCTCCTCAACTCTCTCTCTAGCCTCCTGCGCTCTCGCTCCTCTTCGCGATTTGGCTTGTGAGGGGCTAAATCCTCGTCCATCGACGTCGCCCCCGTGAAAACTTTCTTCTCTGGAGGTTTAGTCGGCGAGGCCGTTTGTTGCCCTGCTATCCCCCTGCGAGTTGGGGTGCTTGGAACATCGCGTTTCTTGGGTGGCATGGTTGTTTTTGATTTAATTATTCTGTGGCGCTGGCTAGATTGCTCTCGTTCGCGGTGGATGGAACCGCCCACAGCGGTGTGACGATTTATCTTCTTCGTTCGGCGCTTTTTGTGTTGGACCTCAAATACTATCTATCACAAGCTTCTGGATGCTAGGATCACCTCTCTTCACTGTGATTTCGCGCTGAACGATGGGGAATGCTATTGCTGTAGCTGTAGCTTAATTAACTAGCCGTTGCCATGGTTTTGACAGGAACCTGATGGTTTTGTCTGTCATGGTGGAGATGTTTTTGATGTTTTCTTATACTTATTCCTATGTTCATTTCTACGCGTTTATTTTCTCTTTTAATATCTGCTACGATAATCTCCTCTTGGTGAAATTATCATGCCATTAAAAATACACACACCAAGACATCATGACGCATCGATCAGGATGTAGTGGCAACAAAATACAACTCACGATTCACCAGGGCTTTGGGTGTAAGTAAGAGGAATGTTTACCCCAATTGCCAGGGGCAATTCATTGTTTGCGATGGAGCGCTGCTGCTCTAGAAATGAGCAATCGCGTTTTTGTGATGCACGATATTATTCTATACGAACTGTGTGCTCTTGCATTTTTTTGCATGGCTCACGAGGGCTCTCAATATCTGACATTTTTTTCCCGTAGAAAACATACTGTATTCTACGGGATGGACTTTGAACCATTATGCCTCTTTTTGTATTGCAATTGCAGCTGCCTTCCGCCAAAGCTGAGGACCAGTAGAGCTGGACTTAAGCCCTCCAGATAGTCCCAAAGGGTTGTGTAATGTCAGCCGGGACCAAGAGGGTGGATATTGTGGCCGAACCATTGGCCAAAGATATCTGACAAATAGTGGTCCAAAGTCAATTCTAACTTGTACCATCAAAGAGGTCCTCGTATTTACGGAGGAGCTCCAACAACTTGTTTTGATCTTGTAGACTAAGGTGAGGACAATTGTTGTCAACAACTGATTGGAGGTCTGCTTTTTCATATTTTGCATCTAAGATGTGAACTGCACGCTGAGTGGCTTCCTCAGTACTACGTGGTTCATGAATCATGCTGTGGTTAACTGACCAAGCTTTTTCAATCTTAGAGTTAGTTGACAGACTGTTGATGTCTCTCATCGGCAAGATGATCTCATCAATGGTAATATCCTTTGTTCGAAAATCTAGAACAATTCCAAGCTCTCTTAGTGTTTTTACACCTAAGATGAGGTCAAACGCTGGCTTAGCCATCTTTTTACCATCATACTCCACGACATCAGGTTTAACTGTGTATTCCTTGCTGTTGGAGTACTCTAGGAATGTTAGAGTAACTTCGCCTCTTCCTTTGGTTTGGAAGCACCCATTTGACGTGTGCCAAGACTTTGACACCTGCCTAGTCAAGTAGGGAAAACGGTTGGTGGTTCCTTTTTCATGGAACATGAGGTCACCATCGGAACCAGTGTCCAATAGTACTCTCAAGAAGTTGTTTTTGCGACTCCTGGACAAGTGTTTGAGTTTTGTTGAGGACTGACTTCCAGTCGCTAATTTTTGTACAGCTAGTACTGCTGTTACTGAGTCCATTGATTTTTGTGGGTTAGATGGCTCAATTGACTTTGATTTATGTAGGGTGTCCCTCACTGAGTTGGGATCTACATCAAAGTTAGTGGACAAGTTCGAGGTGTCTTTGAGATTTTTCAAAGTTACATCCACTAAGGGACTCGAATAATCCGGAATTAAAAGTTTGTCATTTGATTCTAATTTTTGGTTACTGGTAGTTTTTATTGGACCAGGGGTAGTGTAATTGGCTAACTCGTGGCTAGTTTTAATTTTCTTACAACTATTTTCATTTTCCCCGGTACTACCCGACCCAACACTTCAGGATGAGTCGGAATCACTGTCACTCTCTTCGTGACGGCGACATTTCTTGCCTTTTTTGTTGGCTTTCTTGAGAGACTTCTCAAGTTTCTCCATGCGAGCCAAGACCTGGGCGTAGGACTTCTTGGGGCGACTGTCTTCGCGGGACTTTCGTGCAGCTTGCCCGAAAGTACCTCGCGTAGGAGTTCCGTCTTTGTTGTAACGGCGACACTCCGCGGTGTTATGCGTGGTGTGTGCGCCCCCATGCTTTTTGCATAGCTCGCAGTTCTTGTCTACGCGCGTATACTCAGTGCGTGCTTGCTTGGGCTTCTTGGGAATTCGTGCGCCTAGCGCGAACTTCTTGGAGGGCTGTTCAGCTCCTTGGGCCTTTGCAGGCTAAGAAGATGACTGCCTCTCATCCACTGGGTGCGCCACTTCAATTCGCTCAAGAATGAGCAATAGAGGCTTAACCCCTTTGGGATAGCACTTCTCAAGCAAGTGGTATTGGTCCTGCCACTTCAACGGACACATGCGCAAGATATGGCATGCGAGCTCCGCATCAGTGAAGGAGTAGACCTGTTGGGTCATCGTACTTGCGCTCGGGCTGTAGTACAAACACGGGAGGTCTTCCACATAATTGTTCAGCTGCATCACGCGCTGCACAAACTGACGCACCTGAAGCTTGTTGGGCTTCTTGAGGCAATTTGAAATATAGAATTTCAAATTTTTGCCTGCGTCATGTGCGAAACACGATTGGAGGTGGAGTAACTGGCACCTCCTGAATGACTCGGATGTCTTGCCCGGTGACTTCTTCCTTTCGACTCCGAAGATGTTGTGAAAGGGACTTGACTCTGTCTGCTCCTTGGCAATTAAGTCCCAGGGCTGACGTGCCTCCTCAGTGAGAAGGTTGGCAGAGAGTTGAAAAACTTCTAGGTTCGAGTCGGTCATTTTTGTCCTTAAGGCAAGCATGTCGGCCTTTAGGGAGAGTGACTCTGCGGTCTTTTTCTCTTTCTCAGTCTTGCGGAGGGGGTCATTGGCAAGTTCGCGTAGAACAGCCTTCCAATCACCTTTTGTCGACTCATATGCCTTTTCCGCATCATCGCAGGTGGGAATTAGCCCCATTTTCTTGGCGGTACTATACGCCTTGTTCACGTGCAGTACAAACTGCTTGTTGGTACCGTGTCTGGACCAAACCGTGACTCGGGTTTCTGACCCATTTGCTAGGGTGCACTTGAGGATCTCAGGCTTGAGGTCCAAAGCTTCTTGGACTGGGTCCCGATCCGGCACATAACGGATAGGGGCTTTCTCGCCACCTCTTCCGCGCTCGCACTCTTGGTTCTTAAGCCCAATAGGGGCCATCTTCTCAGCAGACATTCTTGAGAGGGCTGCTCCGAGACTTGTTCCAAGGAAAAGGGTCTTGTAGGAGCTTCGTGGCGGTTCGCACTCGAAGGAGACACAATTGGCATGAATCTTGTTGGCGGCGGGATCACGTAGCGCAGACGTGGTGCTACTATTTACCGGCGCACGAAAGATGGTGGCTCGATGGGCGAACACGTGGATGCTGAACGCTGGACTGGCAGAGGACAGACGTGACGGTGTTGAACGGACGGTGGTCGGCTCGACGGTGACAGACGGTCGAAGGACAGTGCAGCGATGGACAGACGGTCCAAAAAAAATTCGCTCGAGTAGGTTATCAATTGATAGTGACCTAAGCCAGAAAGTATTTAAAAAATCTTATTGTAGACTTTGCTGACTTTGTTTTTATGAGCTTAATACTACTGTACAACTGATGAATGAGATACTAGTTATCTCATGCATAAAAAACACAAATGATCATGGGAGAGATTGGCAGTGATTTGTGGCAGTTCCATGACTGGCTCATATTCAACTGCCCAAAGGAACTGTCCCATGGGAAGGTTCCTGAGAAGGAAATCCTCCATTGGATATTCAACCTAAGAAAACACCTACAATGTGTATGGTGGAGTTCTAGGAAGGAAAATCCTATTTGGATATGATTTCTGAGAAACTCATATCTTATGACTTTTGAGTCCTTCCTCTGTATCAAACAATGTGAAGGAGACTTATGGAGTTCCAGCTGGAAGCTCCAGATTCTTGGCCTATGTCACCCTCTCACTGCTTTCACATCACACATGTGTATTTTTTTCAATTACATCACTGATACCTCACCGGCCCATCATGGGAACGGCCGAAACTCAGTCTACAGACTGAGTTATCCCTCCCGCCTTGCACCGCGGTGTTGCCAACAACAATTGGCAGCGGCGGGTATACTTTGGGGGTGAGTAATCAAGATTTTGTCTTGTTCTACAATATTATACTCACCACATGGCAAATTTTTTTCAATTAAATAGTTGCAGGCCTACCGGCAAAATCGTCGAAACTCAGTCCACAGACTGAATTAGGCATTCTGCCTTGGACCGCCATGTTGCCAACAACAATTGGCAGCGGCCGGTATATTTTGGGGGTAAGATATTTAAAAACTCTTCATGTTCTACACCACTATACTCACCACACGTCCATTTTTTTTCAATTAAATAGTTACAGGTCTACGGGCGAAATTGCCGAAACTCAGTCCACAGACTGAGTTTGGCATTCCGCCTTGGACCGCCGTGTTGCCAAGAACGATTGGCAGTGGCCGATATATTTTGGAGGTGAGTTTTCATGAACTCATCTTTTTTCACACTATTGTACTCAACACATGTTAATTTTTTTCAATAAATTAGTTACAGGTCTACTGGCAAAATCGCCGAAACTCAGTTCACAGACTGAGTAAGGCATTCCGCCTTGGACCGCCATGTTGCCAACAACAATTGGCAGCGGCCGGTATATTTTGGGGGTAAGATATTTAAAAACTCTTCATGTTCTACACCACTATACTCACCACACGTCCATTTTTTTCAATTAAATAGTTACAGGTCTACGGGCGAAATTGCCGAAACTCAGTCCACAGACTGAGTTAGGCATTCTGCCTTGGACCGCCGTGTTGCCAAGAACGATTGGCAGCGGCCGGTATATTTTGGGGGTGAGTTTTCATGAACTCATCTTTTTTCACACTATTGTACTCAACACATGATAATTTTTTTCCAATTAATTAGTTACAGGTCTACGGGCGAAATCGCCGAAACTCAGTCCACAGACTGAGTTAGGCATTCCACCTTGGACCGCTGTGTTGCCAAGAACAATTGGCAGTGGCGGGTATATTTTGGGGGTGAGTTTTCATGAACTCATCTTTTTTCACCCTATTATACACAACACATGTTAATTTTTTTCAATTAAATAGTTACAGGCCCAGTTCGGAAATCCCCAAAACTCAGTCCACAGACTGAGTTTGGGATTTTGCTTTGCACCGCCGTGTTGCCAACGATATTTGGCAGCGGCGAGTATATTAATAGAGGTGAGTTGCATGGAATACAATTATGTTTACACTTGTCTTGACCACATCTAATTTTCAATTATTTTATTTCAGGATAGGCACGGGAACAGCCGAAACTCAGTCCACAGACTGAGTTTGGCATTTCGCCTTGCACCGCTGTGTTGCCAACAACATTCGGCAGAGGCATGTAAATTTTTATGGTGAGTTATCAAAGTCAAACTATATTACGATTGTTTTCATTTCAGCTTAGTTTCAATTAAATAATTAATTTTCTTCTACCTTGGTGATAATATTGTCCACAGTATTGTTTTTCATCTTGGAGCAGCTTGGGGCTGAAATTTTGGCACCTGTGTCCTATTGGCGGGCGATGAGTTGGGTGGGCCCCTAAAATATGTTAATGTAGTATGTTTAATTATATTAGTGGAGATAAATTACACATACTCTATTATTTTAGTCCAACAGTAGGTAGCCCTCCCGGTAACCCTCCTGTAACGTTCCGGTAGCCCTCCTGTATGCTCCGGAAACCCTCCGTCTGGTAGCCTTCCCGTAACCTTCCGGTTACCCTCCCGTACACTTCCGGTATGCCACCGGTAAATATTTTTTTAGCTACTAAGTAATGCTGTCATAGCCACTAATTAGATTGATATTGATTCTAAGACTTACTGAGAAGTCTGTTTTCCTGTTAAAAAGTACCAATTCCTATCGTACGTAGAAATAAATCCGAAAGCTCCTCTTGGTCTCAAATTTCCGGTAACCTCCTGGTAGACTCCGGTAACCCTCCCGTACACTAGTTTACCGGAGGGTTACAGAAGTGTACCGGGAGGTTACCGGAAGAGGGGCTCCGGTAACCTCCCCGTACACTCGAGTGTACGGGAGGTTACCGGTGTTTTTCGTTTGCAGTGCATTGTCTTTGTAGACATCAACCAAGCTTGCCGACAGTTGACAACCATGAAATCAAGGATGCCCAGCAGTCCCATTCTATACCATTTCGAAACATTGCTCTGGATGTGAAGCACCCACCCATACTCTTATCCTTGTCAAAGTTGTCAACCCTGCCCATGTAATTATCCTTGGTGTACAGCTTCAAGGCCTCTGGAATGTCGTACTCGATTTCTCTGTACCGACACGACGTTGGATCTTGGACATACCGAATACTCCAAGCAATGAAATGAAGGACACTACTTTGTTATCCTTCCATTGGCCAAATAAAATTCTATTGGTGCGATCGTACTTAAACAATGTTGTACCGCATTTGTCGGACTTTGTGAGATTCATTATCCTTGGATTCCATCCTACTCTGTTCGTCCGAATAGTCCCACAAGCCAAAATCTGATATTTTTCTCTTAACAGAACAAAGAGCGTCGGAGCGGAGTATTGATTGTCCATGTATATTTCACGCATTCCGTCTGGGTCGTTCGCAATTCCAGATGCTATCACAGCATTGACAACAGCCTTTTGGGTTTTAGGAAGACCCCAAGCTTCTTTGGCGATGAAAGCATTATTTGAATTCTTCCCCTGATAGACATCGATGTGGTAGATGAAATTATTACCAGAGGTTGCGTTTGCCATGATGAAAAAATCGATGCGATATTTATTTAGTTTGCTTGAGTTATACTGGCGAACCGGATTGTAACGAGACTTGGAAGCTACTCCACCTTCGTCAAAAGAGTGATATCTCCCCGGAATGAAAGTCTTCTTCGCGTGGTAATTCAGTGACTTGATGGCTGCACGTAGTTGGTAACACTTGTCATGATTGCTACTCTCTCTGTTGTTTCCCTCATTAGTTGCTGTGTCACATAATTCGGGACGAATATAGGCCCTGATTTGGATGAATCTTCCGTAAGTTAGACGTGGATCCATCCATTTCTCTGATTGAATTATTTTAATCTGTACCGGCTTGTTGCAAGAGGGATATATCTCCCTCAAAGGCATGAAATATTCTTTTATACCGCCCAAATCAGGCTCATCTTGAGTATCATTCCTAACCAAAACATTTCCTCAACGCGAATATTTGTCCACTTCCTTCCATAAAACTGGTTGTTGACAACCTTTGATTGAGCGTAGGCATTCCAATTTGTGGTAATCCGTTTTACCAGCTCGTACGTCAATCCACTAGCAGTTCCACAAGCACCTAGAATGGTATCAAACCGGCAAGTGGCGTTCGGTCTAAGACAGGGTTGGTTGTCATTGTAATTGGGATATTCCAAGTCGATCAATTCAGAGGGCAAGTCATCGTGTTCCCACTCTAAATCTTCGGAATAAATCCCATCATATTCCATGTCCTCCACATTACAACTGTCATCAGGAGTGTAACCATTTAGTCTGTCATATTCGGTGAGCGCAGGGGAGAAAACTTCGTCCACCTGAATTTCTCCTGACTCGCCATTCTTTCTGTCCTCTTCAATGCCATCGTTGTCACTGTCTGATTCGATGATTAACCTGGAATCGTCTGGCGATAGTTGATTGTAGAGTCCTAAGTCGTTATCAACAGGAGACATTCTTAAGTTGGCAAGCTGCTGAAGGCGAAGCTGTCGTGTTGGCTCTGCAGGTGCAGCCGAAGAAGCTGAAGTGGTGGTTGAATCAATGTTTGAGCTCTTTCTTGTCTTTCTAGTCAAGGAAGATGTCTTCTTCTTTTGGGATGACGTGGAAGGCATCTTTTGCTTTCTCTTCCTGGGTGCTTTCTTCAAGCCCACGTGTACGACACCCATTTTGCCTTGTGGATATTCAAAATCGAAGTAGAAACAAGCCATTCAAAGTTGGGCCATTCTGGTCACGTCTTGTTTAGAGATTATTGTACGGAGATTCAGCTTGTCAATATTATTGGGAAGTGTATCAGTAACCCAATTGATTTCGTAGTCAGCTTTCCCAGAATACGGAACAACAAGAATGACACCATTAATCCATAATTCAGCTGGGATGTTGGAAGCGTTGGATGAAGTCAAAGTCGCGAGGAAGAATTCTTTGGTGGCACAAACACCCTTGTCCTTCATGGAGATTCTGTTTTGTAGATATGACGCTTTTGCCAAGTCCATACTTTGACTGGCCAATTCACAAAGAGTTGGAGCGGCGATATGATCGTTGATGAAGGAAGATAAGCCAGTGCTGGAAGGCTCTTCGGCGTCATCGGTGGTTGTGAGGTTGGCAATAGGGGTCGAGTCATCAGGAGAGTTGACGGGAGGGAGTTCAGGCAGCGGAGGAAGGGAAGGTTGGTTGAATTCTTGGGTGAGAGGGGCGTCGTCGGAGTTGGTGAAGTGTTGCATGGTTGCGATGCTGGATTATTTTTTGGGGGGAGTTTGTTGGAAGATGGAAAAGATAATGTACATGTGGACATGGGGGTCTATAGAGGCTAATTTTTTACGAGGAATCCATTGGTGCAGTCAGATTGACTCAGAAATGAGTGGAAGTGGGCGAAACGGGTGCATTTTTGTTAACTAGGGTTGGAAAGTGATCTAGTTGTTTATGTTGGATCCCATTGTGGCACCGTCCCAGTTCTAGAACTGGGACAAAAATTTCGTCCAGTGCTAGAACTGGACGTTTTTCTCCCCAATGGGGCGCCCAGTTCTAGAACTGGATGTCCCAGTTCTAGAACTGGGACCACGATGAAAGTCCAGTTCTAGAACTGGACGCCCAGTTCTAGAACTGGGAGATCTGCTCGAACCCCCATTGTGGCACCAACCCCATTGGGGCGCCAGTGCCTTAATGGGGACAATGAAATCGTTCCAATTTCAGCACTGGTCCCTAAATGGGTCTTTCGAGCATGCCCATTATTGGCACTACTATTGTCCTTAGTAGAGTTAGTGCTCCAATGGGGAATGACCTGTCCCCATTTGGGCACCACCATCATAAGACACTACAGGGACCTTCCTCTTTGGCTAATGTTACACATGTACTTGAAAGACTAGCTAGATCATCTCATCTCTCACTCAAAGATTTATCACAATAATTAAACTATTCTTTGTTTGCACACTTCTTGTTGATTCCTCCATGGCATTTAGAGTTGCAACGAAATCCTGCCTTAAACATGAACATCTTTTTGTTTGGCATGTACCCTGTTTACACCCACACCCAAGATGCTTTCCTTGCCCCCAACAATGGAAAATGATGTTGCAGCTTTTCGTTCTTTGATCTTAGGTAACCCTGTCCACTCATCAACAGCACCATCAAGACCCATGATGACACTTGTGGACTGTACAACTGTCACGTAGCTAGGGTGATACAATCTGTCAAGAACTCCCGCTTTGCAAGCCAAACGATAAAGTGGACAATTGTTTCCCTTCCGCTGCACAACCTCTACAACAATCAAAGTCAAGTTCTTACCATCCGCCTTTGTAGTGTCCACGTCATGAAGAGGCACTTGAACAATAGATCCCACAGCTAAAGCAGTCATTGCAGAGGAATCTTCAGTTGCCTTCTTCATGGCACGGCCTCAGTTTCTTCCTGGCCGGTGATTCGTTTAAGTCAATTTCCTTCCCTTCCCATGCCTTCCTCCTCTTCTTGTCCAAATGAATTGCATTCCAGTAGTCCATTATTGTGGGATGTCTAAACCACTGTCCCCACAGTGATGACAGCTTTGTACTCGCATTGTCTTCCACAGTGTCCAGCACACTTTCTCCAAACTCATCCAATATTTCCGAGGTATTCTTGCGTACTTTCCTTGCAATGACACGGCTCCAAGGATCAGATAGACTATGCAACTTCACAACAATTGCAAAACAAGAACGCAAGTTGGCCTCTTGTAAGGAAACAGGAGTTACAGATGTCTCCGTTTTCAGAAGGATCAACCATCTGTGATGACTATCATCCTCATACTGTGGAGGAGATGTGAGGTACGATGGCTTGAAATCAACGTCACCATCATCATTGGAGCAACTGATGTTGTCAGTTTCCCCCCTGGGAGTAGTTGCCATGGGTGATTGCAATGTGTCACTGGCAGTCAAAAGCTCAGGAGGCCTCTAACTCATTGCAGCTGGTACCTCCATCCCATCCACAAGTCGGTTTGCAAAAGTATAGTCAATGCGTGGGACAGCCTGGTAACATATGCCACATTGAATGCCTACTCCAAGTCATCCAAAATAGGTATTCCTTCCATTCTTCACTGTTGCTTTTCTGACAAGTAGGTCAATTAACCTATCAGTGATGTCTTCCTTGAGCCCATCTGAATGAAATGTTGCTGTCATGGGAGGGAGTCCTGGTAGTGTTGCTGTCACAGGAGGATTGTTGTGTACTGTGGTGACTGCCGTGCTCTTTTTTTCCTAGGTGCCTTCTTTTTGGTGGCAGGTTCTATGGTACCATCGTCGAAGAATGTGGATTCCTCCAGAGGAACACCTGTGCCAAGTCCCAAGCACGACTGAACATCCATTTCTGTCGCCAAACCATCAAGAATTGCAGGATCAATTGGTAGGTTTGGTATCCCCACCTGAGGATTCTGACCAAACATAAGACGGTATGGAGTCTTCCCACCTATACCACGATGCACCTGAGTGTTGCAGCGTCACTGGATAAAAGGGAGAGCTTGAGCCCAATGCTTGGACTTGCTGGCATGCATCCAATTTCAGATCTTCTCCTCAACAGTCCTATTCTTGCGCTCCACTCCCCCATTAGACTCGTAGTGTCTGGGTTTCCCAGTCACAAGTCTGGTTCCTGGCCACAGCTTCTTTATTTCACCAATGACACCAGAGCAAAAATTAGATTACAGAAAAGAAGGATGAGTTTGGTAGAGATGCAACAAGGCAAGTATCATTTGTACATCACACTTACCTCTCCATCCAACTGGACATGTTAGGACTTAGTAGCCCCTTGGCTAAACTCTGTCCCATTGTCTGCTTGTAGAATTGATGGAGGCCCAAAAATGGAGAAGATGTTGATGAGCTCAATGGCCACTACGTGGTGGGTCTTTTGCCTCAATGGGCGCAACTGACAGAACTTGATGCCATGGTCCTGATAATCAAGGACATAATTATAAGATCCATCAGACATGCTCTGAAAATCAATCAGATCAATCTGGGCATGGACACCCATCCCTCTAGTTAAGAGAGGTTGGTGGCTTTTGGCTTCCTTCTAGCCTTCGCCCGTACACAAACAGGACAGAATTTTGGGAAGATCTCGCAGACCCAACCGGGAATACTCTTCCCATATTTAGCATTCACTCTCTTGTACAAACTTTTGGACTTGGGGTGATCATTGCCTGTCTCCAGTTCGTGGATCTCACGAACCACATCAAAAACACAACTGCAATTGGCAACTCGTTGGCAAGAATCTAAGGCAAAACCAGCCCCTTGCTTGTAGATAAGAGTGCTGCGTGTGTTAATGACAAGCACATCATACCTTTTTAGCCACTTGTAGGCAATCTTGTTGGGGTAGCTCCTCATGATGGAAACTTTTGTCTCTTGTGAGGCATTTCTGATGGAGAGGAAGAAGTTCAAGATTTCGTTGAACTGCACATCAGTCATGATGTGCTTTGCCCTCTGGTCTTGAGAGATGGTGGCGATCTTCTTGTCAACTTCTGCATAGAAGTCAGACTTCCTGGCAGAAAGGGCTCTGTCTTCCTCTTCCTCAGTGGGGTGCTTCTGAGGATCATGGTCTTCAGTGGAGGTACCTTCTGAGAATGAACCTTCTGAGTTGGGGATGACAAAGTCCTCATCAGAATGAGAGCCATTGCTGTGGAGCTCCTCTTCTGGTTGTTCCTCTCCATCTTCAGCTGAGGAGAGATGATCAGTCTCCATGGTCAAATACTTGGATTACGTGAAATTGAACTGGGGAAACTGCAGTTCTTTTTTTACGATCTCGTGCAGCTTGTAATGGGACCCATGGCTCCAGCAAGTTGCGTGACACTGCAAGATTGTGCTCGCAAGCTTGCTCTGCTTGTGATGGCTGTGACAGCACGAGCGAGTTGCATGGCACTGCAAGATTGCTTGTAATAGCCCTCACAGCACGAGCGTGGCACTGCGGGATTGCGAACACTATCGTGAGAATGGTATGCTGACACGATTCGTGTAGACTGTGGGCAGTGGAAAATGGCTGTCGCTTGCAACCACGATGGCTGTCATCAACTCACGGATGTGTGACAGAAAAAAATTATGCAAGTGCATCGAATCTTAGGCTAACTACTATACCTCAGAAAATTGGAGATAGTAGTTAGCCTTACCTCAGACAATATTCGTCCCCATTGGGGCACTGGAAAAAATTTCAACGCAAAGTGCCACAATGGGGAGAAAAATGTCCAGTTCTAGCACTGGGCGAAATTTTTGTCCCAGTTCTAGAACTGGGATGGTGCCCTAACGGGATCCAACATTTATCTAGGGTCGGAAAGTGATCTGGATACGTTGGAGGGTTAAGGGAAGTATCAGTTTGAAGGGAGCAAATAGAGTAGGAATGTCTTAATGCTGTCTTAATGGTAATGGTGAATGGCATCTAGACAATGCAGAGCTGTAGATAAGGATGGCAATAATTAGAAGGTGGTAGACCACATTGATAAAAATTAAACAGATTCAGGGGTTAGACCAAAACAGTGTGTGTCTTTCTTGTATGAGCTGTTCAATTTCATCTTCACAAGTGCGCATTCACTATCTGTGTATTCAATGAAAACATTGACAACAATAACTTTCAGGAGGCTTCTGGTAATGAAGATAAATGGGTTTAAACCTACAAAACAGAGCTGGCTGACATTTTCAAAATAAAGAAATAATGATCTTATAGTCATCAATTCATACCAACAAGTGAGAGTAAGAACGAGCTCTTTCTGCCTTGCTCCACTGCATAGCACTTACCATTTTTAATTCAGACCCCATTGAATTCAATTTGTAAACTGATCTGTGGATTAAAAAGTTCATAGGTTACATAAAGACCATCCTCAAGAGACAAACACAGGAGTTCAAAAACATTGTTCACATCAAGCACTTAACAACTAGATCAGAGCAAAATCAGGGGTGGGACTGTTGTATGACATGTGAATTAAATCTAGTTTCCATTAAAAAACAGAAATCTTTTTTTCAAAGAAATTAACATTGTGTCTAAGAACGCTCATGAGTTTCAAATTCTGTGTTTTGCCATTGAGTTCGGTATTCTAATCTCAATTTTTCATCTGTCATAAAAGGACACCAGAACTTTACCAAAATATGTTTGTAGGAAGTAAATAGAGTCACACTCAGGATAGTCTCTGTGAGGGATCATTTGATACCTTAATCAAAACTCAAGCAATTGCAATTCCAATAAAGTGATCTTTCATATTGCAATGGGATGCCTTGTTGATGTTTTTCAGTCAGAATTCAGGCCAGTAACCTGAACTCCAATTAGGTCTTATTCATATTCACTGTATCAAATATATCGATCATCACTGTGTTTCTTTCTGGAACTCTGGTGAGTCACCCTAGTACCAATAAGATGCCTTTGAAAATATTTTTGATCCCATGAGTTAAATGACATCTTCTAAGCACCTGTTATATAATTGTAGGAAATCAGGGTAGTCTCAATCAGGAGAGTCTCCCCAATGAATAATGTTATCTCACTATCTAAACTTGGAAAATTCCTTCCAATTCCTATGTTGTGATCTTTTATTTGTTTATGTTACCATGTTATGAACTACCAATGCACTTCTATGAAGAGTTGGCAACTCTCTGTTTTTCAAATTTGAATTCAAATCTCAGGTTAGTTGTCAAAATTCTGAGTTGATGATGTTTCAATTTGCCACGTCAAAAATGTCCATCATCTATGTTTTCTTTCTACTTCTCAGGCAAATCACAGTAGTTTCAATGAGATACCCTTCCTATTCTTTTATTGATCCCAATGCATGCTAATAGGAAAACATCTTATGAACAAACATGCAGAACATCTGCTATTCTGGCACAGATACATTGACAATGTCATCGGAATATGACACCACCATGAATGCTATGCAAAAGATAAACGACATTGGTTTTCCTTTGAAGCCTGGATCAATGACCTCCATGGCCTCATCTGGGGCTTCACCCTAAGCCATCCAAACAGTGAGGACAAGACCACTCAATCATCCACAAGCAACAGTGAGAGGAATTGCAGGTAAGTGGAAGCGAGATTTCTATCTTATTGGGTGCACATCCAGATGGAAGGACAAGGAAAGATTAGGTTGCTAGGGCAATAATGCAATGTAATCTAGCAAGGGTACAGCATGATAGTATACATTTGTATTTGTGTTGTCTCTGTGAGTATGATAATTTTCTCCATTCTACAGTAAGGAATTGAAACCCCTGTCAGAGACATGAAGGGTTACATTAGCAGCAAGCTTGCATTGTAATTTAGATTTTTTTTAAACATTTTTGACTACAGCATAACATGACAATGTACTTTTGCTGGAACCTAAAAGGCAATAGTATCATGTTAAACGTATTTTTACTGGTAATACATTATGATTTTTATGTCCATAACATGACTTATCCCCAAATTCATAAAAGATAGAATATTATCATAAAGGAAAAGATAAGTGTCGTCTAAGTTACGTAATATCTTATTGTTTTTGTTATCACGTAAGTAGTATGACCTCTAAGTGGGATCACGACTCTTGTATTGTAGTAATTATGTCTTTGGATATCAAGATTTTTCTTGAAAAATCTTAGTTTACCAGTAACCGAGGTTTTTGTTCGCCTCCTTCTCCTTCTCTTTCTTCTCCTTCTTCTTCATGAGACACTTTTTACCTATCAACATTTAGGTAACGTACACTTCGTTTAATTATCTGTAAATAAATTGTTTTAATGTTTGACACTCACGGGTAGTAATGATCTTTGCACATGCGAATATATTTAAATCTAACTTCTGATCTGCTAAGGCAATTTTTCCTGTTTTTATGTGCCGTTGCCTTCAAAGATTTGATTTTTACATTCAATGATACTTGTAACTGTACAACATTGTGATACCTTTAAACTGGCAGGTGATTCTCTTCAATGAACTGCTAAAAATGTATTCGTGATCCCAAGACATCTATGTCAGCTTTAAATGACCATATGGTTATGCGTTTCCAAAAATTTCAAGCAGTAATAGTAATGAAGTAAATTATTTCAACAGACGATGCATAATACAAAAGTCCTACTTGTGCGTGCATAGTACTGAAGTAAATTATGTTATAATTGGAAAGCGTGTACTACAAATTAGTGCTTGTGTATGAGGCGCAAGCAAAGCAAGCACCGGGCATGGGCTAGCTGGCTTCTACTGTCATCTTTCTACAAATAATCTCCCTAAAGTAAGATGTGCAAGGTTGATTCCTAAGTATAACCTATTGTAATCATGAGTGAGTCCTTGTCACATCACAATTACTCGCAAAGCAAAGCTAAGGGTGTAATCTTGATGTGACAAGGACTCGTACTCATGATTACAAAGGTAATATTTTGTAATCAACTGCACACATCTTACATTTTAGGGAGATTGTGTATGCAAGACTCCCTAGGACTTTGTGATCTTGTTGAGATTTCAAGTTTTATACGTGTTTCCTGTAGCTGTAGATGAACAGACGACTAGTATAAACACAAGATTACATTGTGGTATTGACAGGATGAGTACTTAAACGAAAATCAGGGGGACTCTGGCACCAAATAGGGAGTCACATAGTGTATCATTCACTTTTTTCTTTGTCGATAGATTCACAACCAATCACTGTCTGGGCTGCAAGAATGAACAATAATGACTATGACCATGAAAAACAAGGGCTACTGGGGCTACTGTAAATATATATTAAATTAGGTACCACAGCAGGACCGAACACTAATAACAAGACCAAACGCTAATTTAAGAAATGGAGTATCATGTTCTACACACGATACACCACCTGATTCTTTCTGAGTTCCCTTCTTCTTTTCTGGGTGGACTAACGGTGTCATAATTTTTAGAAGGTGCCAATGCAAACACAGAAGAAATTCAACACCACTCCAGGAGCCAATAAAACACCTAAGGCGGCCAAGAAGAAGACTGAATCAAAAGCCAAGAAGGCACCCTTGAAGGAGAAAGTAGTGGCCCCCGAAGATGGCCAAAACTCCTATGGCTGAAGCTCCCACAAAGAAATCTCCACTCCCCATTCTGAATCCTTACCTGAAACCTGTTGAAATGACTGATTTTGAGAACAGGTCTGCTGTCATTTCACCAGACAGTCTTTAGTTTGATATGTTGAGCTTTGGAGAGTCTCTCAAGCAGTATGAGACCACTGTGCCTTCTGAATTCTGTGCTACAACAAAGCACAGTCAGAAACACGAGAGGGTACGTGATGTCTTCGTTCAGAGCTTGTGACGCACATCGTGACATTGTGCTCAAGGCTTTCCAACATGTTGAAGCAGATGGTGACTGCTGCTGATGGGACATCTTGTGCAAGCTGTTATCATCAAATTAGGTGGTGAGGTTGATCTACAAAAGAGAAGGATTGCGTCAGCACTTTTGTTTGGTTGGCTGAGCTTGAAGAAGCCCAAGAAAACAAGCATTCTTCATGACCTACAACCAACACCAAATATGATATACCTTGCACCCTCTTGGGTATGTGCAAGGATCTTTTTGACTGGCGCTTCCAGCTGAATTGTGATTTCAACTTTGCGGGAGGTCTCATTGCGAACCTCAACAAACTCATCCAACAGCGCCAGCAAGTGCATGGCGTCCTCTACTGTGCTGCATCTAACTGCCAAATCATTTGACACGTCCAGAAGTCTCACGATCTCACCATCAACATTTTCGATGAAGACGACCCTGTCCAGCATCAGCAGAAAGTTGCTGTTATCATGGGAGTCTTCATTGGTTTCCCCAGAGCATCAGAGCACACCCAATTGCTTGTTTCCCACATTGAATAGGGCATATTTGAAGCAGGACACCCACTCGCGGGTTCGGAGTTTTTCAAGCTGCAATAAATGCCCGACAAGACAACAAAACTCACCACCACAAATACAATGGTCTCAAAGAACCACTTCACTTGCATCCCGGTTGGTGACAAGTCCCACCTG
>JABMIG010000167.1:0-22500 GCA_013187285.1 Cyclotella cryptica | reverse complement strand
TCCAGTGTACATGCCCATGACAGATTATCCGCAATTTATGTTGTAGAACTTGGTGTATAATATTTTATCATTTTAAAAACTACTTATTATCTCTGCATTATTTGTTATTTGATTTGTAAAGAACACTAGTAAATCCTCTTACCAACTCTAAACATAACTTTTGGGTAGTCTCCTACGATGGGGTCAGAGTTGGGTCAAAGATGGCCTTCAAAACCCTCTGCATACAATATACATACCTGCTTACAACCAAATCAGAACAATCTGCAAAAGTGATTCATGAAATACAAGTGATGTACAAGTGATGTACAAGTGGCATAGAAAGATTGTGCTCATTCCTGTTTTTGTATTACCTACATCACATTTGACACACCTTGAGCACACAACACCCACACCATTTTCCCTACCACATTACCTGCCACAGTCCCATGACTCCCACTGCAGGGCTGCCTTCATCGCTGACACTTTGAAAATGATGAGAATTAGTTGGTTGTTGTGATGTTTTACAGTTTTGCGCTACACTTATTTCTAATAAAGTGCCCTCCCTAAACTAGTCCAAACTCCCAGTGGACATACAAAATAAGAGTCTGGTACCCCTCACCTAACTGCAAATAAGGAAAAAGAGGAGATGATATGTGTTTGTCATTTTCAGCTTTCTCTCCGCACTCTCCATACTTAAAGTGTCACTCAACTTTTCATGTAACTTGTTGCTTCTAGTTGAATTGGACTATTGATCTGTTTAATTTCCACCTAGTCATGGTCTTGAATGAAACAAAGAAGGGGATAAAAGTAAGTTTCAATGGTTTTGGTTCTTAACTTTGCTCTCCATTGCATTTTCACAATTTTGATTTTTGATTAATATGATACTCACATTCTAAGCAGGTGTACACAATAACAGTCTGCCAGCCAAATAATACATGTTCCTGTTGCAACTGAAAATTTGAAGGTGACCGTAAGTTTTTGCTGCTTTCTGCTTCAGTTCCCCCGCCCTCATATCAAGTTCCTTATAAAAATGTTGCTTCAACATGGTTATGGTTTGGGCCCTCACTCCCCATCCCACCTCTACAAATTGCAGCCCTCCCATGGCTGCAAAGGAATCAAGGGAGTTGAAGAAGATGAGTATTTTCTGTTGAATTTTTTGATTCCTTCCCTCTCCCCCCACTTAATGTTAGTTATCCTTTCAAATTTGTTTGGGCAGTCACTACCAGTAACAGGCCTGTCCACTCCCCTGGTCCCATCCCTGACTGTGCTTACGCCAAGGAATGCAAAAGTTGAGGCCTTTAGTAATCTTAGTTTTACAAAATCTTGAAATTTCATGCTGTTGATTTAAAATCAGTGTATGGGTAACTGTGAAGGGTGAACTTGAGTGTCTCAGACACTTTCAACCAATTATTTGTTGATTATGCATGCAGAATTTTTTCACATGGAAGTATTACTCAGTTCAACATTAGTCACCTTGGCCTGTATCTTACTTCAACAAAACATCATGTACATCTAAGAATTTGATGAAGAGAGATATCAAACTGACTTCCTTGGTATAATCCTTTCAAATTGGCATGATACTGGGACTTGGACCTCTTTGAATTTCCAAGAAATACACTAAACTAAATGGATCCAGGAAGTTAGTGAAACTGACGGAAGTGGAATTATTGGTATATGTGATCATTCCGGCAGTTCCCTTATCATGGTTCCTCTGTTTTTGTGTCTCCGTCCTTTCCTATGTCCAGGAATGAACATGTATTCATGATTGATATCATCAAATTTATTAATATCCTGACTTGGTTGTATGTGTATGTTGTATTTAGAGATTTAGGCTGGATCCTCCATATTCAGAGGATTGATTTCGTTTGTGTGTGTTTAGATGTTTCTGACTTCTTGTCTGGCATAATGAAGGGTAGTAATCAGGAGTAGCTTGTGCATGCACTTTCTGGCCAGATCCAAAGTTGGATGTCATCACATCATGCTTACTGTGACTTTATGGTGAGATGTTTTTTAGTTCTGGACGTTTTTCTACAATGGGGGCCAGTGTGTCTTCTTAAAGAACATAGTGACCTCAACAATTGACCCACATTAGTTCCTCCGTTTGCAAAGAAACAGCTAGTGATTAGAAGAAGTAGAAAATTAGGAGTTGAAAATCTAAAATCTAAAATAAGCTAGAGATTTTGGTATTGCAGACCCGGTCCTTATAGCTAGGGTGGGAATGTAAAAACATTAATCTGATTCGGTATCAGCTGCACTTGATACACTGATAGTGCGCTTTTTCCCTGTTCTGGGATCTGTAATGGTAACTGAGAGGGGCCTAAAGCCACCGATTGTGTCGCCGCCAGATCTAACACCTTCGTTGGTGGGTCCATTCAATACATTTGTACCAGTAGCCCTAGTGCCTCGTAATGTCTTAAACCCTGTTTGATCTCCTGAACCAGATGCCAAAGACCCTAGCAGAGTGTCAGAACCTGGCTTGGGTCCTGAATCCCTCACTGAAGCCTCAATGTTCAACTCTCCTATGGGTGATGGCATTGCCATTCGTTGTGACGGACCTTGGAAATTTGATGTTTGAGCTTGGACATTTTGCATTCCTTGAGGTTTGTCATTTGCTAGAGAAGACAGTATTGTGGATACCTCCGAAGCTCTAATTGGAGGTGCATTAGTAGAAGCAAATGATGTCCCACGACTAGACCCACGTGGTCGGTTTGGTGCTTGTTGACCTGAACTCGTGCGTGAACTCTCACTTTCCCCACCAAATGTTTGATTTCCTTGTGGCATGGCTGATTTCGCCCGTGGACTGACAGGACCAAATGCTGATTGTGGTTGGAAGTTGCCACCGGGTGCTTTTGTTCCACTAGAAAAACCAGAACCATCATTGGACGCCAATCGAGTTTTACCAAATGCAGAATTACCAAATCCTTTCAAAGTTGGGCTACCAGATTTCATGGCAAGCCCAGAATCAAACTGATTGCCGCCTTTGAGATTTGAAAGGAAATTCGAATCGTTGCCAGATGGAGCTCCTTGAGAGGTGAGAGAAGAAGCTTTCATCCCTCCAAACCCAAAACTAGATTGTTTGTTGCCGGGTGCCTTCATCGAACCATCTCTGTTGTCACCACCAATACCAGCATTTCCTCCAAAGCCAGATTTCATAGCACCACCTCCAAAGCCTTCCCCACTTGGGATGATGTCCTTTAAACCAGAACCTCCAGGAGCCTTCATCATTCCACCACCCAAGCCGCCTCCCATGCCTCGGCCAGCTCCTGGGCCAGATGCCATACCCCCACCTACAAAGCCCCCCTTACTTGACTCATTACCGTTCAAACCTGGAATGCCAGGGGATTTCATCATTCCTCCACCCAAGCCACCTCCCATACCTTGGCCAGCTCCTGTGCCAGATTTCATACCCCCACCTCCAAAGCCCCCCTTACTTGACTCCTTGCCCTGAAGACCTGCAACTCCAGGGGCGTTCATCATTCCACCTCCCATGCCTCCTCCCATTACTGGGCCAGCTCCAGGCGCAGATTTCATACCCCGACCCCCAAAGCCCCCCTTACTTGGCTCATTGCCCTTCAAACCAGAACCTCCAGGGGCCTTCATCATTCCTCCACCCAAGCCTCCTCCCATACCTTGGCCAGCTCCTGGGCCAGATTTCATATCCCCACCTCCAAAGCCCCCCTTACTTGACTCCTTACCCTGAAGACCTGCAACTCCAGGGGCCTTCATCGTTCCACCTCCCATGGCTCCTCCCATTACTGGGCCAGCTCCAGGCGCAGATTTCATACCCCAACCCCCAAAGCCCCCCTTACTTGGCTCATTGCCCTTTAAACCAGAACCTCCAGGGGCCTTCATCATTCCTCCACCCAAGCCTCCTCCCATACCTTGGCCAGCTCCTGGGCCAGATTTCATATCCCCACCTCCAAACCCCCCCTTACTTGGAGCGCTGTCCTTCAAATCAGGTCCTCCAGGAGTCTTCATCATTCCACCACCCAAGCCTCCTCCCATGTCTGGGCCAGCTCCAGGGCCAGATGCCATACCCACACGTCCAAAGCCCCCCTTACTTGACTCATTGCCCTTCAAACCCGGAACGCCAGGGGCCTTAATTGTTCCTACACCCAAGCCTCCTCCCGTTCCTGGGCCAGCTCCTGGGCTAGATTTCATAACCCTGCCTCCAAAGCCCCCCTTACTTTGCTCATTGCCCTGAAGACCTGCAACTCCAGGGGCCTTCATCATTCCACCTCCCAAGCCTCTTTCCATTGCTGGGCCAGCTCCAGGCGCAGATTTCATACCCCCACCTCCAAAGCCCCCCTTACTTGGCTCAACGCCCTTTAAACCAGAACCTCCAGGGGCCTTCATCATTCCTCCACCCAAGCCTCCTCCCATACCTTGGCCAGCTCCTGGGCCAGATTTCATATCCCCACCTCCAAAAAACCCCTTACTTGGAGCGCTGTCCTTCAAATCAGGTCCTCCAGGAGCCTTTATCGTTCCTCCACCCAGGCCTCCTCCCATGCCTGGGCCAGCTCCTGGGCCAGATTTCATACCACTGTCTCCGAAGCGCCCCTTACTTGGTGCGCTGTCTTTCACAGCGGTTCCTCCAGGGGCCTTCATCATTCCTCCACCCAAGCCTCCTCCCATGCCTGGGCCAGCTCCAGGGCCAGGGCCAGATTTCATACCACCACCTCCAAAGCCCCCCTTACTTGGCTCATTGCCCTTCAAACCTTGAACTCCAGGGGCCTTCATCATTCCACCTCCAAAGCCTCCTCCCATGCCTGGGCCAGCTCCAGAACCAGATTTTGTACCTCCACCTCCAAAGCCCCCTCTACTTGACTCGTTGCCTTTCAAACCAGAACTAGCAGGAGCCTTCATCATTCCACCTCCCATACCTTGACCAGCTCCAGCACCAGATTTCATACCCCAACCTCCGAAGCCTCCCGCACTTGGCTCGTTAGTTTTCAAACCAGGTCCTCCGGGGGCCTTCATCATTCCACCACCCAAGCCGCCTCCCATTCCTGGGCCAACTTCCATTCCAGATTTCATACCCCCGCCTCCAAAGCCCCCCTTACTTGGCTCATTGCCCTTCAAACCTTGAACTCCAGGTGCCTTCATCATTCCACCATCCAAGCCGCCTCCCATGCCTGGGCCAGCTCCAGGGCCAGATTTCATACCCCCACCTCCAAAGCCCCCCTTAGTTGACATATTGCCCTCAAAACCATATCCTCCAGGAGCCTTCATCATTCCTCCACCCAAGCCTCCTGCCATACCTGGGCCACTTCCAGACCCAGATTTCATACCCCCACCTCCAAAGCCCCCCTTACTTGGCTCGTTGCCCTTCAAACCTTGAACTCCAGGGGACTTCATCATGCCTCCACCAAAGCCGCTTCCCATGCCTGGGCCACCTCCAGGGCTAGATTTCATACCCCTACCTCCAAAGCCTCCCCCATTTGACACGTTACTTTTCAAACCTTGAACTCCAGGGGCCTTCATCATTCCCCCTCCCGAACCTCCTCCCATGCCTGGGCCAGCTCCAGAACCAGATTTCATACCCCCACCTCCAAAGCCCCCCTTACTTGGCTCATTGCCCTTTAAACCAGAACCTCCAGGGGCCTTAGACATTCCACCACCCCAGCCTCCTCCTATACTTTGGCCAGCTCCTGGGCCAGACTTCATAGCCCCACCTCCAAAACCCCCCTTATTTGGAGCACTGTCCTTCAAACCAGGTCCTCCAGGAGCCTTCATCATTCCTCCACCCAAGCTTCCTCCCATTCCCGGGCTAGCTCCAATGGCAGACTTCATAGCCCCACCTCCAAAGCCCCCCTTACTTGGAGCGCTATCCTTCAAACCAGGTCCCCCAGGAGCCTTCATCATTCCTCCACCCAAGCCTCCTCCCATTCTCGGGCCAGCTCCTGGGCCAGATTTTATACCACCACCTCCAAAGCCCCCCTTACTTGGAGCGCTGTCCTTCAAACCAGGTCCCCCAGGAGCCTTCATCATTCCTCCACCCAAGCCTCCTCCCATTCCTGGGCCAGCTCCAGGGCCAGGGCCAGATTTCAAACCTTGAACTCCAGGGGCCTTTATCATTCCACCTCCCAAGCCTCCTCCTATTCCAGGACCAGATCCGATGCCAGATTTCGTACCTCCACCTCCAAAGCCCCTCCCATTTGGCTCGTTGCCTTTCAAACCAGAACTTCCAGGGGCCTTCATCATTCCAGCTCCCAAGCCTCCTCCCATACCTTGACCAGCTCCAGGGCCAGATTTCATACCCCAACCTCCGAAGCCTCCCCCAGTTGGCTCGTTAGTTTTCAAACCTTGAACTCCAGCGGCTTTCATCATTCCACCACCCAAGCCGCCTCCCATACCTGGGCCAGATTTCATACCCCCACCTCCGAAGCCCCCCTTACTTGGCGGATTGCCTTTCAAACCAGGTCCTTCAGGGGCCTTCATCATTCCTCCACCCAAGCCTCCTCCCATTCCTGGGCCAGATTTCATACCGCCACCTTCGAAACTTCCACCATTTGGCAGGCCGTCCTTCAAACCAGGTCCTCTAGGGGCCTTCATCGCACCACCACCCTTTCCGAGAGACTTTGGGGGCAATGAGTTAGAATAGCCTTCATTGCCTAAAAAGGAAGTATTTCCCTTTGGCATAATTTGCGAGGCTGTTTTTTGCGTTGGGAAGGATGATGCCTTTTGTGTGTACGAGTCTCGTAATCCGTAAGGTACTGTAGTGTCACTCCAATCTGACTTGTATGGGTCGTTGCTCCCAATTTCATCTTGTCGCGTGATTCCTGATGCTGCAACAGCAACGCCTCCAGCAAGCAAGGCTCCAGCGATCGGCAATTGAAGTGATTCAGGGACTTCAAAACCGCCCAAGTCCAATTTTGGATTCAAAACTTGGTCTGCTGCCTTTTTTGCTTCATTATCAGCTCTCATCTTTGATTCTTCCACAACTCGTAACGCTTCCTGTTGAGCTCTGTACCTGAGGTCCTCCAATGCTTTCTTAACATCATTCTCGGTGCGGATTTTAGTTTCCTCTAATATTTGAGTTTCTTCCTGCTCTGTCTTGATCTTTAAATCATCGAGAGCTTCTACTGCTTCTCTTTCGGCAAGCTTTTTGGCGTTCTCGACAAGCTTTGTTTCTTCCTGCTGGTGCTTCAACTTCAGGTCCTCTAATATTTTCTCAGTCTCTTCTTCTACTTTCTTCCTTGCTTGCGATGCCTTCCGAGATAAGATGTAGTATAACAACAACTGTTGATTATATTGTTGTGTACAATTGCGATGAAACAAGACAATATACTGACCTTTTCCTCCGCTTCAGCAACTTTCTCCTCGCGGGCCTTTTTTCCAGCAATAATTGAGGTGGGAGTAATTGGAAAAAATAATCGCTGTTAGTTCTGCAGAACAAGTACGTGATAATTTGTTGGTTACATTGCTAACCTTTTCTGCTGCAGCGGCCTTCTCCGCCACATTCCTTTCGGCTTCTTCTTTCAGTTTCTGAAAGTAAGGCAATTATTGTCAAGTTGATGATAAATTTGATTCAGAAAGATCGGACTTTTCTTAAGGCGGAAGCACTGAAATGTACATACCTTGGTTTGAGCTTCGGCCTCTAGTTTCTCTTGCTGCTCTTTGAACTTTTGAAACGACGTCAAGGATTTAAATCGTTATGATGTTCGATCGTAATAGAAAAAATGCAAGCCAGATAAAAAGTGCACGAACCTTCGCCTCCAATATAGCCTTTTCTTCTGTGATTCGTTTCGCTTCGGCTTCTTTCAATTTCTAATTAGGTACGATAATGGTGAGATTTCATCATGTGTGACGAAACAATTCGTTTGGCGCATCAATTGTAAATCTCATGTAAGACTAACCTTGTCCTGCTCCTGCTCCGCCTTGATTCTGGCTTCCCCAGCAGCTTTCTTCTCTTCTTCTTCTTTCAACTTCTGATGTAGAAAGAGATGAAGACGTCAGCATAAAGTGGTGAAGACCCGCGAATATCAACTATCAATATGACAGGAACATGACAAACCTTCTCCTGTTCTGCTTTCGCTCTGGCCTCCTCGGCGGCTTTCTTCTCTTGCTCTTCCTTTAGCTTCTACGATTATGAAAGGAATGTCAACACGACATCGCGACCGGTTTGAAGAGCTTCTGTTATGTTACGCAACGAAACTTACCTTGTCCTGTTCCGCCTTCAATCTAGCCTCCTCCGCAGCCTTCTTCTCTTGGTCTTCCTTCAGCTTCTGCAAGAGAAAGTGGGGTTAATCTGCTAACTTGACGGTGTTTCGTTTCAAAAAATCACACAGGAGACAAATCTCACCTTATCCTGCTCCGCCTTGATTCTGGCTTCCTCGGCAGCTTTCTTCTCTTGTTCTTCTTTCAACTTCTGCATGTGGACGAAGAAAAGATGTCAGTATAATGTGGCCAAGTCAGCAAATACCAGCTATCGATGTGACAGGAACATGACAAACCTTCTCCTGTTCTGCTTTCGCTCTGGCCTCCTCAGCGGCTTTCGTCTCTTGCTCTTCCTTTAGCTTCTACAATTATGAAAGGAATGTCAACACGACATCGCGACCGGTTTGAAGAGCTTCTGTTATGTTACGCAACGAAACTTACCTTCTCCTGTTCCGCCTTCAATCTAGTCTCCTCCGCAGCCTTCTTCTCTTGGTCTTCCTTCAGCTTCTGCAAGAGAAAGTGGGGTTAATCTGCTAACTTGACGGTGTTTCGTTTCAAAAAATCACACAGGTAACAAATCTCACCTTATCCTGCTCCGCCTTGAGTCTGGCTTCCTCGGCAGCTTTCTTCTCTTGTTCTTCTTTTAACTTCTGCATGTGGACGAAGAAAAGATGTCAGTATAATGTGGCCAAGTCAGCAAATACCAGCTATCGATATGACAGGAACATGACAAACCTTCTCCTGTTCTGCTTTCGCTCTGGCCTCCTCGGCAGCTTTCTTCTCTTGCTCTTCCTTTAGCTTCTACAATTATGAAAGGAATGTCAACACGCCATCGCGACCGGTTTGAAGAACTTATGTTATGGTACGCAACGAAACTTACCTTCTCCTGTTCCGCCTTCAATCTAGCCTCCTCCGCAGCCTTCTTCTCTTGGTCTTCCTTCAGCTTCTGCAAGAGAAAGTGGGGTTAATCTGCTAACTTGACGGTGTTTCGGTTCAAAAATAACACAGGTGACAAATCTCACCTTATCCTGCTCCGCCTTGATTCTGGCTTCCTCGGCAGCTTTCTTCTCTTGTTCTTCTTTCAACTTCTGCGAATGAAAATGAAAATGTCACTACATCGAATGTCAAGAGAATACCTGGTGTCGATACGACAAGTAGAAGACTGACCTTCTCCTGTTCTGCTTTCACTCTGGCCTCCTCGGCGGCTTTCTTCTCTTGTTCTTCTTTCAGCTATTACAATTGTTCATGAAAAATTACCGGTTGTGTTTAATTCATTGTGCGGAGAAGATAAACCGTTGATGTAAGCGTTGAACGAACCTTCTCCTGCTGAGCCTTCAATTTGGCCTCCTCGGCGGCTTGCGTCTCTTGCTCCTGCTTCAGTAGCTGTTGAAACGATTAATTGAGTAATGAATTCTTGTCAAAAGTCGTGCGGTTGGCGTGTCACAACACAGTATCCCACAGATACTTACCCTAGCTTCTGCCTCTTTTTTCGCTTTCGCTTCTGCTGCCGCCTGGGGCGGCGTGCGTTGTGGGTGGGTGCACAGTTGATACAGATACGGGTATGGTCAGTGGATTGAAATCGAGACACGAAATGTATGGACCATCGGAAATCACACACAAGATTGGTATTCCGCGGGTCTATGTAATCCCAAGAGAGTATCGACGTGCCACGAGAAAACTAACCTTTGCCTCCGCCTCCTCCTTTATTGCTTTTTCTTCGGCCTTTCGAGCTTCTGTTTGGATTTTTTCCTGCTGAGCTTTGGCCTCCAGCTCTGCACGAGCTTGAGTTTCCCTGACTCTCTCCTCCTCTTCCATAGCTTTCTGTTTCTGTGCTTTGAGTTTGTCTTCTGCTGCCATTTGTTTATCAATATCATCGATAGCTTTCTCTAGCAGATTTCCAACAATTGATTCGGTTTCCTCGAGCGCCGAACCATCTGCCATGATATTCAAAGATGAAGAGATAGCCGATGGTCGTGTGGCACCAGATGAAAATTCGCTGCTATCGTGGACTGCAAGCTTTGAAATTATTATGTTGTCAGGGGCATAGTCTCTGTTTCCTTCCCCTATAGGAACATCGGGTGTGACAACATTGGCTAATACCGCCCCTGCGAATCCCATAGCACTCCCAACATACGCCCATGTCTGAGAGTGAATCAAAAAAGAAATGATATAAGATTTGTAAAGTAGGCGACTTTACAAATTGAAGTACGACCACCAAACCAACCTTTGAAGCGTAAAGTGCAGGCGTCACGCCTAAGAGCCCAGCGAGAAAGCCATTCTGAGTCCGTTGCTCTTCTTTTAGTGGCAGATCACTTAGCGGTGGTATCATTGATGAAACATAACAAAAGAACCATGAGAAATATGATGAATGAAATGCCAATGAATATCCGAAATTCACAACATCTTACGAATCCAGGTTGATAGAATCATCCTGGAATATTTCCCGGTGTGTTCGATCTTTAAATTTCACATCCTCAGGATGATGCTGATGGACTTCGTCGTGTGAATCGAAATCCTCGGGAAATCTTCCTGAACTTTTTGATACGATAGGTGTATTTGCCCTAAGTTTGGCAAGGGACCTAACTGAAACATCATTCCCATTTGGAGCGTTCTTTGCCACGGAGGTGTAAGGTCGGACTTTGGGTATGGAGAAAGCATCCACATAGCTCTTGTGATTTGGTTGAGAATGGAGCAGCGCCCCTATCGCGAAACCGATGAATCTCATTGTGGCGATGACAAGAAGAGGTTCTTTGGCGAACGTGTTCAATCTGTGTTGGGATTGATGGCACTGCGGCTATCTACTTCAGTGTAGACGTCAAAACGGAGGGAAAGTTGATGAGTAAACACGATTCGAGTTGCAATCCGCGTTGGATAGGCGATGAAGAGTGGTGACATGATGTTCACATGGAAAACTTACGTTGGTTTTCAACGGAAATGATTCCTTGCTTAGTCACTATAGACGTCGGCCATCAGTCTGGGGATTTAAGGGTAACTCGCGTGTCGGCAATCGGCTTCACTCTCAAGGGTGACAAAGTTGCCGGGAACGTATTGTGCAGTTAATTTTCTAGAGTTTATGTTTGTGTTTATGATCCTCTCTTTTGATGTGCCGTGGTGCCGTGGCGCCGTGGCGAAATTTATATCCGCCGAGATGGGTGAAACATCAGTGATCTCTGTCTTCCGTTGTCAGATGGGTGCAATTAGGTACGATACAATACTGGATATTATTGTAGCGTAATAATGCTGTACAATACAATAATTACCAGCAGCCGCTGCAAGATGTTTTGTAGCTTTCTTGACAGAATACGAGTTGAAGAGACAGAGGAAGACGTACTTTTGAAATAAAGTGCTTGTTGAAGTATGCCACTTTTCTACGCTTAATTAACCCCGGTCCACTTTTTTTGCGCATGTATATGTAGACGTAATTTTGAAACGAAAAAAAAAGCTTACGAGGGTCATCCGATTCTTATGCCATGTGTTCAGACGTGAAGTACAGTACAGAACCAATACCAATGGTCCGTAACATTTTTTTGTCATGAAATGGTTGTTTTTTACCTTTCAGCAATCACCCAAATACACCTTCGTTTTTGACCAAAAAAGTGCTATTTCATGTGTCTGTAGCCATTACTCTAATCCTTACAAATCTATGCGTCACTAGATAAGCTACTAGTTGTTTGATGCATAGAATTGTATACAATGCATTTACATGAGAGATTAACTAGTAAATTGGCGGATTATGCATGTCAAAACAGTAATCTCCCTGTAAACTCCCTTTTAACACTTAATTGTCTACGCTATCTGTGTTCTTTCTCTTTTTTGATGCCGATGATTTTGTTCCTGATGGCGATCTGGCACCTTGCAGGTCCGATAAGTCTTGGATTTGATGGAAACGCTCAAAGCATGTTGTCTTCCTGTTAGCTATCCTCTTTGTGCATAAACTCACCAAACAAACTGAACAATGAATGGTTGTCTGAGTGATTTTTGAGTCCTTGCTTCTTGGATCACTTATAGCACAACATACAATGCACCTAGGAGGACACTTCCTGACCTTTGTTACCTTCCCTTCTCCTGCATCATCGTCACTGTTAGATTTCTCATTGGAAGAAACAACCCTCTCCTTCGCCTTTGATCCTCTCGTCGTTCTTCTACCGGTCCTAGCGTCAACGTAACTTCCATGAGACTTTGGAATATGAAATAAACTCTTGTCTAATCGAATCCGATTCAACTTCTCGTCATCAATGAACTTCTTGAGTTTATATCGACTGTCAGGAGTGATGCGCTCCTTTACATATGCCACTGCTTCCCTCGCCCATTGAGATTGTTCTGCAGCTAGCTTTGTATCAATTGCATCTGCTGCATCACTGACAGCTTGGTTTCTCTGAAAAGGAGAGCCTGGTACTACTCCTCGAATTGGATTCATCAGTTTATAGGAGGTTGCAAGTTGAAATAGTATATCCTTCATTGAGGTCTTCAAATTTTTGTGATGAAGCTGTATTGCACTGCACCCTTTACCACTTGGAATTGGCTTTGATGGAAAGCAATGCTTCAAAATGAAGCGTACATTGACTGCCATTTTCTTAAACTCCCTCATAACCAGCTGTTGCTTTGGCGTCCCTTTTGCAAAAGGAAAATTTATACCATCAAGATAGCGGGTCATTTCATCTACCCTACCCTTGGAACGATTCCATCTTGCCACTATTTCAGGTATGATTTTGTGGGCTTTCGGTAGCGGAAGCAATGTATTCCTAACCATCTGCAAAAGGAGCTTCCAAATAATCCATGTGAACACAACACAATCCTTGGAAATTGGGTATGATTTTGACGAAATAATTTCCTCTCGAAAAGATGGCATAACCGAAGTTGGATTGTTTGTTGTCCAAGCAGATGTATATGCCCACTTTAAGCTACGATGATAAACACCATTAAGTATGCCTCTCATGACAGTAAGCTTGGCTTCGGGGAAGCGAACTAGCACTGCGTAATGAACCTTCGTAGTACCAGCCACAACAAATAAGACATACTTGAGGTTTGCTACAACTGCATGATGTAAGACTTGTGTTCTATATTCTGGTTTGTACACCAACTGTTTGAAAGCACTACTCCCAAATTCACATTGGGAAAATGGACCATGCAAGTCCAACGCTTTCTTGATCGTCTCCTGAATGACCTTCTTGCTTGAGGGGGTTTTGATTTCCAAACCACAGTTGTAGCTGCGACGATCCATAGACACAACGCTCTCATCAGAGCCGCTATGATCTGAGCGGTCAATTTCTTCTCCTTCATTATATCTCATCACGATCCAGCCATCAAGGGATGTTGCCAGATACTCACGCATTTTGTTACGGAGCAACCCACACTCAAATGAGTCCAACAATTCCCAGCCCAACTTTTCAATTATCGAATGTAATACAGAACGTACTCTCTCTTCATTTAGAGACCCTAACTTGTTGGCTGATCGGTCTTCTTGGCTAAGCGGCTGAAGGAAGGAATACTTGAATATTTTTTCAACCTCAGTAATACTCTGACTCTCCACAGGGCCAAGAAGAACTGTTTCTGCCAACTTATCTTTGTTCTTGTTAGAGAATGGTCGGCCATATGATCTGCAAATATCTTTTAATTGCTCATTGCTCAATTGCTAGAGTTCAGCCATTGTCTTGTGTTGCCAAGATTCATCAATGTCTGCCTCTTCTTTGCTCTTGATGCTCAATCCCAAATTGTCCCTCAGAAGCTCTACCTCGTTCTCTGCTAATTCATTCTCGTTTCTGGGAAGGATGGCATGACAAAGCGTGGAGGTAATAGTGAAGCATCTCATGTACCTCCATTCATCTCCACCCTGTCCTTTGCATGCAAGATAAACACAATGGCGATCATAGATTTCTCTAATTGCATTCTCTTGGATGGTCAGGTACTCTTCCGGGTCGTACTTCTCATCGGTGTACTTTTCCTTTTGAACAATTGCCTTGAATTGCCTCGCATACCTCATGTCTTTATGAGTCGTGATATAGTCAAATGAGCCATAGCTCAAAGACTGCATTGTGCTCTGTAAAAAGGTGACTCGGCCAGTTCCATTTCGATAGGCGACAAAATGACATACTGCGTTCCCTACCGATCGTACAGCTCCAAGACTCAATGCAGGCCCAGTCTCAGAAATATCTTGTTGTTCACGGGAAGTATTGTACCGCGTCGTACCAAATTTGAAGGCGAGAGATGGTCCACGCTTCGTGGTGTTCAAGAATCCCATGGATGCGTCTTCCAATAAGTGGAAGCACTCATCATCGTTTTATCCACGATCCCCATGAATTGTTGTCATAGGGAAATGGAGACTATTTGGATTATTTATTCCCTGGATTATCATGAGACCTGAAGTGATAATGTCCTTTGGCGACTCTCCGTGGTGATTCATATGACATGAGAGTGAAATGCCAGTTGAGATCAAGTTAATACAATTTCCTACCGGACCAAATGACTTAGCACTCTTCATTCTTGACAAAGAACTATGATTGGCCTTCGTGGATCGCATTCTTAGCCTTTCATTGTCAATGATGAGATCAGTATATCCGTCGATGAATGCTATTTGCGAAGTTCTTCCTCCCACATCTCTAAACAACTTTTCAAGTTCATGGTCAATGCCGTAAATGGGGGACCAGAAGACACCGCCCTCTGCGATGTCTGTTTTACAAGGGCTAGTGGATTCGGACTGCCCCTCAAAACTCCGAAGCAAGACATTCATCCTTGCAATCTTGCCCTCAATATTATTGTTGCTGCTTGCATTCAATGCCTGAATGGAGTTGGTGATAATAGGGTACGAATGTGGACGCTTCAACACATCAGAGAGACTACAGCCATAAAAGCATAATCCGAAGAAGCAGCGAAGAAACACTACAAATTCTTTGAGATCCATTGGTTTCCTCTTGTTGGCAATGAGGGATTTATTTTGAAAGGTCAAAACACTGAAGAGGATGTCAGTGTTGTACACAGCATTCATAACCTCATTAGCACTAAGAGAAGACTTCTGCTTGCTGTTCTCGCATGATAAAGTATCAAACTCATGTAGCACACACTTCCTCAGCTCTTTCACTTCTTCAAAATATGCGTGCTCCAATT
Organism: Cyclotella cryptica; assembly: GCA_013187285.1. Lineage (NCBI taxonomy): Eukaryota > Bacillariophyta > Thalassiosirophyceae > Thalassiosirales > Thalassiosiraceae > Cyclotella > Cyclotella cryptica. The sequence continues at coordinate 7,260 of JABMIG010000167.1, read as the reverse complement.
CTGAATTTACTTTGTTGAAGGAAACACTGAAGTCTTTGAATTGGATTGGTGTCTCTTGCCAGGATGTCCCGTCATCATCAAGTTCGTCCTCTTCCGACTCTTCGCCATCTATGGAGGGGGTCCACGTCTCATCGGATGATTGCGAATCATTGTCATCATCAAGCAACGCTATGAACTCGTCCTTGTCAATCTCACAACTCACAGGATCAGTGCTTGCGTGGTCAGATGCAGTACTGGAGTTTGGACTGGCAAGAACACCACTTTTTAAGTCACGAAGTAGCGTGCTGCGACATGGTGGAGAGTCACACCCAAAATTGTCAGTTGCGCTGTTAGTGATGGCGGCGAGGTTGCAAGAGCGGGTTACTCTTTGGATACCCTCTGGTGGTGAAGTGATGGGTCTAGGCATTGTGCTGTACCGCTCGCGACAAAGTGATCTTGCAAAGCAGGCGACTGATTAGACACGATCCTTGAAAAGTAATGGAGACGTTGACAACAGTTCTGATGATAGGACGTGCATAGGTCGAGAATGACAGCAGTAGATGTGATTGGAATGACTACTTGCAACAGATGATTGAGTGATGACGAGTCAGGGAGTTTGGTGGTTTGCCTGCCCGTTGTTGAAAGCTGGTCAGCGTATAAGTTCTGACACAATCGACGTCACAACTGGAAGGCAGTAAAGGCAGTATCTGCGAAGATTTAGAGAACTTGACCACGGAGGACTTGAAGACGAATGAGTTATCTGCGGCGAATCTGGAATGACGTGACAACAGAAGTAATAATCGAATCATGTAGTGTGAATTGACGGCAAGTTGGCTGGAGAATGCCAACGTGTTGTATCTTGGAAGCGGTTGTAACCGAGTTGTTTACTTGGGTGTCTTGTGAGGGGCGGATGGGAGGAGGCTTCTGTATTACTGACATGTGATGGGATGCAAGCCATCACACTTTTGGCGCGTAACTTGAAATTTTTGATACGATTCGGGACACATAGGAATTAATAAGCAAATGGTAACATCTTGTGAAATTTCTCATTGACATATTTCAGTATGCAGCCCGTGGGAAGGGCAATATGTCGATTCAAGTAGCCCCATCCAAAAGGAAGCATCTTCAGACACTAATGAAGGATTCTTAAGCGTTGGAACAGCGAGAAAGAATTTTTTTCCGTGCAAACGAGATGTACCAAAATAGCCAATTTTGGTGTCTAACGCATTAACTATTATGCATTAAGGGCAGAATAGGTCATGGGTCAAAAAGGGTTATTGCATAGTTTTGTATACAATAGCCCGACCGGGGTTAATAATATGTAATAGTAGTTGCAAATGGGCGCGAGCGCATCGCGTGCTTCACGAGCGCCTCGCGCGCTATGCGCTTTCAATTCTATACAATATACACCATAGCACTGACTTTATTGTTGTGGTGTCAGTTCAAGCCATATGGTTCTTGACCGTCTGACAATCAAAATTCACTCCAAGTTCCAATCATACTTTTGCAATCAAAAACACTACATTACCTCGAGGGGTTATAAAAAATAATCCCACTTTACACAAATTTGTGTATGAACTGCACATCAGTAGGTGATATTTCATTTCATTGCTTAAACTGATCACTGTGCATTTTTGTTCGTGTTTGAAACAGTTGTAGTCGCCGTTGTGTAAGTATATTGTCACGAATGATTTGTCAGTCACTGCACGGCCCTTGTTTTCTAATATGCTATAAAATTACAGCCAAATTTCTTTTGTTACATTGTCTAGTAGCAAATAGTACTAACGCACTCTACCTTTTAGATATTGCAGTGTCTTATCCACTGATACCTGTCACCTAAAATGTCCCACTTTACACATGTGTATGAACTGCACATCAGTATGTGATATTTCATTTCATTGCTTAAACTGATCACTGTGCATTTTTGTTCGTGTTTGAAACAGTTGTAGTCGCCGTTGTGTAAGTATATTGTCACGAATGATTTGTCAGTCACTGCACGGCCCTTGTTTTCTAATATGCTATAAAATTACAGCCAAATTTCTTTCATTACATTGTCTAGTAGCAAATAGTACTAACACGCTCCACCTTTTATATATTGCAGTGTCTTATCCACTGATACCTGTCACCTAAAATGTATATTATGTACCCATATTCATAGGCATTGGTATTTATTGTCGTTACCTCAATGTTTTAGTATTGGGTAATTAATGTGTGTGCTGCCTTCCTTGGATATGGAGCTGTCTCTCATGCTCCCTCTCAGAAATTTTGCCTTAACAATTTGTTATCCGTCAAAGTCTTAGGAGTCCAAATTCACAGGATGGTATGTGGAGGCAGACGGAAATAACTGACTCTTTTTTGTTACATAAGAAAAATACCGTATAATGAGTAAAGAGAAATTAATTCACTCTTTTGAAAATGGTTGGGATATGAATTTGTCAATAGAGTCCAGCTGATGTTATAGCAAAAAGATTCTCTGTCTCAAACAACTTTGTAGAAGTCGTCGTTGTGTTTTGTTGGAGGTTTTTAGTTCAATCATTTAATCTAATCTATGCTTCAGCCTCTATATCTGCTGCCTGTGGCAATATATATATATATATATATATATATATATATATATATATATATATATATATATATATATATATATATATATATATATATATATATATATATATATATATATATGTTCTGACCGTTTGTAGCCGGTTTGCGATATTTATGGTCTATTTTGGTGGCTTTCTGCAAACGGTCGCAGGATTTATCAGTTTATATGTTATAAATTGACTCCAAAATACTATCCTGTTTCAATAAAATTCATTTTACTATTTATTACCCAATCAACATTCATTCATGGCATCATCCTAGGGTGCGAGGGGTGTGAAAAACCACTGCAGGGTCACCCGCGCCGTGGAAAAACCCAGTAGGCACTTCATTGCGCGATTATGTATATAACACTGTCTCAAACATAACACATTTTGTGTGGACGAAGAGAACACAAATGTAATAATATACACACATTAAAATCATGAAAAAATGCATGTATGATACTAACCTTTGCTTGGCCAGTGGTCTGTAATACCCCAGAATACATATGATCGCGCGATTATATACATAACACCGTCACAAACATCACCTTTTGTGGTCAAACCATACTTCAGCGCAATCCAAAATATCGACACCATACTTCAGCGCAATCCAAAAATATCGACACCATACTTCCTGCGCTATCCAAAACATCGACACCATACTTCTGCGCAATCCTTAAATATTGACACCATACTTCATGCAAAAAATATCGACACCATACTTCCTGTGCTATCCAAAAACATTGACACCAATGTTATATACATATCACAAAATGAAGAAAAATGTATGTAAGAACAAACCTTTTTGTCGACCAGTGGTTGAAAACCCTAGAACTCAACTGATTTGCACGTTTATATACATGACAAGGTCACAAACATCACGCTTTGTGTGGGGTCAAAGAAAATCCATGCGTATATATATATATCTCATCCAGAAGAGAAAATGAAAGTATGACTTGCAAACTGGCCTTACCTCACGATGCTGCATTATCTCCAAGAACATCAAGAAAATCAATCCTTGGGCATTAGTCCTGTGAAAATACAAAAATATCGACACCATGATGCATCGTTATCCTCAAAAATTGATAGATCAATCATCGGGCGTAAGTTCCCTCGCAATCCCAAAATTCGACACCATGATTTCAGGACTGTCTTCAAAACATCGATAGATCAATACTGGAGGGCGAAGTTCCTGCCATTCCAAAAATATTGCGACCATAATGCAGTGTTAGGTCCCCTGTGCAACCCAAAATATCGCACCATGATGCGGCAATCCAAAACTGGAGCCATCCCAAAACATTGACACCATCCAGTCACACATCCAAACATGTCGAAAGCATTTGACTGTGTAATCCAAAAACATCAACACCATGGAAAAGCTCTATCTTCATGTTCCCCCGCACAATCCAAAAATTTGACACCAAGATACATTGTCATCTTCAAAAGGCTTTGAGACATCTTCCTGTCACAGAACCAAAAATATCGATACAATTTTTCACGGCGCGAATCCAAAAATATTGGCACCATGATACAGCAATCTCTTTAGAACATCAAGAAATCATCCCATCGCTCATCCAAAAATATCAACACCATATTGGCTGGTGTGTCTCATTAAACATGGAGTAATCAGTTGGTACTCACCTGGCGAATATCAAACGAACCATGTTAAATACATAACCCCGTTACAAACATACCACTCTCCCCGTTCCATCATTTTTCCAATGCTCAAAACCTTTTCCATAGTTCATGTTATATATATAATTAATTAACAAAATCCCAACATTCTCACCTTTGATGAAATAGGTTTTACATATGATCAATGTTAGGAAATGCCAAAGTGTCAAAACTGCTTTTTATATTCATAACAATTTCATGTACTTGCCTTTTTAGATGATAGAATGTCATGTCATTTTCATCTTCTTGCTTTCCTCTGGAGAGGTAGCACCCATAAATTTACACAAAATGATGTTATATACATAAAACTTGACATACATAATAGACTTACATATGCAGCAAGTTATGTACATAACAAATCGATGTATCGATTTTGCGCAAACAAAGGAGTATTGCAGTTGTGTTAATAAAATAATGCGCGTGATGTACATAAACAATTGATATACAAAAAGACGTACCTGTGCAGCGAGTTATGTACATAACAAATCGATTTTGCACAAACAAAAGGAGCGTGACAGTGGAGTTGTGTCAATAAAATTTCGCACGATTGTAAAACGACTTCCCAATGTGAACGTCCATATTGGGAGTCATTCGAATCGTTCCGTGAGGCCGCAAGGCTCGCCATCATCAGCTGCTCCGATTCATTCCGGAGGCCGCCAAAAACGTTGTCCCTTCAAGATGCCATCATGGTGGTATTGCATCATCACAATCCGATAATGCCAAAACAATCATTTTGCTCATTGTTCATTGTCGGTCATTCTAATTGGCCTGATATTTGCATGGAGGTGGAAAGCAGTTCTGGAGCAGCCTGTATGCAGCATGGGTATGGTACCATTAAGGTGGTACCTACCATACAAAAAATTAGCGATGTGGCACAAATAAGTGAGCAACCAACGGATATTTAAAATGTGTGCACGAAAACTGGCATTTTGTTTATCAAAACCTTCATTCCCTAATATGTGTAGATGCATATAGTATGATATTTTTAGTATTCATGTACGTATGTGAATATGCATACCCCATGATTATGTATATAACAATTTGGATGCTTACAGGATGGTTGTTACGCAGCATGCAAGAAAAGTGTGATTAAATGATAAACAGACATAAATAAAAATAAACTGACAAATTTGTTGAATTCGTTCAAAAATTTTGTTCACTACCTCTCCTAGTGAACAGGATTTACATAACCCATTAGCTTATATTCAGACATGTATGAAAATGTATGTTATTGCCCTTGTAGTATGCGTTTCAAACCAGATGCTTTCTGATATTTATTGCCACTAACTTCGATTTAATATATTATATAGGCCATTTGTCTTGCGACCATTTGCAGAAAGCAACCAAAATAGACCATAAATATAAAATACCTTGTAGCCCCCCCCCTGTGTATAGACCCCACCTCACAGTCTATAGACCCCCTGTAGTCTATAGACTCCACAAAATTTGCCGAAAAACCGTTTGTAGACCCCTGTCTATAGACTGTGAGGGGGTCTATAGACTATCACGTGATAGTCTATAGACCCCCCCCCATGACAGTCTATAGCCTCATCGAAAAAGGTGGTGTGAGTCTATAGACTGTAACAACTAGTCTAAGTCTATAGACCCCCACCCCCTTTTTCGATGAGTCTATAGACTGTTCGTGACTGGCACTTGTGAACAGAGGAAGGGTCTCTAGACCCTTGCATGTAAAATTGCACACTAGTCTATAGACTATCTTTGCGAGGGCGATAGTCTATAGACTTATCAAAAAATCCCTTGTGATAGTCTATAGACTCCACGATTAAAAAGATACTAGTCTATAGACTCTATCGTATAATTTTAGATGACTAGTCTATAGACTCTATCAAGACATCGTGGACACTATGATCCAAATAAAAAATTTGGAATCGTGACTCCTGCCATTATTGTCATAAGGGCAGTTCAATATTTCCCGCCAAATCATTTTTAGAGGGAGGGGGGTCTATAGACTGTGAGGTGGGGTCTATAGATGGGGGGTCTACAAACGGTCAGTAACATATATATATATGACAAAAGTTTCTTTCCCGTAGTTGCCATTGTGTAGAAGTATGCCATTTTGGCAACAATCTCTGCATACACAAGTACTTCAAAACACTCTTTGTGTTGTGTAGATGAGGCTGGTGGTATCACATATTTGTTAGTGTGCATTGTACTGTGGCATCATACCATTGTTGATGGCTAGAACACCATATACTGTAAAATGTACATAAAAAAGAGACAGCAAAGTTGGACAGTTCTTGCTTATGTTGGATTCATGACATTATGCAATACTAATTTACAGGTTATATTTTATTTACCTAGACGGTATGTTAGGTAAGTTACCAGGCATATTATTTAAAAAAATAATGGATAGTTACCCTTTTACCTGTATTGTACGGTACCTTATGGTATCGTACGATAACTGGAATATCATAAAACATTTTTATGATATTGACGTCATCTTTTTCAACAGTGCAAAATAACCACGCTTTTTGTCTCAGCGCGCACGAAACTCGGATTCGCCAATATCATAAAAACTTTTTATGATGACCGTGCTGGGATTACGGGAACTTTTATGATATTGAGGGATGTTTTGTGACACGATAACGTTCCCTTCAAGTTTACAGAACCATTGTTGTACGTCAGAGATAATTTGTGACTAATGTTCCCTTCAAGTTTCCAGAAACATTCTAGAAAATAATGGCATACATTATACAAAAAGATATAATTTTAAAGGTTGGCAATTACTTAGGACAATATAACTACCCATGTAAGTCCAAGCGAAAAATGAATTATTTACAGGTAAGTTCACATCACCTTTTTGGTCGTTACCTGTTTTGGCAAAAAGCAAAAAAACTGTTCCACTGAAGAAGAAGAAGAAGAAGAAGAAGAAGAAGAAGAAGAAGAAGAAGAAGAAGAAGAAGAAGGAGAAGGAGAAGGAGAAGGAGGAGAAGGAGAAGGAGGAGAAGAAGGAGAAAACGGCTCAGTTTCCAACACAACTAAGATTTCAAAAAATCTTGAT